>CM035444.1:52755230-53200230 GCA_020310875.1 Ceratopteris richardii
TATATATATATATATAATATATATATATATATATATAATATATATGTGTATATATTTATATATATATGCTCAAGGTGAAAAGCACATTAAAAAAATACTAGAATG
This sequence comes from Ceratopteris richardii, assembly GCA_020310875.1. NCBI lineage: Eukaryota > Viridiplantae > Streptophyta > Polypodiopsida > Polypodiales > Pteridaceae > Ceratopteris > Ceratopteris richardii. Next base: position 52,755,336 of record CM035444.1, read on the forward strand.
CTGAGCTCCTTGAGCGTTGGATTTTTCATTCCGAATTGCGTGCTGTTTTTTTATTTTTATACGTGTTTATTTTCACATCATTTTATCACATATATAGTATTTTATCAATATCAATTAATAATATTGCTTTTTAAAGAGATTTAATTGTTTAAATTTGAAATTAGGGTTTGATTTTTGTTTTCCAATGTGCTTCCAAGTGCTGAAGTGTTATATATGGCTAGATAGCTCTTTCTGATCTCTTTCGTAATCTGCAATAAAAATATCAGTACATCTTTGACCATTTTGACCTTTGTTGACTCGCCTTTGACCATGATTTGACTTGCATTTCTGAATATTTTTCTACATTAGGAGCTCCGTAGTGGAAGGTTTGCATATTTCCAACAATCCCCTTCTAACCTTACACTAAGGGAATATAGCAAGTTAACTATATTGTTTGATGTTAATTATTAATTATTTAGTTATTAAATAGGTACGTGTCTGTTTTTTACATATCATGCTAAGTATCCACAAGCAAACACAAGAATCTTATATATCATGCTAAGTACCCTGAAAAACTACAGGGGATATCTATTCTCATTTTAGAAAATATAGATGAATCATGATACGTCTACATTGTTATACAGTAGTAGTTGTGGCAATTGTAAGAGCATCCTTTATCAGACTGGTTCAAGGCGGATTCGGTGCGCCGCACCGATAGATTTTTAGGTTCGGTGCGTTTAGGTGCGTTAAATTCGTCATTAGACAGTCATAAAATTCGCATACCAACTTTTGCCCAATTTTGAACTGGTTTGCGAATTTGTTTTGGCACATGGTTCACTAATGGTTGTAATTTGTTATTTGTAAGTTTTAACATGCATAATATAAATGTATATACTATATCTTAGATTCTTATGAATATATATGTATTTGTAACGGCGCACCTTGCGCAACTTACCTTCGGATACCATTCGGTCCTCGCACCTTACGCGCACCGAACTGAACATACCGAACGCACTGGACTGCCTTGGACTGGTTCTATATCCGTTATGACCGTTACCAGTCTCAATGACTCTGGATACCAGCATGACTTTGTTCCTCCAATGCACCATTAATTCTGCCTTGGCTGACCTTAAGGAGAAACTCACTTGACATCAGGCGTCAGCTATGTCTTGCATTATTCTTTATAGTTAGGCCTTTCACATTGGTATTAGCACTCGCAGCTGAAATCATGATGAGGGGGTTATCTCACAGCATTCTATCACAGGCTTCCTGTTCATACCTCGGGACGTTAAAGGATTTGGAGAATAGAAACATGAAAGTGCAGAACAAGAGACTGTAGGGATGAGGTGGAGGCAAATGGGGAGTATCGGTGATAGGTTGTGCCTGGAAGTGTCATTTTGCTGCAGTCCTGTCATGCCATTTCAATTCTGTTCAACTGTTCATCCCGTATAGAGTCATGCAATTAAGGTCTAGCCGTTTATTTGCTCACATGGTTTTTATTCTACTGATGGTTTTCATGAACACATAACTCAAATTGGGTTTCTTGTGCATGTCTTCCACTTGGGTTATGTATGTATACCCTTCAAGAATTTGTGAGATGCAAACAAAGCGCAGTAATTGTTCCTTACGATAATGCTAGAGTGAATTTTAACTGCACTATACCTTTAGTTATGTAGTAGATAATCTGAGAGGTTCATGCTTGATTCTGCGGGCATTCATAGTGCAATTTCTGATTTTGTTTCTTGTGCAGACAATCTTCAGAGGGGCAATGAAGGGAAAACTAATAGTTACTTGTCCTCTTCCCCCTGAAAGAGTACCAAAATTTGAGCTTCTCTACAAGGGGATTTGAAAACCAACTGAATTACATACTGGAAGAGTGAAGAGGATCCTTGCAGGGAACTTGTGGTGACTTGCTGACTCCTAAATGCTTGGAACCATTTGGCATGCAGGAGCATGGTATTCCTTGCCTTACAACAGAGTGCTTAAAAATGTGGTGCTATTAATGTAGATGTATCATTCTGAGCTTAGAATAGTAATCAATTGTATGTAATTCATCTCCTCTGACTCTGGTAAATGTAAGCTCCTCAAAGGAAATTTCCTGCTAATTGTGATGCCCGCTGTCCCTCAATTCAGTACATTTCCATGCTAAATGGATAGTTGTTCTCTAGCAAGGTACCATTTGCTAGCTTCTTATTGTGGGAATGTCTGTCTTTGTCCATGATTCTCATCATGTGCACATATGGTTGGTTGATTTGTTTATGCTAATTTTATCTTCAGGTCATTCAAATAAGACTAAAGGTGCATCCTTTACCTGTCCTTATAATCATCATAATTGGTATCTCCATGACTAGTGTTGGAGTATGTTTATTTTTCTCGCGTCTGACCTTCAAAAAGATGGATTAGATTTGACTTTGATTTATACTACGATCAAAGGGAAATTAGGGTTTCTGAAAAGGAAGTAGTGGCAGCTAATTAAATATTATTATCCTGCAGATTTTCAGGTTACGATGTAGTATCATTAAAAAACCAGTTCCTGAGCTTATAAGAAGAGTAATTCTATAAATAACAAGTCTGACAGCTTTTTATTAAAGAACTATGCCATTTAAAAAAATCAGAATATCTTGACTAATTTTAGAACAAGCTTTACCAATTTCTGCCCCATAACTACTTTAGTCTATGAATACCATTTATTTGATCTGTCCCATGTCACATGTGCTGGTTTCTCTGATGTGTTGCTGTATGCAAATTTATCTGTTTGCCACATATATCTGACTTGTTTTCTGTGGAGAAAAGAGCTGCTGAATTTAAAATCATTCTGTTGATTTACTGGTCGTGTTCTTCTTTGTATCTGTCGGATCAGTTATAAATTATCTATTGTCTATTATATTCGTCAGGTGATCTTTGCTTTGCTATTTGTTATGACAAAGATACAGACAAGCCACATATATGCTGCCCATTGAATTAGTTGTGTGTAAATATCTGTTATTTGCTCCATACAGTTGGAGATCACCATTGGTTTCTGTTAGATTTATTTGGCGAACATCTGTAGGTCTTCTATCTCATGTGCTTTGTTTTTGAAGAGGAAAATATCTATTATTTTATATTTGGCCTGATAGTTTATTCGACTCATGTGCAACATAGTTTCCCTTCTTTATTTGAGAAATAAGGTTAGAAGGCTATATTCAAAAGGCTTATTTTCGTGCAAACCTGATTTCATTTTAACGTTTTCTGCAATAGTTTGATTTTGTAGTTATTCTCCCATCCATGCAAGGATTCTGAAAATAAAGACACCAATGAGTTGTATTAGAATAGTACAATAAGATGCTAGGGGAAGCGTACAGGAATCAATCGTTATTCATGTCTGTTTGAATAATCAGATGTGGAATGGGCAATCATATCAATATAATTTCGTTTTGAGTTGTGGCTATAGGAAAATTTAGAAGAGCTGGTTTTCACATATGGGAAATCAAGTAGAATTACTTGCTCATGAACCAAAATCCTTGGAAAGCTCAACACTTTAATTTCGTACTTTTTCTCCCGTCCATACAAGGCTTCTGGAAATAAAGACGCCAACGTATTGTATTAGAATAGTACAATAAGATTCTAGGGGAAGCCTTTAGCAATCAATCTTTATTTATGTCTATTTAAATTATCAGGTGTGGAATGGGCAATCATATCGACATGATTCGTGTCGAATTGTGGCTAGGGAAATTTGGAACAGCTGGTTTTCACGTATGGGAAATCAAGTACAAAAACTTGCTCATGAACCAAAATCCTTGGAAAGCCATCAAGTTTGATGTCAATCGAATTGGTTCTAGAAAATGTTGGTCGTCAATAGTTGGTGAGCCTTCTACTCCATCTGGATGAGAAAAGTATCATGAAATAAGCATAATGAAAGGATACTATCTATCCTTGGTACCAGTAATAATTATATTCATCATTTCTAGTGTGAGCTCTATAATAGGCTTTAATCGGTTAGAAACTTTGCTTGATGTGAAATTCAAGCAAATCTTGTATGCCTCTGGTTATCAAATTTTATCTACTAATAAGAGAAAATCAATCTCTAGCAAAACATCTATACACTTCTAAAAGTCATATGATATGATTGGCGATAGTTGGTGAGCTTGTACGAGATGAAAAGAACCATCGTGGTACTTCCAAAGAGTGTTCTTTCATCGTACGATATTTTTGTATCAATGCATCAGCATCTTTCAAATCTAAAACATAGAAGATGCTAGTCTGCATTTTGGATGAGGAAAAGTAAGAGGATCTCTAAGAAATTGCAGCCAGAATGTGCTTTCGCTACTAAGGCAAAAAGAGAGAGAAGAATGAAAAGTCTTTTAAACATTGTGGTAGGACTAACCATGATGAGGAATTTCGCATCATAATCATTTCTTGTAAAACATATGGTGTTGGCAGTGTATCCGGCAGCAGCCACATGCATCGGCGTAGAGGCAACATGTAAAGATGGGAATGCAATAAGTTGCGGGGGGGCAGACATGTCATTTTTCAAGAAATATGCTTTATGATACTTTCTTCAAAACTTCATACAGTGAATATTTTCATCACTCTTGTAACATATGTACCATAGAACACCCTTGATTTTGTATCAAGCAGCTCCATTTTATGCAAGCCAATGAGTCCTTGAGCTTGAGGAGCCTAGGTAGAACGATCATACCAATTTTGGCTAATTTTAGAACTCATTTGAACCTCCAAATGACTCCAAGAACCTAAATTTAACTATGCCGGACAGTAGGTTCGAAACCGGTCAAAAGTAGTCTAAAAACTATAAAAAGAGCTAGAGAGCTCATTTTTGAGGTTGGCTTATTAGAGATTGTAGTCTATTTGAGAGCTTGTAAGAGTGTTCTTGAGTAATAGAGTTTATCTTTTACCTTCCATTGCTTCTCGCTTGTCTCTACCGTGTGTGTGTTAGTGTATGTGTGTGCATTTGCATGCTTCTCATCTTCACCATCACTCACCTCACTCGTTCATGATCTTCATATCAACCTATCTCTTTCATAGATTGACAATTAAGGAGGTGGAGCTTCTTGACGTGGTGCTTATTCTTGTCTAGAACAACACCAAATTTGGCTCCGTTATCGGGGACGAGCTCTAGGATGAACGTATGATGGTAAGAGTATAGTGACAATTGGCGTTGAAAGGTAATTAATTTCAGTTTTTTGGTTGTTTTTGCATTGTCTTTAGTGTTCTTCACCTTCCTTCAACTCCTCCTTCACCCCCCCATCATCTTCTCGCATCCCAAAAAAATATAAAAACTCACCATATCCATCTACTCATCCCATTTTCCTCATTTGCAAATGTGTGAGAGAGAGAGCTCTTGAGCAAGAGTGTGTATTTATGTTTTTGAGTTTTTATGTAGGAAAAGCACTCCAGTACATAAGGACAGCTTTGAAAAGGTAAGAATCTTCACTTTCTATCATTTCTTCCGTAGATCTTAGACCATCACGATGGTATGAGAACTTCGCCTTTTTGAGATTACATCATTGACATGGTATAGGGTGCACTTGCACACAGAGGAATCCACAGACGTATTTCAAAAATTTGCATTTTGGTGAACCATTGCAATTGGCTCATGCCATTGCGACGAGACATTAACATCGCGATTGGTTCACGTCATCGCGACGAGACCGAACCATCGCAACAGGGTTACGCCATCGCGACGGTTTGAGACCATGGCGACGGTCTATGGCCATCACGACGATTTAGGTATACCATCGTGACTATCACACCCACTCTATACCATCGTGATTGGCTCATGCCATCGTGATGCCTCGAGACCATCGTGTCTTTGGACCATCGCGAGGACTCACTTGACTCTTGACCATCGTGATTGGCTCACACCATCGCGACGAGATCGAACCATCATGACGGGCTCATGCCATCGCGACGCTTCGTTAGATTCAGACCACCGCATCGTGTGCACTTTAGACCATCGCGATGACACGCATATTGTTGACCATCGTGATGACATGCTTTTTGCGGACCATCGCGACTATCTCTAGACCATCGCGATTGTGTCATACTATCGCGATGGACTGAGACCATCGCGATGGTTCATCACCATTGCGATCTTAGTAGACCATCGCGATGATCCGACTGAAACACAAAAATTAGGGTTTGATTTTTTGGTAATTTTGAGGTCAATTTTGAGTGACATTTTAGTAATTGGTGCATCTTTGGGGCTCCGTATCTTATGTCTGAAGAGATCTTGTTTGCTTGTTTCACCCCCAAGAGCCTGAACTGTCATATCTTTTCCATACGAAATCTATTTTGTGAGCTCTAGAGCTCATTGGAAAGCTCGTTTCGAATCCTACATGGACTCAACTGTTTTTCTTAAGAATAACTTGTTGATATTTAGATAGGATAAATTGAAGTTGAAACTTCTGTGGGATTAGGAAACCAAGGGGGCACCTGAGGATTTCACAAAGAGAAAAAAAGAGTGTATAAATCAAAGTGCATATGCATTAAAGTTAAAGATTGGTCTAAGCTTTGGATTTTTACAGGTCTATTAAGAGTCATTCAAGGGCATCCAAAGCAAGGCAACGGGCGGAGCTAAGCAAGGCTTGGGAAGCACGTCTTCTTTGGCACGAGAGCAATCAACGAATCGGACTTGAGGTTGGAAGAACTCTCAACCCCCTCAGTCAATTGCTAGCTTAGGCTAAGTGCGAGTAGTATTGATGATTGAATTAGGACTGCGATAGGAATGATTCAAATATAAGAGCACTAATTTCTCAAGTCCAAGTGTAAGCCAAGAGATTGCGATAATGGAAACCATAAAGAAAAGAACTTAATTTCAATGGTATGAGAACTTAAACATACAACGAAAAGACGATTCCCGATGTATGAATGTTGATTGTTCAATTGCACAAGCCTGACCAGTCCATTGGATTGGAACATCCAGTGGTTAAGTTCGAGAGAGATGCCCACTTAGATAAGGAAGGAAGAATGTATATCATAACTGATCAGCCTAACCACACTAATGAGTTTGGTGTAGTCATTCTCGAGAGGGAAGCAGGAGTCTAAGGACAAGAACCATTAGGAGACAAATCTAAGACACCTAGAGGGAAATCATTATTGACAAGGATGTCAAACCCAGAACGGGTTCCTCAAGATAACAGAAGCATTGAGTTATTTCTGAATTAGGACACTAATGAAGCGTTTTGGAGGTATAGGATGGAACAACCAAATGAAATAGGTTCAATCACAATCTACGAATTCAAGGACCCTGATACTCCTCAAAAGGTACTTAGACAACACCTTAGAACGAGTGTTTGTAGTGTCCGATCATGCAAGACATGCTTACACATGGAGAGGTGAGTTGGTATTCCCCCTATCATAAGCAAACGCGAACACTAGCCATCAAGGAGCTAGGACATCCTTAGCCAATGGGCTCAAAAGAGAGAAGAACAAGGAAAAGCCAAAAGTGAGTTTTACTTACAACATAGGGAGAGATAGGTCGACCATGGAAACTGATAGAATGGAGAGACCGAGAGAACCAAGACTACAAGGTGGTAGGGATGACTTTCCTCTACCTAGACCCCGTGAGCATCCAAGAATGTTGAGACCTACCTAATTAGTGAAGTCAATGAAAAATTACTTTGACAGGACAAGAGATTCCTATGACCATGTTATCGAGTTTAAACAAGTGTTGCAATCGGAGCAAGTGGAAGATATGTTCACGCAATACAATACATTTGGACTCATGCTAAAGAACACGGCCTTAACCTGGTTTCAACCTTTACAACAAAGGCAATTTAGGGACATTCATCACTTGTTAGAGTCATTCATCACTGAGTTCTCAAAAAGTAGGATCAGGCACAACACTTCCTCGTTAATCCGCAATTTCAAACAAACCCCCTAGGAAACAATCACATTCGTAGGACCTAGGTTTAATGAGTATATTGAGAGATGCCCAATGCTAAAATTTCCCATACAAGCCAAGCAAGTGTCTTTGTTTTTGGATGGCCTCTTGAGCTCTAAACTACGATCTTATGTATATCTAAAGAAACCCAAAACTCTAGAGCAATGCATATGGATTTGTATAGACATTGAGGACAATTTAGGAGACGAATTGGAACTGTCTGGGTCCACAAGGATTCGGATAGCCCCTCTCAATCATCTTGGAAACATTCTAGCTCCATAAAAGACCTAGTTGAGAAGGTGGCTCAAAAACTAGGTGTCTCTAGCAAACAAATACCCACGTTAACATCTGTTAAATGTTCTTGCGGTGATGATCATATGGCAAATGTGTGTTCCAATGTAACACAACCCCAAGCCAACCCTAGTGGCCAGTATTGCACAATTGAAACACGATACACTAATCACACAACACAAGAATGCTTATTGTACAACAAACAAGTGGTCTAATAGAACTACCCACAAGCATATCCCCAACCAGGTAGATACCCAAGTCAGTACAATGCTCAACCTCATTACTACAAGCCCCCACAAAACTACCCTTATCAGACTCGACCATGATCTCAACTAGTTTTAGCTCAGTAGCCACCCCCTCCTGCCAATATAATCTCAATCAAATACGTGGATGCACAAGAGAACCTGAATAAGGCTTTAGTACATTCTTCCCCCTTGATCATTGAAAGTGACCCTAATTCTAGCAGCTTCGATTCCACACATGTAGATAGCCCACTTGCATACTACATTGAGTTGCCAGAACACATGGAAACATACCACTATGAGAGTCCACCGTTGGAACCCAACTGGGAACTAGACTACACCCATGTAATGTATGCCAACCCTACCTATGGCCCTAGTTGAGACAGCCAAGACTAGAGGACCCTAAAGGACCATGTTTTAGGTGCCAAGGAGATCATTACATAAAGGAGTGCCCACATCCTCCCATAGTAGGACAATCACAATATTACAACATTCAAGGTTTTTGTGCTGAATGTGGTAAAGAGCATGTCTAAGAGAATGCTCTAAGAGCCCTGCTAATGCCTCAAAGTAACACCCATAAAGGTGATAGGTATTGTGCACACCTCAGATGGATCCAAACCAGCATTCGTACCTATCCAAAGCTATAACGAGAGCCCAGACGCTGTTACAAAATCAACAACCTAACCCTGATAAAAAATTTGAGACAAGTGAAGTTGGAGATTCCAGTGGAAGAAAAACTAGATCTTGGAAGGATTCACGAGAAAGGATAAAAAGGAAATGGAGTAAGAAAATAAGCGAGCTAGAAGGAAGTTTAAAGGAAACTAGAGCTAAAATCTTAGAATTAACTTCGCAAGAGTCGAACCAGGAGACCCTAAATCAGAAACCAGGATCGGTTTTAGTTGAACCCATACCTGAAAATTTAGACATGATTTTCCAAACATTCCAGGCAAGATTAAGAGAAGGATCCTACATCACCGAATTGAGTAAAAACTATCCAAGGGCAAACTTAGAAATTGAGAGAACTAAGTTTTGCATGAACATGGTAGAATTAGCCCAAACCATGTTTGAAGCCTTTTGATATATCAATTGGAGTAACATAGCAAAACCAGAGCTATACTTTCAAGGACTATTGGAGAGGCTAGAATACTTGATTTCTGGCAACAAAAAGAAGAGTTTGCAGAAGAAATCTACTGTCCCAGAGATATAGGAAGGTAATGCACCATCACTATCTCAAGTGTCAAATACTGAGGGTGAAGAAAATCTTTCTTCCATACATAGGTAATCGCAAGGGTTTCTGAGGGAAATCCAAGAGGAGTGGAGACAAGAGCAAGAAACCCACCCCCCTATTTAAGAGAGATGATTCGCAAGAACAATTTCCCCAAGACATACCCTCTATATATGACAATATAGAGGAAGAGCAACTTAGTGAACAAACGGATTTTCAATCTAATTCCTTACAAGAATTACCCCAGTTCACAGAACCTTGGGAAGCCAAATCCATCAGTATGAGAGCACCCACCATAATAGTTAGAAATGAAGAGTCAGTAATTCTAAGAAACATAGAAGTGATAAAAAACACTAAAGTGTAGTGTCATCTCATTCTAGAAGAATTATTGAAAATCAAACCTGAATTGTGGAAGCACATAGCAAACTAGTTCCTAGAGACAACTACCACTTACTCTCAGGGAGGTTCACACAAGAAGGTACCAGAAATACCCATGGAAAGAGTTGGATATATGAGCGATGGAGAGGAAGGTAATATCTATCTTCCAATAACTCACCAAGGCTACACCACCAAATCCATCCTAGATTCAGGTGACAGAGTAGCCGTCATTACCACTTCCTTATGGAAACATTGGGGTAAGCCAGCACTAAGACCCACAAGAATGAAGCTACAAATAGTTGATGGACATATTGAGAAACCATTAGGCTTGTTGGAAGGTATACCCCTCACCACTTGTGGTGTAGAATTTGAGCACACCTTCGCCATTTGTGAGTTTGGGAAGAATCATGCTTCCAAGATGATATTAGGAAGACCATTCATGCAATAGTTGCAAATCATACAAGATTGGGGAACTAACTCCTTATACGTGCAACATTTAGGAGTGACCACCAAAGTCAACCTCAAGGATTATTCCCGTGTACCTCCAATATAGTGGAATACCATCCATAGGTCACATGAAGAAAGACCCACCTTAGAGCCAATCACCTTTCATGGTTAACTACCAAAGAAGCCCCTCGAAGAATAACACATGAACTACTAGATGCATACCTGTTTAATCTTGAGGTAGTACCCAAATGGGCCAAATCCATTGTCCCTCTTCTCACATTTGGAAGAAAGAATCCTAGGGTTAGGATCAAAGAAGGAGAGATTATCAAGTCACAAAGATACCAGATACTAGGAGGAAGCATATATAAACAAGATAATAAAAAAATTCTTGCTTGTTTTGTAGACGAATCAGAATACAAGAATTGGTTGCAATTACCACATATAGGTGCATTAAAGCAACATCATTCAAAACACCATACATTGTAGGCTCTACACAGACTAGGAGTGTATTGGTCCTCTATGGAAGCAGATGTCTATAGGCTATGTAAAGAATGCCTAGTTTGTTGTGAAAAACCCCTGATGGAGCATGCCATGCTATACTAGGCGTCTCTTATACCAGAATGGAGTGAACCAATGGTAACATACTTGAGGACGAAAAAATTCCCTCAAGGAATGACTTTAGCAAGACAACGAAGCCTAGAGCAGGAAGCTCAAGACTACACACTTATTGGCGATAACTTGTACAAACAAGGGAGAGATGAATACTTGAGACAATGTGTTCATGAGAGTGATTATTTGAGCATATTGGAGATTGCACACCAAGGTGTTGCAAGAGGTCATTTTGGCCCGAAAAGGATAATCAAAGCCATACTATTTGCAGGATTATGGTGGCCCACTCTTCACATGGATGCACATATGTATGTAAAGAGATGTGATGTGTGCCAAAGAACCCAGTTTCCTACTTGCAGAGATGAAATGCCACTAAAATCCATGATGCGTGGATGTGCATTCTCTAAGTGGTGTATAGACTTTATAAGACCCATCAGCCCCCTGCTAAAGATACTTATGTTGAATATATCATAGTTGCGACAGATTATCTCACCAAATCGGTAGAGGCTAAAGCCACAAAAAGTAATGATGCACACACGATTGAAAACTTCTCATATGAGAACATCTTTACGAGGTATGGATTGGCTATAGAGTTGGTGAGTGATCGAGGAACCCATTTTCTAAAACAAGTTATTGAATACTTGTTACAGGATTTTATGGTGATTCAGAAGAAATCCGCACCATATCATCCTCAGGCAAATAGACACGCAGAAAGTACTAACAAGATCCTTTGTAATGTACTGACGAAACTCATAAACAAAAAACATTCAGATTGGGATAAATTTTATATCATGCTGCTTGGGCATATCAAGTGGCCTATAAGACCGTACTCAGTGCAACTCCCTTTTAGATGGGTTGACCAAAATGCAATGCTCCCTTTGGATTTTTTTATACCCACCCTTAAGGTTGCACAAGAGCATCAATGGACCGGCCACAAATTATCATCAAGGATCATGTATTTGGAATGATTAGGAGAAACTAGGATGAAAGCAGTAGTAGGCATATATGCCACCAAGAAGCGACAAAAAGCCTATTTTGATACACACGTGAAAGATAAAGGCTTAAAAGAAGCTAACTTAGTCCTAGTGTATACACTGCAACAACATGCACGAAAACTAGAGAAACATGGTTATGGACCTATGATTATTAACAAACTTTTGACAAGTGGAGTGGTACAATTAGCCACACTAGAAGGAGAGATAATGACTAATTACATTAGTGGGTGTAGAGTCAAGCTTTATCAGAACCTCTTACGGAGGATATGCTTACACGACTCACGTTGGCAAAGAAGCTTCAAGGAGGAAGAAAAGAGAATACGAGAGGAAGCTCAGGTAAAGCTCTAGAACACATTAAATGCATGAAATTAAGAAGATAAGGACTAGGGAGGGAACATTATAACCATCTCAAAGGCTCAAGGATTGATACTAGCACTGACAAAGAAACACCGAGATATCCTATGGCCATGTGTCAAACAAAGTGAACTGCTCATCCTAGCATAGTGGATAGGAGACCATTTATTACAGTCATGCTAAAATAAGGCAACACCCGCCATGAGCTTAGGGCTTTAATTGATTCAGGTGTTGCAACTAGTGCAATTAGGTGGTCCCACTATAAGGACTCAAGATTAGAAATGTGGCCAATTGAGGCATACCTCATAGGGCTAGGAGGCATGGAAGCCCCTTATATGGATGAGGTGGATCTTCCTATCCTCATAGACAAGATAACCCTGACTGTGAAACTCCTAGGGTGCCATGATGATGATTTGATAGAATCATCAATTCGTGGTCAGTATTGGTTATATAATCACTCAGTGACCTAAATCTTAGAGAATGCTCCCTACAGCTAGGGTCCTTAGATCAGAAGCAGGTGATACCGCTTGACTTCCCTAACAATACCTCGCCTAAGGAACGTAACCCCAGACCATATGAAATAAACGCGAAGGAGGACTGAAAGATCTTTGGACAAATAAGTCAAATTACTTCTACATTAACCCATGCAAGGCTGGCAATGAATAGCCGTTGCTCAAGAAGATGTCAAGAGATTTTTCCCTTGTCTTCCTTTGAACAAGAAGAGATCATGCAAGATGATACAACCACCACATGCTAGAGATATGACTCTCCTCCCAACCATCTGCCTCTATATATAGCTCTCTCCAGGGGACTGCCTTCTTGGGCAGGTGGATACTAGCCAGCCGTGTGTCGGCCATGTAACTGCATGTGCACCAAGTGTCCCAGTCAACTCGAGTTAACTCAAGTGGATGCTTCTAGAAGGCTCTAGATCTCTTTGGGCAAAATACTCTCCCCATGTCCCCCATGGGGATTGAACCCAAGACCTCCTGCTTCACATCCATGAGACTTAACCACTAAGCTAAGTGGATCACTTGATCACAAGAGCACAAGACCTCCTAGTAAGTCTAAACTCAAGATCTTTGGTCATATACATGGATGAACAAATGATTGTTGGTCATCTCTCCTTTCAAAAGAATGTTTTCATGCACAACTCACATTTTCTTCTTGCTTGCAAAAAGGAATAGGATGCACTCAATTCTGTCCACATGTATATTTATAACTTTTTGTAAGATAGAAGATAGATTGTTTATGCATGGATGATTGGATGTAGACATGTCAAGCTCAAGAACTGCTTGCTTTAAATTTGATGCATGAAAGGAGAATTCCATCAGGTGCATGCACTCACATGCATTTGCATATAAGAAACATGCATTCACATATGCATGATTGTTTGTTAAGAAGTTGATGAATACTTTCAAGTTCAAAGGATAGTTGATATGTTCCAAATTTGAAAAATCATGGAGCTTTTGAAGTTTGTTCTTTGATTTCATCTTGACGAGTGATGAATCTCAAAAAGATGAATAAACTTTAGCATCACTTGAACTTTAGTGTTCAATAGTTGGATGCTAGGTGCCATGACTGTATCTCTAGTCAAAATGCAAAGTTTTCAAAGAGTATGGAAACTTTACTTAGCACTTTTTTTAGGATAAGAAAAGTATGCTTGGTTTTGTTTAAGCTAATTAGAGCTTAAAGAAGAAACCCAAGTAATCTTTAGGAATAAAGATATTTTCCTAAAAGATATATCAAAGTAATCTTTAGGAATTAAGCTACTTCCTAAAGATAAGCCAACAAAGAAAATAGTCTGGTTAACTATTTTCTTGGTTAAAAAGGAATATCTTTTGGACAAGCAATAAAGCCTTTAAGTCTTTTTCTTGTTCAATAGTCAAGATTTCTTTTAGAGAGATTATTCTAGTAAAGCAAAAGATTCCAAGATGAATCATTGGCTTAGTATTACTTGATTCCTTGGCAGGAATCTAAAGTTATTGAAAGACAAAATCTCCCTAGATGTGAGACTAGAGTCTTTCAAGAAAAATTTATTAGAAGTAGTTCCAAGTAATTCTCAAAACCAAAAGTATTGGTACTCAAGTCCAAATAGTGATATAACCTAAAGGTATATCAAAGATTCTTAGCTTTGGAATCTGAGAAGCATCAGTATATGCTTGGACTGAACTTTAGGAAAAGATCTCTAAAAACCCTGCAGGTAAGCAAAGAAGCTTTAGATAAGTTGAGGAGATCTTAAAGATAAAGACTAAGTCTTTATTCTAGTCGCTAGATCAACCAGACTTGATCAAGCTTGGCCATGATTGTCTAAGAACGTGCGATTGGAACTACTTTGTAGATTGCCCAAGTATTGGCAATAAAAAATTCCTTTTGGGAATTATTCACTTAGGTTCCATTTATCCAATGGAAAATTGTGAAAAGAGTAAGCTCTTCCAAGTCTAAACAGAGTGAAGCAATTCCAAGAATGTAGTCTGCAACTGTGAAGACGGTACTTAAGTCTGTGGAAGGTAAAACATAAGTGTTTGCCTATCCTTAAAGGGATTTTGGTACAAATCCAGAGAGCATGAGCAGATGCTTAAGACTTAGGCAGTAGAGAGATTCCTGTATAAAGTCCCCGGGGTAGGTACCTAAAGCATTAGTAAAGAAAGGAATCTAAAGATAAGAAGTCTAAAACTCTTGTCACTACAAATTGTTCAAGGATAAACCAATTTAACTTGAATTTGTGAAAATTCAAGTACTTGGAATTTTGATTGGTTTTCATTTGAAAACCTTAGCAAAGAAGGATGGATGTTCCATAAAAAGCTTTTCAAGTTCCCCAAGGAAAGCACAAGATCATGAAACGATCATGTGAAGGGATCAAAAACCTAGAAAATCTAGTTAGAGGTTGTTGCTCTAGCACAATGGTGAGAACAACGTTAAGAAGCTCCACCTCCTTAATGTCAATCCGCAGAAGAGATAGGAGTGATATGAAGATTGTGAATGTGAGATGAAGTGAGAGTGAAGGTGAGAAGCATAGAGATGCACACACACATACACACACACTACGAAGAGACAAGCAAGACACAATGGAAGGTGATAAATCAACTCTATTGCTCAAGAACACTCTTACAAGCTCAAAATAGCTCTAAGCTCTTCTCTACTCAAACAAGCTAACCTCAAAAATGAGCTTTCTAGCTCTTTTTATAGATTCTAGATTAGTTTTGACCGGTTTCACATCTAGTGACCGGCATAGTTAAAAAATAGGTCCTAGATGCTATTTGAAAGGGTAAACGGTGTCTAAAAATAACCAAAATTGGTACGCTCATTCTACCTAAGCTCCTCAAGCTCGAGGACTCCTCGGCTTGCACAAAATGGAGCTATACATTACAAAAAGGGGTTTTCTATGTTACATATATTACAAAAGTGATGAAAATCACTGTTGGAGGTTTTGAAAAGTATTTATAAAACATAAATCTTTGAAAAATGATTCGACTGAATCCCTGCTCTGTCTTTACATGCTTCCATGTCTTCTATGCCTCTAGCTACTGCCAACACCCCCCTCCCTCTCGCTTCTGTCATCCGCGACAGAACCTTGATGTGAGGTCTGTCAGATATAATTATGGAGTAGTTCCTGAGTGAGGGTGTGTTCTGATATGCGAATTCCTTGGGCCAGATCTGCCTCGAGTTTCTCCCAATCAATGGGCTGCTGGTTCATCTGATGGTGGGAGTCGATAATGCGTGGAATATACCATCTGCTCACAGGCAAATAATTGAAGTAAATACGTAGGCCTGCTGATGAACACTTCTAAATGGTATTCCCAGAAACCGGTTGTGAACATTTCTTCGAAGGTTTGCTTGTAGCACGCCGGTAAGTATTTAATTCTGCAATGCCAGGCATAACACACCCGTAACAATGGCGTTGTACTCATATCATATGCAAGATCTAGATTGCCATGCTCGAAGCCCCGGGTGTTTACATGAGGTGCCTTAACGCGACGGAAGACTTTGAAAACCATTTGCATCATGTCAAATATCTTGACAGTCATGTGCGCTGCTATATCGTCCATATGTTTCAAGCGAGGGAGCCAGTGGCGAATCATTGCCATCATGTATCCGACTGTAGGTGGTCCTGTGGGTGGCCTGAAGTATGGGTAGTTTAGCCAATCCTGGCATTGCTTGTTGTTTTGTACCTTAATCGCAAATGCCTTCCAAGAGTGGCGACGTGGCACTGGTCCCCAACATGGGTTATAATTTAAGTGTAGAGGTGCCTTAACCCAAGTACTCATCATCTCAGGATAATTATGTAAGAGATCCTTGCACCAATCTGGTTGATAGATTTCTCCTTGCTGCACGTCTGTTGGAAAATCTTCAGGCTCAAACTAAGTAGCGTGAGAGGGTTTCTTGCCTGTTTCTTTCTCTATGGCCAACTGATATTCCGCCATTAACATAAAGTAAGGCTTGTATTGTAACTCATGCCCTGATATGTATCTGCAAGGGGCCAAATGAGCAAAATAAGGAGACTGTAAGATTCTTTCTTCAATCATTGCCATGGCGTGTAGCTGCGCCTCTACCCTTGCTGAGTGGGTTGTTCCAAGTTCTTCTATCATCTTCATCCATGCAGGAGTTGGAAGTTTGAAAGTCGTCTGGCCTTCAACCGTGACTCATCCGCCTGGGATGGGTTGAGGTTCATATGCCTCTTCAAAAGTTTCCTCCACCAGAATAGTGACTGTTTCTTGCTCTGTTGGTAGTTCCGGTGGGGAGTCTGGCCTGGGGGGTGCTTCATATACAACTATCTGTGATTGAAGAGTTAATACCTAGGCCCGTAATGCGTTGAGTTCCTCTAGGATGTCAGGAGATGGGTCCGCAGGAGCTGGTAGTCCTTGTTGTATTGGTGCTCGTAGTTGGAGTAGTTTATGCTCTTCTTTCAGCTTCTGATATTCCTCGTTCATGCTGTCGTACTCATCTAACAATCTGACATGATCATCTAGCAACATTTTCATAGATTCTGAGGGCACGGCCTTGAAGCGGCTGGGGCTCAATGGTTGGTCTGGCTGATCTAGGGCAGCTTCTAAATTTTCTCTGTTCTGTTCCTGTAAACGCTGGTTCTCTTCTTTTGTTGCTGCCAAGTGTCGTCTGAGTAATCCCATGTTCCTGGTAAGCGTTGCATTGCAAATAGTCTGTGCTCTTAATAAGTTATCGATATCTATGACAGCCTCTTTCGTCTTTTCTTCACTTTCTAGTTCAAGTTTATGATATGCCTCTCGTAGCTCTTGGTAGCGGGTGTTTACTGAGGCATTCTCGATGGATAGTGAATTGAGCTACGATTGTAGATCATTGGTTGTCTTCTACAGCTGCTGATAATTAGTTCCGAGAGATGTGAACTCATCTCTTACTTGAGTCATACACGTGAACATCTGTCGAAATGCTGTGTCTATGGTGGGTGATAATATTAATGGTGTGCTAAGTGAAGATGCAGTAGGTGTAGATGCAAGGGGAACGGGGGTGGGAAAGTGGATGCCGTGGTTATTGTGGAAAAAAGTGAAGTGCCTAAATATGGTTGTGCCATGAATGAAGTGAGTGGTGGTGCGGTGGGTGGCGAGATATCCATGTCATTGGACGTGGTGTCAAGTGCAATGACCGTGAAAAGTGGAGTGATCGTGGGTGCTTGCGTGGGTGTAAATACAGGGTTTACAAAGGTTGAAGAGTAATTTACAGAGGGGTTCTCTAATGCTACTTGGTGGAAAGGGGAGAGTGGGAATATGGTGGGTCGGGGAGGTGATACAGGGGAAAAAGTCATCGGGGTTAGAAATGGAAATAGTGGTCTCGGGGCTGAAGGAAGGGATGGAAAAGATCGATGGAGAAATGGACTGGTTAGAAGCGTAGAAGTCCTAGGGGGTAGACTAGGTTGAGTGGGTGCATGAAGGGTTAAAGGAATGGAAGCAACAAAGGCTTCTGCTACTGCACTATCTAAAGATATGGATGGTCTGGGAGAGAGTGGATGTACAGGGGATACTGGAGAGATGGGAGATGAAAGAGGAGCAGTTGGTATGGTAGGTACTTTGGTAACAACGATGGTATGTACAGTATTAGTGTGCGATGGGGAGTCGATGGCAATGGTGTCTTCTGCCAATGATCCTTCAGGGACGAGACGTACACGAATGTATTCACCAGGTTTGGTTAGTAAGCAGACTTTGCGAGGGTCATACTACGGTAATGGTTTCCTCTGCAAATATCTTAAGGCTTCGGTGGATCCCACTGATTTGACAAGTTTCCTGAAGCCTCTGATGTATACTTCTTCGAAACCGCCTGAGACAAGTTCTTGCTCTATGAGTGCTTGGCTCTCTTCCTCAGTTAACTTCTTACGTGCCCAAACTTTTTCCATAGTACGATTTAACTTTTTGATGGCCAGCGTATAAGCCACTACTTCAAAGGTTTCATCTTCATGCGTACTGGTATCACCTTGGGTGTCGGTTTGCTGTCCTTGTTCATCTATTTGTACATGCTCTTGGGATTCATGAGTGCCCTGGCTGGCTTCATCGTCTCCGTCATCTTCATCTGTCTCTGTTCTTTCTTCCTCGGAACTAGACACTACTTGTCCTTGTGGTTGGTCCGGGGGAGTGGTCGGGTAGCTTGGTCGTTCGTATTCTTGAGAAAAGATCTGTCCTTCTGGAAACAAAAATTCATTTGAGAAAGCATCCGACATCTCAAAATCAAACGTTGTATCTATGGGTTCTACTTCCAGGTTAGGTATCAGAAAAGAAAAAGCTTCCACACCAATAGTAGTGGGAACTTTTGCTGTAGTGGTGGTAGGTTCCTAGATTGATGTTGGTTGTGAGGTAACCGCACTCGTAGTGCCTTCTATAACAATAGGTTGTGATAAGCATATGCGAATAGGTTGTACGATTATAGGGGCTTTTGTAGGAGACCGTTTTGGAGAGGGTTGTGGTGATGGTGATTCTGGGATCTGTAGGCATGGAATGGTTCCTCTCATGCACTTTCTTGCTCATCCTTTGCTAGCCTTCCTAGCTTTCTTCGTTGTTCCCTTGAATGCTTTCAACTCCTCACTTGTCATTGCACGCTCGATTGGTAAATCGTATGCCAAAGACATATATACAATGCGCGTGAGAGCGCAACATCCATTGATTACCTTCTTTCTTTCCCATCTATGTTGGGCTAAATATAGCTGATCAATTATCCAGCTAGTCAAATCAACTGTTTGTGGTTCAGTACATGCTAAATATAAACCAAACCAGATGCATTTGTGGGGCATGGTGAATCTATCCTGAGCGGGGAAAGTGAAATGTTGCATGCATATCCTCAATGGTTTAGAGAGCTCAGGTGTGATTGCTGAAATATCTTCCCACTTAGTAACATCCCCATGTTTCATAGGCTCTGGAATTAGCCGTTCTCGTTCTGTCGCAGTATGCGTTCCATGGATCTTGATTGCAGTGTGAATAAGATCTTTAGAAAGGTAAAACCTCTTATATGGCAGATCATTTACTAATGACGGCAAAATGAATGTTCTCGGTAGATCCTTGTTCTCCGAAGCTGTCAAAGTGGTGATTAAGTAATAGCATCTGTAGAAGTCAGGTTTAGGCAAGGGATCACTGAAATATTATGTAAAGCCTGCTCTTGCCCAAACATGCGTTAAGTCTTCTGTGTTCTGTAGTCCTTCGAATTCTCTTGAGAAAAACTGGTACTTGGCCCAAGTACGGTGATCAAATGCCAAATTGGCCTCAAAGATGAAATCTGCATCTACCAATGGGCCTGCTAAACCTTGAAACCAGTGAGAATTGCGATGAATCTTCTCAGTATATCCCCTAGGAGGATCGTCGATTGGACACTGGTGCCAGCTTTAGTTGGTCCTTCTACCTGCATGATGAGTGATGCGAATGCGTAGAAGATCTGCTACAAAAGATTAACACATTAGTATGGAAATTAATTATGATCCCATTAAAGTGAGACCGCAATCCCTTTCCATAACCGATGTGTAACCCGTGTAGCCGAGTGTTGTGATGTGGTTTATGGAATGGTTGTTGCAAAACTAATGCAGGTCTCTAGACACCTACATGCTTTAGATGATGCATACATTTCTTGATGAGGTGTTATTACAAGTGATGGTGGGTTATAGTGTGTGGATATGTACAAGGTTCAATCTTGAATGAGTTATTACAAGGTTGTAGATTAGTCGGGGTGGGAGTGATGTTAGATAAGGGGTTCGGAGAAGACGTCTGGATACGTTTTGGTATCTACTTCCTAAGAGTTTGTGAGCGGGTGATAGGTTTTTGCTGAAGGATAAAAGATGAGATCGAATTTGGTGGTATTGAGGGTTGAAGAGATTTCTGAGGGGTATATATTACATGGTTTGAGGGTTGAGCTATTATACACTGTTTGGGTACCCAAATCTGCGTGGGTGTGGGTTGGTTCGTAAGGTACTTCTTGGCGATCCAAATTTGCTGAATGTTTGTACTCATAGAAGAAGGTCGAGAAGGTGTTGAATATTGACTCTGCTTCTGCCTTGACTTCTTCTTGTCATTGTCTGCATTGTTGAAATCTGTCGGTGGTTTCTGTCCTTTTGGCACCCATTTTTTTCTCGTGCCGCTTACTTTGTGATATTGCCACTGTTGCTTTCTTCCTTGTGTCGTCTGATATTGTCGTCGGTCTGGGTTCCTTCGTCGTGGTTGACTCCTTTGTGGTTGAGGTTGAGAGGTCGGGTTGCCATTCTGCTTTGGAAAAGAAGGGAGGTCCAACACTTGCGAAACTTGCCCATTAGGAAGTGCTTCGTTTTGTACTATTAATCTAGGCCAGCCCGTAGTAAGTGTGGAAGGATGGGCACTGTAGGGTGTTTTGCCCATGTGGCAGCTGATGCAATCCACCTGACCTACATCCCCATTTGTCCGCTGATGTAACCCACCTGACCGCTGATTGTGTCCATTTGACCGCTGATGGTGTCCATCTGACCAAGCGGTTGGGTGGTTGCCCCTTCTAGTTTGCAGGAAGCCCAAGGGAAAATCTCCTGACGTCCTTTTGATTGACAATTGTCCATCGTCAAGCCCGCGTGGGATGGAGTAGATGTAACGTGACTTATCTGACCAAAGATCTTCCGGTCTTCCGTCGCATGCATTTCATATGGTCTAGGCTTACATACCTCAATCGTAATGCCATTAGGGAAGTCAAGCGGTATCACTCGCTTCTGATCTAAGGTTCCAATCTGCAAGGAGCCTTGTCTAAGATTCTGGGTCCACTGAGTGATCGTATAGCCAATCTTGGCCAAGGATTAGGGGTGCTATCAAGTCCTCATCATGGCACACTAGTAGCTTCACTGTCAAGGTCACTTCGTTTATGAGGATAGGAAGGTCCACCTCACCCATGCAAGGGGTTTCCATGCCTCCTAGCCCTATGAGGTATGCCTCAATTGGCCGCATTTCTATTCTTGAGTCCTTATAGTGGGACCATCTAATCGCACTAGTCGCAACACCTGAGTCAATTAAAGCCCTGAGCTCTTGGCAAGGGTTGCCGTGCTCTAGCCTGACTGTAATAAATGGTCTCCTATCCACTATGCTAGGATGAGTGGTTGACTTTACTTGACACATGGCCATGGGATATCTGGGTGTTGTTTCCAGATGGTTATAATGTTCTCTCCCTAGTCCTTGTCTTCTTAGCTTCATGCGCTTAATGCGTTCTATAGCTTTTGCCTAAGCTTCTGAGCGTATTCTATTTTCTTCCTCCTTATGCTTCTTTGCCAACGTGAGTCTTCTAAGCATATCCTCAGTAAGAGGTTCCTGATATAACTTGACTCTACAACCACTAATGTAATTAGGCATTATGTCTCCTTCTAAGGTGGCTAATTGTACTGGTCCACTTGTTGAGAGTCTGTTAATGATCATAGGTCCATAACCTCGCTTTTCTAACTTCCGTGCGTGTTGCTTCAGCGTATATACTAGGACTAAATCTCCTTCTTTTAAGCCTTTATCTTTCACATGTGCATCAAAGTATGCTTTCTGTCGCTTCTTTGCTGCATATATTCCTGCTGCTGCTTTCAGCCTGGTTTCTCCTAATCGTTCCAAGTCCATTATTCTTGTTGATAATTCATGGCCGGTCCACTGATGTTCTTGTGCAACGTTAAGGGTTGGTATCAAGAAGTCCACAGGAAGCACACTATTCTGACAAAAAACCATCTGAAAGGGAGTTGCATTGAGTACGGTCTTGTAGGCCACTCGATATGCCCAAACAACGTGGTGTAACTGTTTGTCCCAATCTGAACGTTTGTTGTTCACGAGTTTCGTCAGTACGTTACAAAGGATCTTGTTAGTGCTTTCAGCCTGACCATTGGCCTGAGGATGATATGGTGCAGATTTCTTGTGAATCACCATAAAATCCTGTAACAAATATTCAATGACTTGGTTTAGAAAGTGAGTTCCTCGATCGCTCACTATCTCAATAGGCAATCCATATCTTGTAAAGACATTTTCAAATAAGAATTTTGCAGTCGTGTGTGCATCATTCTTTTTCGTGGCTTTTGCCTCTACCCATTTGGTAAGATAATCTGTCGCAACAATAATGTATTCAGCATGTGTACCTTTGCAGGGGGGTTAATGGGTCCTACAAAGTCTATACCCCACTTGGAAAATGCACGTCCTCCCATCATGGGTTTCAATGGCATTTCATCTCGGCGAGTTGGAAATTGAGTTCTTTGGCACACATCACATCTCTTAACATAGGTATGTGCATCCATGTGAAGAGTGGGCCACCATAATCCTGTAAAGAGGATGGCTTTGATGATCCTATCGGGTCTAAAATGACCTCCTGCAACACCTTGGTGTGCAATCTCTAGTACGTTCAAATAATCGCTTTCATGAACACATTGTCTTAAATATCCATCTCTTCCTCTTTTGTATAGATTATCACCAATAAGTGAATAGTCTTGAGCTTCCTGCTCTAGACTTTGTTGTCGTGTTAAAGTCATTCCTTGAGGGAATGTTTTCGTCCTCAAGTATGTCACTAATGGTTCACTCCAGTCTGGTGTGAGAGACACATGATATAATGTAGCATGTTCTACTGGTGGTCTTTCACAACAAACAAGACATTCTTTACATAACTTGTAGACATCTGCTTCCATCGAAGGCCAATATACTCCTAATCTATGCAGAGTCTGCAATGTACGATGTTTCGAATGATGTTGCTTTAATGCACCTACATGTGCTAATTACAACCAATTCGCATGTTCCGATTGATCTACACAACAAGCAAGAATCTTTTGATTATCTTGTTTATATATACTTCCTGCTATGATTTGATATCTTTGAGACTTGGTAATCTCTCCTTCCTTGATCCTTATCCTAGGATTCTTGGGTCCATAGGTGAGAATAGGGCCAATATGCTTAGCCCATTCTGGTGCTATCTCAAGCTTAAACAAATACGCATCTGGTAATTCATCCGCTATCCCTTGAGGAGCTTCTCCTGAGGTTAGTCTTGAAAGGTGGTCAACTCTAAGATGGGTCTTTCCTTTCCTGACTACTACTTCAAAATCATACTCCATGAGTAATAGAAACCAACGTATCAATCGTACTGTATTACATGGTTTATTGACTAAATACAGTAATGCTTGATGATCTGTAAAGAATTTGAACTTGTTTGGCAACAAATAGTGCCTGAATTTCTTTACTGTGTAATTTCTTTATAGTGCCTGAATTCCTAATCCTTCTTGTTCTGTAGTGGTGTAATTTCTTTCTGCTGCGTTCAACTATCTGCTTGCATAAGCTATGGGGAGATCTATATTACCTTCATTCGTGGGTTGTGCTAACACACATCCTATGGCATAATTGGATGCATCCACATGTACATGGAATGGCTTACTCCAATCCGGGGTTGTCAATATGGGTGCTGAGCACAAACGTCTTTTAAGTTCATTGAATGAATTCTCACACTCATCTGTCCATTCAAACTTGGTCAAAAGAGAGTACAGAGGCTTGGCTATGATTGCATACATGTGTATGAATCGTCTATAATAACCACAATGTCCCATAAATGCCTCTACTTCCTTTACATTATTTGGTCTAGGTAGTTCTGCAATTACTTTCACTTTTTCTTCGTCCATAGAGATTCCATTCTTTGACACAATGTGTCCTAAAATTTTGCCTTGTCTGACCATAAAAACACACTTTTCTGGGTTCAGACAAACCTGCTATTCTTGACATTTGTCAAATACTTGCCTTAGTTCTGGGATATGCGTCTGTCTGATATTCGAGTGTGCACATAAATCATCGACATAAACTTCCAAATTCTTGCGTAAGAATTCCTTAAAAACATGACACATGAGTCGCTGGAAAGTGGCGGGTGCATTTGTTAAGCCAAATGGCATCACACGAAATGCAAATATGCCCCATTCTGTGGCAAAAGCCGTCTTGTGTTGATCTTCTGGAGCAATGGCTACTTGATTATAGCCTGAGAAACCATCAAGGAAGTCGTAAACTTCCTTGCCCGCAACTCTTTCCAATAGGAGTTCCGTGATTGGAAGAGGATAACTATCTCTAATCGTGGCGGCATTAACTTTTTTAAGGTTAATACACACACACAATTTTCCATTCTTCTTAGGCACAACCACAATGGGGGATACCCATTCGGTATGCTCAATTTCGTAAATGAATCCTGCTTCTATCAATCGGTCTATTTCTTCCTTAATCTTAGCAGCGTAGTTATCATTATACGTGTATGGCTTCTGTTTCATGGGTTTTGCATCTGGAGTCATAGGGATTCTATGGGAACATATATCCGGATCTACTCCTTTCAAATCTTTGTAACTCCATGCGAACACATCTCTATATTCGCGCAATAGTGCAACTAATTCTTCTTTCTTCATTCGTCAAATCGTGCCCTCTGTATGTACATTTTTCTTCTTCTCCTTCTATGGCTACTATGATTTTTTTGGTTTTCTCTCGATTATCATGTACTTCTCCGACGTCAGCTTTTCTGTTAGGCATTCGTACCATGATTCGTCTATCTTCTATTTCATACTTCTTGAAGTTCTCAGGAACCTCAAACAAAGATTCTTTTGTTTCTGACATGGTTTCTTTCTTCTTTCTTTTCTTCCCTTCACTTTTGGTAGTCACTTGAGTGGCTAACCTCACATCATCCATAATCTCTTTGTGTCTCTGAGGGTAAGTCTCTACGTCGTGGAAGTATTCTTCTTCTGATGCAAAGGGTGAGTTTATAATAATTGACTCTAGATCGAAGTCACTTGCATCCTCGAATGCATCAGTGTTAGGTTCACATTCCTCAATAATCAAATCACACATGATTGGCTCTATTATGAAGACTGATATGTCATAGCCATCCTCGTTATAGTGGGGTGTCCACTGTTCTTCATTGATGGCTACATCCATGGTTGCTAGGATTTCTGCCCAACCATGGGGTTTGAATTCTTCGTCTGGAAATACTACAAGTGGGTAAGCTGGGTCTTGAAGGGTTCGTGGGTGTTGTTCTGCACCTAAAGTTCTGGCTTCTAACCGTTCTTCCTCTTGTTTTGCTACTTTACACATCCATAGATGAGTATCCTCATGCAACCATGAGGGGTCTGACTCCAATGAGTGTACTGATTCCGTTTCTACCCGAGTCTTATGGATGGTGTTCCATTGTATTGGGGGTATGTCTCGATGTGAATAGTCTTTAAGATTGACTTTAGTAGTCACTCCTAAATGTTTCAAGTACAAAGAATTAGTTCCCCAATCTTGTACAATTTGCAACTGACGCATGAATGGTCGTCCTAATATCATCTCGTAAGCATGATTTTTTGCAAAATCACAAATGGCGAAAGTATGCTCAAACTCCACACCACAAGTGGTGAGAGATATGCCTTCTAGTAAGCCTAATGGTTTTTCTATGTGTCCGTCAGGCATTTGTAGCTTCATCCTGGTAGGTCTCAATGCTGGCTTACCCCAATGTTTCCATAAAGCGGTGGTAGCAATGGCTACTCCGGCTCCTGAATCTAAGATGGCTTTTGTGGTGTAGCTCTGATGGGTTATTGGAAGATAAGTGTTACCTTCCTCTCCTTCGCTTACATCTCCGGTCTTTTCTACTGGTATCTCTGGTACCTTCTTGTGTGTTCCTATCTGTGAGGGAGTAGTAGCAAGCTCAGGGAATTGATTTGGTACATGTTTCCACAGTTCTGGTTTAATCTTCAACAACTCCTCTAGAGTGAGATTACATTGTACTTTAGTGTTCTTGATCACTTTCGTGTTTCTTGGGATCACAGATTCTTCATTCCTCACTATTATCGTGGGTGCTCTCATCCTAATAGACTTTGCTTCCCAAGGTCCTATGAACGGAGGTAATTCATGCAAAGAATTAGATTCAAAACCTGTATGTTCACTCAGTTGTTCTTCCTCTACATCGTCATAAATAGAGGGAATGTCTTGGGGAAATTGTTCCTGCAAGTCGTCTATTTCTTGAATAGGAGGATGAGTTCCTTGTTCTTTTGTCCACTTCTCTTCTTGGATTTCTCTTAGAAATTCATGTGAATATCTATGTATGGAAGACAAATTGTCTTCACCTTCCGCATTTGGTACTTGGGATAGGGATGGTGCATTCCTTTCTTGTGTCTCTGAGGCAATAGGATTCCTATACTGATCCTTTTTCTCTTTGCTATCAATCAAGTATTCTAGCCTCTCCATTAGTCCTTGAAAGTGTAATTCCGATTTTGCCATGTTATTCCAATTAAGATATCTAGAGGCTTCGAACATTGCTTGTGCTAATTCTACCATTTTCATGCAAAGTTTAGTTCTCTCAATTTCTAAGTCTGCTCGAGAGTAGTTCTTACTCATTTCAGCTATTTGAGGTCCTTCTTTTATTCTAGCCTGATATGCACGAAACAGCATGTCTAGGTTTTCAGGTATGGGTTTCGCTAAAATTGATCCTGATTTTTGAGCTAGGTTCTCTTGGTTCGATTCTTGTGAAGTTAGTTCTAGGATTTTGGCTCTAGATTCCTTCAAACTTCCTTCGAACTCAGTTATCTTTTTACTCCATTTTCTCTTAATCCTTTCTCTAGAATCTTTCCATGATTTCGTCTTTTTACTACTAGATTCTCCAACTTCACTAGTTCCTGCTACTTTCTCATGATTAAGCTGCTGGTTCTATAAGAGCGCCTAGGCTCTTGTTATAGCTTGGATAGGCACATATGTAGGGTTGGATCCATCTGCATTGTGCACAATACCTATCATGTTGATTGGTGTCACATTTGAAGCATTAATAGGGTTCTTAGGACAATCTTTGATGATATGTTCTTTACCACAATCGGCACAAAAGCCTTGTATATTATAGTATTGTGATTGTCCGGCTATTGGAGGATGTGGGCAATCCTTTATGAAATGATCTCCTTGGCACCTAAAGCATGGTCCTCTAGGGCCCTGTGGTCTTTGCTGTCTCAATTGGGGCCGTGGGTTTGGGTTTGTATATATCACATTAGCGTAATTGGGCTCCCAACTAGGTTCCAATGGTGGACTATCATACTGATATGTTTCCACGTGTTCTGGTGACTCTGTGTAATATGCGGGTGGACTATCTACATGAGTAGAGTCAAAACTGTTTGAGTTTGGATCGCTTTCTGTGATCAGGGGTGAAGAAGGCACTAAAGCCCTACTTAGGTTCTCTTCTGCAGCAGCATATTTAACTGAGATGACATTCGCTGGTGGGGGTGGCTGCTGAGCTAAGACAGGTTGTGGTCTCTATTGAGCCTGATAAGGATAGTTCTGTGGAGGCCTATAGTAACGAGGTTGAGTATTGTATTGGCCTTGATACCTACCTGGCTGTGCGTATGCTTGCGAGTAGTTCTGTCTCACTGCTTGTTTGTTGTATGGGCACTCCTGAGCCGTGTGGTTCGTGTAACGTCTCTCAATCGTACAATACTGGCCACTAGGTTTGGCTTGCTGTTGGGTTGCATTGGGACACACGTTTGCCATATAATCACCACCACAGGTGTAACAACGCTTGTTTGTTGTTAACCTAGGCATTTGTTTACTAGAAACTCCTAGTTTCTGGGCCACTTTTTCTGCTAGGTCCTCTATCGAGCTAGACAATTTTGAAGATGCTAGAGAAGAACAATCTGAGTCCTTATAGACCTTTGAGAGTTCCAACTCGTCTCCTAAGTTGTCCTCAATTTCTATGCAAATTCTTACACAATGCTCTAGCATTCTGGGTTCCTTTAAGTATACATAGGAGCATAGTTTCAAGCTCAACAGGCCATCTAAAAACAACGATACTTGCTTGGCTTGTGAGGGTAGCTCTTGCATTGGGCATCTCTCCACATATTGTCTAAACCTACGTCCTGCTAGTCTAACTGTTTCTTGAGGGGTTTGTTTGAAACTATGAATCAATGAAGACGTGTCATGTCTGGTCCCACTTTTAGAGAATTCTTTGATGAATGACTCTAAAAAGTGATGGATGTCTCTAAATTGCCTTTGTTGCAATGGTTGGAACCAAGTTAAAGCGGTATTCTTTAACGTTAGCCCAAAACCCTCTTGGAAGGCTATCTATGTTGGAGTTAGACGTCTGCGGAAGCACGCGAACAGCACAAGGAAGAAGAAGAAGCTTGGAGCACAACACACAAGACTGAATGTATTACTAGAGAATGTACAAAGATAAGTAGCCCATTAGGGCAATAGGCGTATATACAAGCCAGGGGAAAAAAACCTCCTAAAGAGGGAAAAAAGTGCCCCGGCTGTCCTAGAGTGTTCACACACATCACTACCTAAATATATCAACAAATCCCCCCTGGGAGTGATGCGGTGAACAAGGAGCTGGCACTCATGTATAAGGAAGTGCCGAGCTATGTGGAAATCACTCCACAAAAGGAAGTAAGCCCAAAGCTTTGCGGAAAGCTTCAAACTTCTCCCTAGGCAGAGCCTTCGTGAAAAGGTCTGCAATGTTCTCCTGCGTGGGCACATATGCCAAGCTGATCTCCCCAGCAGAGAACCTCTCCCTGACATAGTGATAATGCACCTCAATGTGCTTAGTGCGAGCATGGAACACAGGGTTCCTCGCAACTGCCAATGCGCTCTGACTGTCAGTGAAGATGGTGGTGGCAGAAGACTGGCCAACACCCAAATCAGCCATAAGGCGTCTGAGCCACACACACTCAACAGTCGCTGTGAAAGCTGCCCTATACTCAGCCTCACAACTGGAAGTGGCCACAGTAGGCTGCTTCTTGCTCAACCAAGATATACATGAGCTACCAAGCATGGAGCAAAAACCACTGGTGGACACACGAGTGTCATAGCAACCAACCCAATCTGAGTCAGAAAAAGCATGCAAATCTGGCGGTAGTGATCCCCCCTTGGGATAAAACAACCCAAGTAGCCGAGTACCACTCAAGTAGCGAAAGATGCGCTTAACCGCTTTCCAATGCGTGACTCCTGGGCAATGCATAAACCTGCTCATCTATGAGACAACAAACTGAATATCTGGCCGAGTAATGCATAAGTAAATCAGGCATCCAACAGCCTGCTGATAGAGAACAGCATCAAATGCATCTCCAGCATCATGAAGACTCAATCGTAAACCTGTCTCCATAGGAGTGGCAATAGGCTTACAGTCTTCAAGGCCAAAACGCTGCAATAATGTGTCAATATATTTCGTTTGACACAAAGCCATTCCACCATCAACTTGCATAAACTGAATGCCCAAATAGTGATGCAAATGCCCCAAATCAGACATCTCAAATGAGGCATGCAAATCAGCCTTGAAATCAGCAATATGCTTCTCAAGAGGACCAGTGAGCAGCATGTCGTCTACATAGACAACCATGATCAGAAGCACATCATTAGCACGCTTAACATATAAGGTGCTTTCAGTTGGACTATTCTCAAAACCATGTGCAATCAGATAGGCATGTATTTTCTCATACCAAGCACGTGGTGCTTGCTTTAAACCATATAACGCCTTCTTTAACCTGCACACCTGGTTTTCATGCCCTTTCTGCACAAAGCCACGGGGCTGAAAAACATACACTTCTTCATGCAAGTCACCATTCAGAAATGCTGTTTTAATGTCCAACTGATGTACATTCCAACCATGATGGGCTGCAAGTGCACAAATGCTCCGAACAGTAGTCATACGGCATGTAGGTGCAAAGGTCTCATCAAAATCAATGCCTCTTTCCTGCGCATAACCCTTTGCAACAAGCCTAGCGTTATACCTGTCAACTGTACCATCAGGTTTACGCTTCAGCTTGTATACCCACTTAGTGCCAATGGCCTTCTTGCCAGGAGGCAAGTCACATAAAGACCATGTACCATTCTTCATTATAGCATCATATTCAGATTGCATAGCAGCCATCCAATTTTCTGAATTTTGTGCTTCATCAAAAGAAACAGGCTCATTCTCATCACAGAGACTAGATGCAGCCATAGCATAGCAATCTGATGCAAAGGAGGTACTATGAGAGCTTGAACGAGTACGATATGACAAAGGTGCATCTAATTTGCTGTCACGCAAAGTCTGCACCAGCCATTTTGGCATAGTTTTTGCCTGTTCAATATCAGCTCTCTCATCAACAAGTGCATCATGTAAATCTGCATCAGAAATGGAATGATCTGCATCATCATATGAAACCTGCAAAGGCTGAGAAGTTGCCTCATTAGGACCAGCGCTAGCCTGTCCACCTGTAAAAAGAGGCATCAAAGTATCATACATGTCTTTGGAGCTAATAGATGTCTCCTTAGTACATGAAAGCAATGGCTGAATAGCATCTTCCACAAAGACAACATCACGGCTAACCAGAATGCGTTTAGTCTGTGGATGATACAGACGATAGCCTTTACTTTCTGAACTGTACCCAACAAAAATACATTTTACTGCCTTATCATCCAATTTTCTGCGATGTTGTTCAGGCACTAATGCATATGCCAAACAACCAAAAACACGCAGATGAGCAACAGATGGCTTGCGGTCATGCCAAGCCTCATATGGAGTGATAGACTGCAACGCTTTGGTGGGACACCTATTCAGTACATATGCTACACACATGACAGCCTCAAGCCAGAAACTATGTGGTAAAGCCTGACTTTTGACCATGCACCTCGCCATCTCCATGAGTGACCTGTTCTTTCGTTCAGCAACTCCATTCTGTTGAGGTGTATACGGCATTGTACACTAGTGTTTTATCCCACGTTCAGCCAGAAATGCATTAAAATCTGAAGACATATATTCCCCCCCTCGATCAGAACGGAGGGTGCCCATTTTACATGCTGACAGATTTTCAGCCAAAACCAAAAACTGTTTGAAGCACATGAACACTTCGGACTTTGCTTTGAGTGGATATACCCATGCATGCCTGGAAAAATCATCAATGAAAGTCACGAAGTAAAGGTAATTTCCAAAAGAGGGTGTCTGCATAGGACCACAGACATCACTATGTATAAGCTGCAATTTCTGCATAGCCCGAACTGAACCATCTTTTGGAAAGGAAGAACGCTGCATTTTGCCCAAAATACAGCCTTCACAAACATGTTTTCTAGGTGCCTCAAGTTTGGGCAAAGAGGACACCATTTCAGATTTCTGCAGGCGTAACAAGCTAGCAAAATTCAGATGACCAAAGCGTGCATGCCAAAGCTTTGCATATGACATAGCCTGAGAATCATGAACTGCACATGCCGAATCATTCACAGATCTTTCATAGTCTATGAGCTTATACAGCCCATGACATAAAATGCCAGAAGCAATAATCACATCGCCATTTGAGAGATCATGGACTGTACACCTGTCATCAACGAATTTCACAACCAAGCCAATCTTGGCTAATGCAGAAACTGATAACAGGTTCTTTTTGATCCCTGGCACAAATAAAGCATCTGACAAAGTGAAAGAACTACCATCAGCAGTAGTCAGAATGATCTTACCAACTCCCATAACAGGATAAGAGGAGTTATTGGCGCATGTGACAGTATTCCCTGTAGGGGCAGGCTCGAGTGAAGAGAAGAAACTGTGCTGCGAGGTAATATGTTTGGTCGCCCCACTGTCAAAGTACCAAACATCTGAGTCTACTGCAGACATGCACTGATCATGAGAAGATGGGTCAAAACTGCAGACAGTAGTAAACGCCCATTCTTCTTCCTGCACAAGATTTGCAGACTCTGTTTTTGGTGTAGAGGCCTCTGCAACAACCATTCCAGCCTCTTTCTACTTTGCCTCTTTAGCAGCCAGTTTTGGACAGTTCTTTATAATATGATCATTTCCTTTACAGTACTTGCAGAACAATTTCTGCTTTTCTGATTTCTTCTCATCTTTATCTTGGTTCTTCGATTGTGCAGCATTTGCAGATTTTTGCTTACTAGTAGAAGAGCTCCATTTTCCTTTGCCCTTCTGACTAGCCAGGAAAGCTTGATCTGCAACACGCATAATGGACCTGTTCTGCCTGGACTGATCTTCCTGCAACAGAACAGAGACTAATTCCTCAAATGACAAGGCATTCGGATTGCCTTTCATCATCAATCGAAGAGTAGAGGCAAAACTCTGATATGAATCAGGAAGGCCATTCAGAACGGTCTGCACAAGTGAGCTATCTGGTATAACCTCATCAGCAGAAATCAATTGTTCCTTCAGGTCTTTGATCTTTGTAAGAAAACTGTCCATCGAATCACCTTCATTCATGTGCTCACTCTCCAACTGTTTTCGGAGGTAAGCAACACGAGCCTCATTCCTAGCCTGGTACAAAGTGGTAAGTGTATCCCAAGCATCCTTTGCTGTTCTGCAAGAGCGAATGTGAGGAATAATGGCACGTTTGACAGACAAAGCTATCAATGCATGTGCCTGGGCATCTCTGCCATCCCAACCAATCTGCTCTGCAGTAGGTGCAACAGAAACAACAGCACGAACAGGAATCTGCGGAATATCATCTTCGACACCATCTTCATCAGCTCCAACACCTGTATTTGCAGTACCTGTCGTTACAGGTGTAACAGGACGTCTTTCAACACCCTGCACAATGTTCCACAATCCTTTTGCAACCAGTACATGTCGCATCATATAAGCCCATAATGGGTAGTTGGTACCATCCAACTTATCCTCAACAGCCAACATACGGAATACATCACTGCTTTCAGCCATGGCCGGTGACTAAAATACCTTGATGCAGAAAATTGACTGTATCTCAAAAAGTTGAACAGAACTGCCCACACGAGTTCTGCTAGACCTGTAGCAGACTTCGAGACGCTTAAACTGGCGAACAGAAACTGGTATATACCTTTGGCACAAAAGGACGAAATAGCCTGCACAAGCACTGCGATAGTGCGTTCGGAGGCCGAAACGAGCTCAGATCGCGATTTCGGCACCACAGAGCGAAGAAGTTTTGATCTCGGAAACACCCTGAGTATGCTCACCAAATTTTGTGTGAATCTGAGACTGCAAACGGAGGAGTGTTGACGGCGCCCTAGAAGAAGCAACGACCTGCTCTGATACCAATTGTTGGAGTCAGAAGTCTGCGGAAGCACGCGAACAGCACAAGGAAGAAGAAGAAGCTTGGAGCACAACACACAAGACTGAATGTATTACTAGAGAATGTACAAAGATAAGTAGCCCATTAGGGCAATAGGCGTATATACAAGTCGGGGGAAAAAAACCTCCTAAAGAGGGAAAAAAGTGCCCCGGCGGTCCTAGAGTGTTCACACACATCACTACCTAAATATATCAACAATCTACTTATATAAAGTAACCCAAAAATGATAATGGCTCAATAATGCTGCAAGCCTACCAACCAAGAAAGTGTATGGATACATATTTCAAGTACATGCATAGCTTATTGCCTGAAATCAATGACAAGGCTGTAAATTCTTTTTGGGAAATCCCTGATCTAGAAAAGTATTTGACAAGTCCTAATCCACAACTTTTAGCTAGCAAGAACTTAGGTCTTCATGGATTTGATTTGCAAGGAAATGGATGTAGGTCAATGACAAGTACTAATCCATTTGAGATTCCACTCGGCAACCTTAACAAAGAGGTAAAATCTAGGTTTTAGGGAATCCCACAAGAAATATTTCAAGCTAGAGTGCCACTGTAAGAGCAATGTGCTCAAGCACTTGCTGATGTTTGGTAAATGCCCAGGATGATGCTTTTGACCATCCCAAGTGGAGACGTGGATGAAAAATTTTTATGATAGGTCTATTGATCCTTGTGATCATGTAGCCAAATTTAAAAGAGTTTTGACGTTAGAGCTAATCATTGATTTTCCATGCAATATGAAGCTTTTGGCTTAACACTTGTTGGAACGACATGCTTGTGGTTTCAGCTGTTGACAATTAAAACACTCATAAACTTAGAGGCTCTACTTGGAGACTTCATTGGTAAATTTTCAAAATGAGGTGTTAAACAAAACTTGACCTCCTTCATCTATAACTTCATGTAGTCTACTCATGAGTCATAAGATTTGTAGCTTAAAGATTCAAGTAGTATGTAGATTGATGCCCAACTTATAAATGACCACTTGAAAAGAAACTGGTTGTTGTTTTCCTAGGGGATTAAAAAATGGGAAATTATGCTCTCTTGTATGCATTCATAGGGCTCACAACTTTGAGTGAATGCATAAGAGAATATGTAGAACTAGAAGATAGTATGGTTGGAGAACTAAAGATTTCACTTGTTGACACCAAGAGTGAAGCCTTGACTTCCTCTAGCTCAATAAAATCTTCAATTGAAGAGATAGTTAACTTGGTAATCAAGAAGCTATAGATGGAACAAGCAACAGATAAAAAAAAATTGCCCTATGGCCAAAGATCTCAACTACTTAGGAGATGGCAAAATTGTAAGGGAGATCATCCCACCTATTTGTGCAATAGGATGCCTAGGAATCAACATACAGACTTCAATAGGCCACCACAATAGCAATATCAACAACCACAATATCAACAAAGATAACAATATTAGCCTAGGCCTATGTATCTTCTAAGGGATGCATATGGAAACTCACCCAAAGAAAAAAAAAGTTATTACAATTTGAAACATGCACCACAACAAGACAATAGATCTTCCCAATAACATCCTAACACGCTAGACATATTCACAAAACTCTGAGTTTTTATCTCTATTGCAACACAATGCACCGATCACACACTAGATCTATTGCAACGGACCCCATATGTCATGACACGCCACTCTATCAAGATAGATCCCCATCTATTGTGATAGACCACCCCCATGACAAGGACCCAACTATTGCGATAAACCCACCTCTATCATGATAGAACTGTCTATTGTGAGAGACCCCTTGTCTATCGTGATAGACTAACCCCTCGTTAAACTCATCTATCATGACACACCCCTTATCTATTACAATAGATTGGCATGACATAGCACTTGTCTATTGCGGTAGACCCTATCTATCATGACATACCACCTTATCATGAAAAACCCTCCTATATCACAACAAATGAAAAACATGATAGACCACTATCTATCACGATAGGCCACTTTATTGCGACTAATTAGATTTATGATAGAAACTATCTATCGTGATAGACACTGTCTATTGTGATAGACACCCTCTATCCTAACAAACCATTGTTGATAGACCCCTTCTATAGTGATATACCCCTTCTATCACAATAGATTACCTGATTGTGATAGAGCCCCTATCATGAATGCCCCCCCCCCCCCCCCTATCACGACATATTCGCATATACAACAAAGAGATCTCACAATTGATTGATGCATTCATCACTGAGTTTCAAATAATGGGATTAGGCATAACACATCTTCCTTGATCCACAATTTCAAGTAGAATCCCCAAGAGACCGTGAGACTAGCAAGATATAGGTTCAAAAAATACATTGAAAGATGTCAAACCCCAAAATTGCCTACTCAAACTTAGCAAGTGTCTCTATTTCTAGACAACGTTTTAAGTGGAAATCATAGATCATATGTGTATTTGAAGAGTCAAACACCCAAGGTTAGCATGTTGGAACATGTATCAACATTGAGAAGAACCTATGGGAAGAGTTGGAACTCTCAAAGCTCTTGTAAGTGTTCATAATACTATGTTAGCACCACTTCAAAAACATCTTCATCATTGGAAGAACTCCGTGAGTTAGTTGCTCAAAATTTAGGTGGAAACCTTCAAAATACACACAATCAGAAAGTGATTATATTAAAGTGTTGTTACACTTGTGGAGGTGATCACATGGCCAATACATGCCCTATGCAAGTCCAAAATGCATCAACCCCACGATCATACTACTACACAATAGATCGGAAGTACAACAAATAGTGAGGCAAACCTATCAATAGTCTTATATGTATCAACACCAATACCAACCTCAACCCTATTATAGGCCACAACATAAGTACCAACAACCTGAATAGTCCCAACCTTTACCACAACCTATATTAGGATGGCAACCACCTTCCCCACAAACATGGTATCCATTAAGTTTGCTGCAATGGAAAAGAATCAAGATGTTCTTAGTACCCACTTCTCCTTTGATTATAGAAAATGATCCTAATGCCAATAGCTTTGAATTTTTAGACGAAGATAGTATACCAGCGTACTATATAGAGTCACCACAACATCCAAAAAGCTTATCAATAGGAAGCCCCTCCACTTGAATTCAATTGGAAACCAAATTATACAAATTTTATGTATACAAATCCCCATCCTAGACCCCAAATGAGGTAGGTCAAACCACAAGCCCCCAAAGGATGATGCTTTAGGTGATAGGGAAATCATTTTTTACGTGAATATCCACACCCTTTGCATTCAAGGCAACCTCAATCTATTATGATTCAAGGCTTTTGTTTAGATCATGGGAAAGAACATCTCATTTGGTATTTCCATAAAAATCCAACCAATGCATATAAAGTAACTCCGATCAATGTGGTAGGCATAGTGCAAGGTTCTAGTGGAAGCATGGCTAGTGTGGCTCCTATCCATGTAGTTACTTGAGCACAAGCGTTGCAGCAAAGGAAGCAAGTCGAGCAAGAAAAGGAATCCAATTATTATTATTCAAGGGAACAAAGAAAAAAGAAGGCTAAAGCATGGAAAGGGGCTAGAGATAGAGTGAAAAGAAAGTGGTAAAAGAAACTAGTGTAACTAAAGGATAGTCTCAAGGAAATCAAAGCTAAAAATGTTGGAACTCACATCTTAAACTCACTCACATATCACTCCACCCCCTTGATACAAGCATTCATATCACCCATTTCTAAGCCAGGATGAGTCTTAGTGGACCCCACTCCAAAGGGCTTAGGTGTGATGTTCAAAGCATACAAGGCTCATCTTATAGAATGACCAAACATAGATGAATTATATAAAAGTTTCCCAAGAGCTTATTTGGAGATTGAGAGAACTAAGCTATGTAGCAAAATGGTTGAACTAGTGCAATCTATGTTTGAGGCCAATCAAATCTTTAATGAAACCGACTCCATTAAACTAGAGCTTCATTTTCATGGATATTAGAATGATTAGAGAAAATTGCCACTAAGCTAGAGGCTTTGGTGCCACAAAAGGCTCATTCCATTGGAAGTGAGAGAGGAAGTTTCTTCCAAAGAATAGCTTATGTTCTTAAGTCAATAGATTGTGGAATTCCTTACCCCATCACCAAGTACTCTCAAGAGTTCTTGCACGAAATCTAAGAAGAGAAGTGGGCTAACAAATGAGAGAATCCCCCTCCAATTCAAGAGATTGAAATCTGCAAGATGAATTTCCTCGGATATCTCATCTCTCTATAGAGATTAGAGTGAAACTCAATTAGAAGATGGACTAGACTTCAAATATAACTCCCTAGAAGAGTTACCACACTTCATGGACCCATGAGAATCGAAATCACTTCATTATACCTAGGAATATAGAAGCAATGAAGAATAGGGAAGTGCAATTTCATCTCACTTTAGAAGAGCTTCTAAAAGTGAAACTTGAGTTGTGGAAACATGTAGCAAATCAAGTCCTAGAATTTGATTGCTCCTATCCAAAAGGATCTAAGAGGAAAGTAATTGAAATCCCCATAGATACGATAAGAGACATGAGCAAAGGTGAAGACCATAATACCTATCTTTCCATTACCTATTATGGCCATACCACCAAGGCAATTCTAGTTTCAGATGAGGATGTTGCCATTGGTACCACATCCTTATGGATGTAGTGGGGTAAACTAGCTTTACTTCCCACTTGAATGAAACTTCAAATGGCTGATGGACACATTGAATGATGCATAGGATTGTTAGAAGGACTCACTCTCACTACATGTGGAACATGCATTTTCTATATGTGAGTTTGGGAAAAATTATGTGTATGAAACAATACTGTGCAGACCATCCATGTGACAACTACAAATAGTACAAGTTTGGGGTACCAATTCTTTGTACTTAAAACATTTAGGAGTAACAACTAAGGTTAATTTGAGATACCACATGTATAAATATGTTCCACCCCTATAGTGGAATTCTATCCATAAGACACATGAAGATTCTATGTTTGTTCACTCCATGAACACTTATGATCCATCCTAGATGCATGAATACATTCATTTTAGGATAGGAAAAGTAGGAAAATAATAGATTAGAGGTGAGAGAATAAAAAACATCCTAGAATACTAGACCTATATAAGACTCAATCTATGCACAAATGATATTCCTTGATGAGGAGTTTGAGCCTCATAGTTGGACTAAAATACTGCCGACTATGGAGAGCAATAAACAAGAACAATGGACCCCCATTGTGACAAGGATGGCTATGAGATATCCTTATTCATGTTTGAACCCATAGAAGATGACAAGGACCTAGAATTCATAATGATGGACCCCTTTTGTGATTCTGAGGAGGAATATTTGCATCTGGTGGAAGAAAGAAGGCAAGAAGAAAATATACCCAAGAACTAAAAATTCTTAACCAATAAGATAGAAGATGAGCAAAAGAAGAAAACATGTAAGAAACTCCTACAATTGGATGAAAAACCTTTTTTTGAAGTACCAAATAATTTTAAGAACTACAAAATCAAAGATAGGAAAATCATAGTGAGAATGCCGAAGAGAGACACACCAATGGGAGAAGCTTATCACAATAAGGAAGTGACAAAGAAAATCATAGAGACAACAGAAGTACAAAAAGAACAATGCACGTACATAGTAGATGATTTAAGTGATAAATAGGAAGAAAAATTAACAAAACTCCTTAGAGAATATAGTGATATATTCACATGGACATACAACGATTTGAAAGGTGTTGATCCAATTTTTTTTCTCATCATATCCCTATGACATGTAGAGGCTAAACCCATGAAAGAGAAACCTTACACATATAATGATACTTATGCAGCTAAGATCAAAGAAGAGAGTGATACATTGAAATTCATTTACATAATTCATAATACCAAATGGGTATCCCCCATTGTGGTTGTGCCCAAAGAGAATGGTGAGTTACATGTGTGTATTAACTTGAAAAAAGTAAGTGCAACCACAATCATGAATAGTTACCTACTTCATATCACATAACAATAATTTAGAATGGTAGCAAGCAAGGAAGTGTTTAGTTTTCTAGATGGATTTTTTGGCTATAACCAAGTGACCATAGC
The DNA here is from genome assembly GCA_020310875.1 of Ceratopteris richardii. Taxonomy (NCBI): domain Eukaryota; kingdom Viridiplantae; phylum Streptophyta; class Polypodiopsida; order Polypodiales; family Pteridaceae; genus Ceratopteris; species Ceratopteris richardii. The sequence continues at coordinate 52,795,259 of CM035444.1, forward strand.
CCCATAATATCAACACAAGATGGCTTTTGCCATTGAATGGGGGATCTATGCCTTCAGCATTATGCCATTTGGGCTCACCAATGCCCCTGCTACCTTTTAGTGGAAAATTGTGTCACATATTTAAGGAGTTTTTGCGAAAGAATTCAAAGGTCTATGTGGTTTACTTTAGTGTACATTCCCACTTGAGATAGAATTACATACCAGAGCTTAGGAGGATATTTGTAAATGCAAAGAATATCAAGTATGTTTGAATTGAGAAAAATGGGTATTTGTAGTATGATAAGGGGAAATTTTGGGTCATATTGTTTCAAAGAATGGTATATCATCAGACGAAGATAAAGTGAGAGCCATCATGGAATTACCTCGAATAAAGATGATAAAGGAAGTACAAGACTTAATGGGACATTGTGGTTATTATAGAAGATTCATACACATGTACACTATAATAGCTAAGCCATTGTACAACCTTTTAACCAACTTTGAGTGGACCACCAAATGTGAGAAGTCACTTTTTGAAATCAAAGTATGACTGTTTCCGACATTGATTCTAATGACTCCTTACTAGAACAAACCATTCCACGTCCATGTAGGTGCCTCCAATTTTGCTATTAGATGTGTGTTAGCACAACCCACGAGTGATGGAAACCTAGATCTACCCATAGACTATGTTAGTAGACAATTAAACGTAGTAGAAAGGAATTACATGACAAGAGAATGACCCATGCACTGAAGAAATTTTTACATCACCTTTTGGCCAACAAGTTTAAGTTCTTTACAGATCATCAAGTTTTATTGTATTTAGTCAACAAACCTTGGAATACAAGATGATTAGTAAGATGGTTCCTTTTACTCATGAAGTATGATTTTGAGGTAATGGTAAGGAAAGGAAAAGCCCACCTATGGTTTGACCACCTCTCATAACTCCCTTTAGGAGAATCATTAGAAGAAATATTGGATGAACTACAAGGTGCCTATTTGTTCAATTTAGAAGTGGTTCCTAAGTGGGAAAAAAAGCTAATACCCATCTTGAATTTCATAACCTTGAATAAGAATGTTAGCACAAATGAGAGAGAATTCATTAGATTGCAAAAGTATCAGATACTAGTCGGTAGCATGTATAAGCAAGACAACCAAGCAGTATTATCTTGCTATGTGGATGAGTAAGAGTACCAGAAGTGGTTGCAACAAGCACATGTATGTGCAGTACACAAGATGACACAAAAGGCAGGTACTTAATGGGTGTTGTGCCATCACACACATTGTGTACATGTGTTTGGCTTATGATGTACCAATTTAAAGAGCATTGACCAGATGAGACAATTGTTAGAGAAACATTTTTTAAATAGAACTTACATAGAAAGAGAAAAAGGTAGGAAATGATGATGATAAATCACAATAATTTGGACACTCAAAGAATTTCAAGAAGTATGAGATTGAGGAGAGAAAAATTTCCATTTAGATCCCAAAAAAATAGGCAACTATAAGAATATCCTACAACAAGGAACACAAAAAACAATTGTGTATACATTTAGATAGAATAGATACATTTTTTCTTAGATCCACATAAATTTTGAAAGGTATAGATCAAAGATTTGTGAACATAGCATTGCAAGATTAATTTATGATAAATGAGCTTCTCTCATTGTAGTAGTGCATAATCATACCCTTACCTACTTTAATCTATTTATTTCCATATGCAATTTGGTAGCCCACTCAAGATGCCCAAATAGAAACATCCATTCCCATTAAGAGAAACTCTTCATAGAAAAAGTTTTCCATGCTTGCAAGAGTTTCTATGCATGCACACGTGAGTGTAGGTTTATTCTACAAGTTTCTTTTTTAGCCATACAAATTTATAGTGCTGCCAAAGTTTTTTTGACGTACCATCATTAGAAACCTCATCTTTAAAACTCAAAATAAGATTTGTAAAGGGGTATTTCAAATTATGGGATCAAAGATAAAATTATTGCATTAGGGTGACAAACCTTAAGTTTTAGTGAGTGCTCTTTATGCAGATAAGAGAGATAGGAAGCACAAAAGAAAGAAGAAGGAAGATGATGAAGAAGAGATTTCCCAAGCCAACTTTGCAAGCAAGGGAAAGTGGAAGGGAAGAATAATGGAGAAAAGCATGAAAAATCAAAAGTTCAAAATGTTCAACCTTGTGCCATCTGTGAGAAGACCAATCACACCACTCAAAATTGTTGGTTCAATTGAAGGACTCAAAAAGGAGGTGGAAGAGGTGGATTTGGCAAAATTAGAGGTAGCGGTGGACACAACTTCAATAACAATAGAAGTCACAATAGAAGGGACTTCAAAAAGTATTTAGAAGATCAACCACATGAAGACTCGTTGCTGCTAATGAATTTGAGCCACAAAGAAGGTAAAGAAGATGATCATTTTTTCTACATAGATTCAGCATGTTCAAACCATGTTGCACACAACATTGATCTTCTACCTGCTTTGGAAAGTCCAAAGCATAGACATGAAGTACAAATAGGGGATGACGCACAACATAATGTGGAGAAGATTCGTAATGTCAAAGCTTTCAAAGGTAGGACAAACATTTTGATTAAGGTTCTCTATGTACCCACTATCACTAAGAACCTACTAAGTTTAGGCCAAATACTTGAAAAGGGCTTGCAAGTTAGGTTCACACAACATAGAGATTTTATGGTAGATCCATGCCAATGCTTCAAGATAATAGCAAGAGGTGATAAGCATGTTAGGCTCTTTACTTTTGAAGTATGAGGAACCAGGAACATAACTCTATTCAACTTTGGGTATCAAATCCCAAGCGAGTTTGAAGTGTGGCATAAGAGACTTGCTCATGTGAATGAAAGAACCTTGAAGGATATATGCAAGGATCAAAGTGTTGTAGGGCAACCAAACATAAAGCAACACATGATCAATAGATGTGATGCATGTCAGATTGGGAAGGCACAAAGACAACCATTCAACCACAAAGGTTACATCCACAACAACCTTTGAGAATTAGCACACACAAATGTGTGGGGACCAAGTCAAGAACCTTCATTGGAAGGATCAAGGTATTATGTTTCCTTTGTTGATGATCATATTAGATGAAAAAATATGTAATTTATCAAGAATGATAATGAAGTCTTCAAATGCTTCAAGAAGTACCTAACACATGTGGAGAATCATACAAGTAGATCATTGAAGAAACTCAGATTTGATGGAGGGCTAGAATACTTCTCCAAAGAATTTGATGAATTCTTGTAGGATAAAGGCATCAAAAGGGAAGTGACTACTAGGTATTCTCCTCAATCAAATGGAATTTCAAAGAGAAGAAATAAGACTCTAGTTGGATAAGCTAGAACAACGCTTGAAGAAAAGAAGTTGCCACACTATTTATGGGTAGAAGAAATCTCAACAACTGTATATTTTGTGATGAGATTTCCATCCAAATCTCTTCAAGTATGACTCTTTATGAAGCAGGGTATGGTAGAAAACCAATTCTAGGTCATTGCAAGGTATTCAATTGTTTAGTTTTTGTAAATGTACCTTCACAAATCAGAGGTAAACTTGATGAAAGGGCAACCCAATCAATATTTATTGGCTATGATTCAACTCAAATGTGCTACATGTTTTATAATCCTTCCACCAAGTAATTCACCACAAGTAGAGATGTTGTATTTGAACAACACAAGTCATGGTATGATGAAGAAAAACAGAAGGTAAACCTACCATATGATCTTGCTTTTGATTTCCATCCATTAGGAAGCAAGCATGATACAGAGGTCCATGATCCCAGAAATGAATTTGATGATGATCAAGATGAGAAGGAAAGATACTACAAGCTCTAGAAGTCAAGACTAAAGGCTAAGATGCAAGAATGTGGAGAATGCTCCAAGCATACTCCTAGAAGGCCAACAAGAGAAAAAAATCAACCTAGAAGGTATGGATATGATTTTATATTTTTACAAAGCATTCAATTTACTTGGCAGAAGAGTCAATTTCAGAAAAACCTTCAACCTATGAAGAAGCAAAAGATAACCCTAATTGGGAAAAAGCTATGAAAGAGGAGATAGAATCTTTAAAAGAAATTGATACTTGGGAGTTGGTTCCAATGCAAGCTAATCATAAGGTAATAGGTTGCAGATGGGTCTATAAGCTAAAAAAGAAATTTGCAAAAGGATGTGCTCAAAATCATGGTATAGCATATGAGGAGACTTTCTCACTAGTTGCAAAGATGACTACAATCAAGACATTGCTAAGTGTAGATGCTACAAGAAATTCAAACTACTTCAACTAGATGTGTAGAATGCATTTCTAATTGACTAGAAAAGTGAAGAGGTATACATGTCACAACATCCAAGATTTGAAAACACTAATGTTATATCCTATGTACTCAAAAATGCATTGTATGGATTGAAACAAGCTCCTAGAGCTTGGAGTTTTAAATTGGTAACCTATCTTTAAGATCAAGGTTTCATGTCAAGCAATGCAAACCCTTCTTGATTCATCAAGAAGGATCACAATGAAGTTATCTATTTATGTGTATATGTAGATGACATAATCATGATAGGGATGACTTGAATGTCATGGAAAGGATCAAAGGCATTGGCAAGAGGAGTTCAAAATCAGTGATTTAGGTGAGCTCACATTCTTCCTAGGTATGTAGGTCATATACACATATGATGGAACATATTTGACTTAGAGGAGATACATTCAGAATCTACTTCTTAAGTTCAAAATGGAGAACACTAAAACTATAGGTATGCCTTTGGAGATGAATCATAAACTTAGTGTTTATGAAATTGAGAAAATTGAAGACATTAAAGAGTATCAAAGCTTGGTAGGTAGCTTGATATATACTACTCATAAAGGGTAGATATCTCATATAGTGTAGGAGTGATAAGACAATTCTAAACTTACCAAGAAGGCCACACATGGATGCAGCTAAGAGAGTACCTAAGTGTTGGAAGATTTCTCCTCCAAATGCACAACAAGAAGCTTGGACCCTTCCCAAGACCTATCTGCCCTCACACCAATACTCACTAAAACTCGTATATCTCGCAATTCCCGAATCCAATAAAAAAACCCTTTTAGCCACAAAAACTAGACAGTAAGAGCTTTCCAATGAGCTATGAATAACTGGATTTGGACACATGTAGGCCTGTCAGCTGAGTCACACAAGACAATCCAATTTTCCTATTAGGTTTTGGGATAGAACAGCAGACAAAGAAATAACAATATCTCATAGTACAAGAAGAATTTTGCCAAAATCTTTTTTGGAATATAATCCTTGCTTTATAATCTTTCTAATAAGTACAAGAGCTCTGTGAATGGAGCTTCCTAGAAAGAGAAATTCAAGTCCTAACAGGCTGCTATAGAAATGGAGCACCCTTTGGAAAGTGTAGGAGAGATATACAAGAAAATAAGAGCATCTACGAGAGCCTATAGCTCAATGGCACATATATATGCAGCACCCTGACTTCCTAGCATCCACACACTCCTTGAGTGAGCTTGGATGGTCTTTATATAGCCATGAGATCTTTCAATGACTCTTCATATGTCCTCCATGTCTCTTCACATGCCCTCCTTGTCTCTTCAGTTGCCTTGCGACTTTGTCTCTTCATTGGAGTGGCTTTTGGTGGTCCAATGCCTCTTTTTGGATAATCTTGAACCTTAAATTTTATACTTTGACTTTCCTAAGTTTCTGTTGTGAAAGATGGATGGATGATCCAAGAGATTGAGTAGGTACTGCTAAAACCTGCTTTGTACCAGCCCTCTTTAGCTTCAGACTTGATTAGTAGACTTCCTTAGCTTTCCAATGACACCAAGAAATGGCCTATGTACTTTGGAAATGAAGTGTGCAATGATTGAATCAAAACAGATAACTTTGGAAGTCACAAAGTCAAGAAAACCTTCTATTTTGGTCTTGACACCTGCTCAATGTTTTGCTCAGTGTGACCAGCACAGTAGCAATTGATAAACTTCCTTCTAGGGGTATTCAATTAGCTTAGTAAGCTACCATTTGCAAGTTTAACGATGTAAAATAATGAACTATGCTAAGAGAAATTAATTTAGCAAGATTTGGTATACCCTCGACTTTTTAGGACTGTAGCAAAAATAGACCAGTGAGCACCTCGACGACGATTTCTGTGAATTGGATGAATGAAATCACTTCAAACTTTCTCAGCATGTAGATGACTTTGAGCTGAATCCAACAAGCTTTGAATCACTGAATTTGGTGGAGTATTGGATGAGATATGCCCTTGACAAGTTGACAGACTTTGGAGTAGACAATCAGTGAGCACAAAGATGAATGATGTAAATGTATCTATAAATTAACACTTGTGTACAATCCCATTGGCCTGACAAGCATTGCCTAATGGTGTAGAGAGGTTTAGACTATGCTGTAGTGCTCACACACACTCAATGGCAGTAGAATGAAGCTTGGGAGTGATGTGTCTCACCGCGACTTTTCAAGTTCACCTTTTATATGGAATGTGTAAGAATTTGAATTCAAATTCAAATTCTTGGCTCCTTCTAATCAAGCTTCTAAAAACTTGGAGATATTCTTTCAATCAAGTGAACTAACTTTTCCACGAATCATTTGGGTAGGTGATTACAAAAGATTCTAAGTCAAATTGACTTTTACAATGAGGTAAAGTGGTAAGTAATCACTAGCATATGTTCCTATGATTCTTCATGCATGTAGAGTCTTCATGATATATTCCAAGCCAAATGTGTAGGCTTGTGATTTATACCAACAGCTCCCCCTCAAGCCAAGCATTTTGGCTTAAGTCTTCATCTTCAATCTTCAAGTACATCCTGCAATCCAATCATAGATTTGAACCTGCAAAGTTTGGTCCCATCCAAAGCTTTAGTCAACAAATCTGCACATTGCATGTTGGTTGACACATAGGTCAGCTCAATGTCCTTGCTTAGCAACTTCTCCCTCACATAATGATAATGAACTTCTATGTGTTTGGTCCTGGCATGATAGATAGGATTAGCTGCAAGGTGAAGAGAACTTGTATTATCTCCAAAGATAATTGGAGGCCTAGTATATAAGCCCAATTTCGTATACAAAAGCTTAATCCAAATTGCTTCTTGAGTGGCATTAGCTAGCCCTCTATACTTTGCTTCTGTAGAAGACAATGCAACAGTTGGTTGCTTCTTTGCAGACCATGAAATTGGTTTGTCACATGCAAAAGAAATGTATCCAGAAGTGCTTCTCCTATCATCCTTGCATCCTGCCCAATCTGCATCTGAATAAACTTTTATATCAATATCTGAAGTGTAAGGAAAGTACAAACCATGGTTCTGTGTACCCTTGAGATACTTCAAGATTCTTTTTGCAGCCTCTAAGTGAGGTATCCTTGGTTTGTGCATAAATTGACTTAGCACACTAACTCCATATGCAATATCAATCCTTGTAAGAGTAGCATAGTTCAAGCTACCTACCATACTTTGATAACCTGTAATGTCTTGGACTTCATCACCTTCATAGGCACTTAGCTTTAGGTTCACCTCCATTGGAGTGCTAGCTGCTTTAGCATCCTGCAAGTGAAATTTCTTCAACATGTCCTGCACATACTTCTTTTGAGTAATGTATATCCCTGAATTAGTGTAAACTAATTCAAGTCCCAAAAAATACTTCAATAGCCCAAGATCATTGATCTTGAACTCCTTCATCATTTGGCTTTTGATATTTCTGATTCCACTGACATCATTACCTATAATGATGATGTCATCAACATAAACACAGAGATAGATTACCTCTGAATTACTTCTCTTAATAAACACAGAGGTGTCAACCTTGCTCATGACAAAACCTTGGTCTTGGAGGTATGTAGTTAACCTGTAATTCCATGCCCTAGGTGCCTGCTTCAATCCATATAAAGCCTTCTTTAATTTGCAGACATAAGTTACCCTCTTAGGGTCTTCATAGCCAGGAGGTTGTGACATATAAACCTCTTCTGAGATCCATCCATTCAAGAAAGCATTCTTGACATCCAATTGGTACATGTTCCAATTCTTTGATGCAGCCACACTCACCAACACTCTGATTGTTGGCATCTTGGCCACAGGAGAAAATGTCTCTTCATAGTCAATGCCTTGGGTTTGTGCAAAACCCTTGGCTACCAATCTGGCCTTGTACCTGTTAATTGTGCCATCAGAATTTATTTTCAATTTATAGATCCATCTGGATCCTATTACCTTCATGGAGTCCTTCTTGGGTACTAACTCCCATGTATCACTCTCCTTGAGTGCTTCAATCTCCTCATCCATAGCTTCTTTCCATTCTGATTTGGTGATTGCTTCTTCATATGAACCTGGTTCTTCATTTGACAAATCCTTTGCAAGATAAATTGAATGTTTAGTAACAAGAGATGTATCATACCCATATCTGATAGGTTTTTTGCTTTCTCTTTGAGACCTTCTGAATGATTGAGTTGAAGATTCTGGTATGTCCTCAAGCTTCTTCATCTTCATTTTGCCTTTGGACTTCCATGCCTTGAACTCTTCAAGGTTGATTGTATCTTCATCATCTGAACTTGACTCTCCATCCTGAGTAGGTTCCTCCTTTGTAAGTTTTGGAAATTCTTCTTCCAAATCATAGGGTAGTTTGACCTTCCTGCATTCATTCTCATACCAAGAATCATTCTCATCAAAGATCACATCTCTGCTTACCATAAATCCCTTATTGGTAGGGTTATAAAACCTATAACCTTTTTTATTTAAATCATATCCAATGAAAATACATTTTTCAGCCTTGGGATCTAGCTTTCCTCTTACCTGTGAAGGAATGTGCACATATGCTACACATCCAAAAATTTTGCAGTGATCCAATGATGGTCTCTTACCATGCCATGCTTCATATGGTGTCATACCATTAAGTGACTTTGATGGTAACCTGTTTATGAGATAGGTGGCAGTAGAAACACTCTCTACCCATAGATAGTTAGGTAATTTCTTCTCATTAAGCATAGATCTAGCTGTCTCAACAATTAACCTATTTCTTCTTTCAGCTACCCCATTCTATTCAGGAGAGTACCTTGTGGTTATTTCCCTTTTGATGCCTCTATCCTGCAAGAAGTCCTCAAATTCATTGGAGAAGTACTCACCTCCTCCATCTGACCTTAGCCTCTTCAAATTCTTCTTGTCTGATTTTCAACTAATGCAAGATATTTCTTAAAACAATTAAATACCTCATCCTTGTGCTTCATAAAGTATAATACAATCCATCTGCTATAATCATCAATAAAAGACACATAGTACCTTGAACCTAAAACTGAGGGGTCTTTGCTTGGTCCCCATACATCTGTGTGTACAAGCTCTAGATAGTCTTCATGCATATATCCTTTCTTGGAGAAGGGTAACCTGTGAGACTTACCAAATTGACAAGCACCACACTTGTAAGTCATATGTTGCTTGGATACATTAGGTATCCCAAGCACACATTGGTCCCTGCACATTTGCTTCAAGGTCCTTTCTCTTATGTGCCCTAATCTCTTGTGCCAAATCTCAAGCTCTGAAAGTGTTTGATCTTTATAACTGTATAATGCAATGTTCTTTGTATCTTCCAACTCAAAAGTGAAAAGTCTACCTGATTTTTCTCCTTTAGCTATCCTTTTGAATCCATGTCTTAGGTCCTCCACAAATGCTCCATATTGATTGAATCTGACCTGCAATCCTTTCTCTACAATTTGACCAACACTCATTAAGTTCTTTGTAATGGTTGGTACATAGAGTACCCTGCTTAACAAATTCTGATTACCATCACAAGTCTTCACATTTCCAACTTTAACTATAGAATGCTTTGTATCATCACCTATTTGGACTTGGTGTTTACCTTTTGGTTCCTCAAGATCAGAGAGTAGTGCCACATTACCAGCCACATGATTTGAACACCCTGAATCAATATAAAATAAGTGATCATCATTTGTACCTGTCTTTGAAGTCATGTTCATGATCAGAAGAGAGTCATCCTGCTCTTCTGTGTAGTTGTTGTAGTCCCTTCTAGTTTTGAATCCTCCTTGGTAGTTGCCATTGTAATTGTTGTTATAGTTGTTGTTGTAGCCTTGGTGATGGTTGAACCTTCCTCTAGACTGAGAGTATCCACCTCTCTCGTAGCCTCTTCCTCTCTGATTTTTGTAATTCCTAAAACACTCATCTGTGGTGTGGTTTGATAAACCACAAATGTTACATGGTGATGTGTTATAGGGTCTCCCCCTACCTTGGTTACCTCCTCTGCCCCTACCTCTTGAAGATCTACCTCTCCCTGCATAGTTGGCTTGGGAGGTAGAGCATTCATCTTCCACCTTCTTACTCTTGCCTTTATCCTTAGATTTCTTATCAGTGTATAGGGCAGAAGAGTTGTTACCTTTGGTAGTATCTCCACTCTTGGTAAGCTTTGCTTCATGTGTGAATAGTTGACCCATGAGAGTTGTAAGATCTGGAGTGTGCATGTCCATGTAGAGATCCATTGCAGTGGTGAAGCTTTCCCACTTGTCATCAGCCTTGATCCCATTGATTACCTGCCTTACAATATGTTCTTCTTCAATCTCTTCTCCTATGCTTGCTAACTGATCTGCAACATCTTTGATCTTGGTCACAAATTCTGAAACAGCTTGCTTAGGTTGCTTTCTTAGTGTTGTGAATTCAATCCACAATTGATTTTTTCCTAGCCCTTGTATTGGAGGAAAAATATGATGACAAGGTTTCCCAAGTCTCTTGGGAAGTCTTACAATTTTTGATATGAGGTAAAAGAAAGTCAGATATAGAGTTGAGTAAATAAGACCTTGTCAATGCATCCCTTGCACACCATGTGTTGAGTTTTTCTTGCTCCTCCTTGGTTGGCAAACCTCTTGCTTTGAATGAGGGAAATTCCTCATCTCCTGAGATGTATCCATAGAGAATCCTTCCTTGTAAGTAGGTCTTCATCCTTAGAGACCAAGCTTGATAATTGTTCCTATCCAATTTGTCAATAAATGAAGGAAAACCATCTCCCATTTTACCTTATTTGCTCTGATACCACTGTTGGGAAAGATGGATGGATGATCCAAGAGATTGAGTAGGTACTGCTAAACCTGCTTTGTACCAGCCCTGTTTAGCTTCAGAATTGATTAGTAGACTTCCTTAGCTTTCCAACGACACCAAGAAATGGCCTATGTCCTTTGGAAATGAAGTGTGCAATGATTGAATCAAAACAGATAACTTTGGAAGTCACAAAGTGAAGAAAACCTTCTATTTTGGTCTTGACACCTGCTCAATGTTTTGCTCAGTGTGACCAGCACAGTAGCAATTGGTAAAATTCCTTCTAGGGGTATTCAATTAGCTTAGTAAGCTACCATTTGCAAGTGGAATGATGTAAAATAATGAACTATGCTAAGAGAAATTAATTTAGCAAGATTTGGTATACCCCCGACTTTTTAGGACTGTAGCAGAAATAGACCAGTGAGCACTTCGACGACGATTTCTCTGAATTGGCTGAATGAAATCACTTAAAACTTTGTCAGCATGTAGATGACTTTGAACTGAATCCAAAAACCTTTGAAACACTGAATTTGGTGGAGTATTGGCTGAGATATGCCCTTGACAAGTTGACAGACTTTGGAGTAGACAATCAGTGAGCACAGAGATGAATGATGTAAATGTATCTATAAATTAACACTTGTGTACAATCCCATTGGCCTGACAAGCATTGCCTAATGGTGTAGAGAGGTGTAGAATATGATGTAGTGCTCACACACACTCAATGGTAGTAGAATGAAGCTTGGGAGTGATGTGTCTCACCACGACTTTTCAAGTTCACCTTTTATATGGAATGTGTAAGAATTTGAATTCAATCTCAAATTCTTGGCTCCTTCTAATCAAGCTTCTAAAAACTTGGAGATATTCTCTCAATCAAGTGAACTAACTTTTCCACGAATCATTTGGGTAGGTGATTACAAAAGATTCTAAGTCAAATTGACTTTTACAATGAGGTAAAGTGGTAAGTAATCACTAGCATATGTTCCTATGATTCTTCATGCATGTAGAGTCTTCATGATATCTTCCAAGCCAAATGTGTAGGCTTGGGATTTATACCAACAGTTTCAAACGCCTTCAAATGGAGTTATTTTATGAAAAACAAAACTTGAGCTTGCCCTAGAAATGCATATCTTTTAACACTCCCCCTCAAGCTCAAGTTTCTTTTGCATTTGAAGTTGGTTCCTTAAGTTGTATGGCTTGCTTCAGCTTAGCAAGCTTTCTAGCGTCCAAGAACTTTGTTAGTAGATCAGCTACCTAGTCCTTTGTACTTACATGATGAATATCCACTTCCTTTTCAAGCACCTTCTCCATTATGAAATGATAGTGGACTTTGATGTGTTTGCTCCTTGCATGAAACATAGGATTGTTTGCAAGATAGATGCTTGATATATTATCTCCAAACAAAGGAACTGATCCAACCTGCACATTCAAGTCTTTCATTAGCTTTTTCATCCACATTATCTCACAAGTAGCTTGGGCCAAGGCTTTATATTCAGCTTCGGTTGAAGATAAAGCAACCGTAGGTTGCTTGTTTGAACTCCATGATACACAATTGTTTCCTAGCATGATCACATAACCTGTGGTGCTTCTTCTATCATCTTTGGAGCCGACCCAATCCACATCTGCATATCCTTTGAGCTCTAATGATCCTACATAAGCATAGAAAAGTCCTTGATTTATTGTACCTTTGATGTACCTAAGTATCCTCTTTGCTGCATTCAAATGATCATTAGTAGGAGCATGCATATATTGAGAAAGAACTCCTACACTAAATGCCAAATCAGGTCTAGTTATTGTTCCATATACAAGTGAGCCTATTAGGCTCCTATAGGTATCAATGTCCTCAAGTTCTTCTCCTTGGGTGGAGCTTAGTTTGGTGTTGCTTTAGTGGTTTGCATCCACTCATTCCAAACCTGTACAATACATCCAACAAATATTTTCTTTGCATCAAGTAGAGACCACCTCAATGCCCAAGAAGTATTTCAGGATTCCAAGATCTGATATCTTGAATTCCTTCCCAAGCTTTGTCTTAATTTCTTTGATACCTGCATCATTATCACATGTTATGATAAGATCATCAACATATATGCATATGTATATAGATTCTCCATCAACCCTTTTGATGTAGAGTGAAGGATCAGAATCACTTGCAACATAACCACACTTCATTAGGTACTCAACCAATCTCTGATTCCATGCTCTAGGTGCTTACTTGAGTCCATACAAAGCCTTCTTTAGTCTACATACAAAATCATGCTTCTTTTCATCTTCATAACCTATGGGTTGATACATATAAACCACTTCTTCCAAATTTTAATTAAGAAAAGAATTTTTAATGTCCAATTGATACTCTCCATCTTTTAGAAGCTGCCACTGAAATCAAAGTACTAATTGTATTCTTATTTGCAACAGGACTAAAAGTTTCTTCATAATCAAGCCCATATGTTTGTGTGTAGCCCTTAGCTACTAACCTTGCTTTGTACCTTGCTAAAGATCCATCTGAATTCCTTTTGACTTTGTACTTTGTTTGTGACTACCTTCATGCCTTCTTCTCTAGGTACCAATTCCCAAGTTTGGTTTTCCTTGAGAGCTTGAATCTCCTCATCCATAGCATCTCTCCATTCCTTGTGTTGGCTAGCTTCCTCATAGCTTGACGGTTGCTTATCTTTGATAACCTATGTCATATAAGCATAATGCTTTGCAATAAAGCTATCATAAGTGAGTTTTTGAATATGATGTTTTTACCCTTTCTGACCTCCTTTCACTACCTGTGATTGGATACTTCTTCAATGTCCATTTCTTTTACAACTTCTTCAAATTCATCTTCATCTTCACTTGAATGAAAATCTCTTACCAAGTTACCTCCATTATCTCTATTGTGGCTAGATTCTGATGTATGCTCTAACTCCTTTTGCTTGCCCTTCCATGAAGATGAGCTTTGTGAAGGACTTGGCATACTTGGTCCACTCAATGTAGTGCTAACTTGTACTTGCTCTTCATGTACCTGATCTGCATGTACAAAGTCTTCTTCCTGCAAATCATTCACACCTCCATACTAAGGTTTTAACTCATCAAACAGAACATCCCTTGACACTCTAAGATTTTTAGTGACCGGATTATAACACCTGTATCCCTTTTGCTCATTTGAATAGCCAACAAAAATGTATTTTTCAGCCTTAGCATCAAGTTTACCTTCTCTAACTTCCTGTGGGACATGAACATAGCATATGCAACCAAAAATCCTTAAATGAGATAGATCTGGTTTCCTTTGATAATATACCTCATCATGAACTCTTGAAGTTGGTATCCTATTCATAATATATGCTGTTGTGGTTGCTGCATCAGCCCAATATGAGAAAGGTACATTCATCTCATTCAACATGCATCTAGCTACCTCTGCAATTTGTCTATTCTTTCTTTCTCAAATACCATTTTGTTGAGGGGTATACCTGCATGTGTATTGCCTCCTTATGCGTTCATCTTCTAAGAACCTTGTGAACTCATTGGAGAAATATTCTCCCCCTCCATCTGACCTTAGGGTTTTAATCCTGTGACTTGTTTCATTCTCAACAAGTGCCTTGTACTTTTTGAATACTACAAACACATCTAATTTTTGGTTGATTATATACAACCAAATTTTCCTTGAACAATCATCAATAAAGGTAACAAAGTACCTATTACCTGCATGTGAAGGTTCTCTTGAAGGTCCCCATACATCTGTATGCACTAAATCCAAAACCCTTGGAGAAACATACTTGCTTGACTTGAAAGGCAACCTAGTTTGCTTCCCGAATTGACAAGCTTCACATACCTCATGAAGATATGATGTTGAGAAGTTTGGAATCCCTTTGACCAATGCACTTTTCTCCATGTTCTTTAGCTTTTCAATGTTTACACGTCCTATCCTTTTATGCCACAAATCCAAATCTGCAATTCTTCTATTTCTTGAAGTGATGAACATTACCTTGTTGGGATTTTGCTTGATATTGAGAGTGAAACATCCTCCCATGCTTCTCTCCTTTTGCCACAAGTTGAAAACCATTATTTGGGTCCTCTATGAAGCAACATTTGCTATTGAACTTCACTTGGTATCCTTTATCTACCATTTGACCAACAGAAATGAGATTCTTCATAATAGTAGGGACATATAGTACCTCAGATAGTGTCTTGCTCTTCTTGCCATCGTGAAACTTGACATCACCAATGTGTTTGATCTCATGCTCGGTGTTGTCACCTGTCTCTACACATCCTCTTTGCTTTGGAGCCTGTAAATTGCAAAACATGTCCTCCCTACAAGACATATGATTGCTACATCCACTATCTATGTACCAAGTATCATCCTTCTCATGTCTAATATCTCCATATGCATGACTCATGGCAAGAACTTGATCTCTAGACTCATTTGAAGCATAGTTACCTTGAGAATTGTTCCTCCTTTGGTAGCATTCATTTGCCCAAAATCCTAGCTTCCCAGAAATGAAGCATCCATTGCCTCTTGATCCTCTTCCTCTTCCTCTATTGTTTCTGCCTCTACCTCTTCCATTTGAAGATGAACCTTCATTTGAGTCCTCTTGGTTGTCACTTTGCTTGCTTTGGCTTTGCCTTCCTCTTCCTCTACCTTTGATGCTTTGCCTCTTCCTCTACCTGCATATAGCATTTGACCTTGGGCACCTTTGCCCTTGCTTCCACCTTGCAATATTTCTTCATTAACCATTAAAGTGTTTAATTGATCAAAATCAGGCATGTTCTCCCTAGCATACAATGAGGATATGAAGTTCCTCCACTTGTCATCATCTTTAAGACCATTAAGTACAAATGCAACCATGTCATCATCATCAATTGAATGTCCTATGGCTGCCAATGAATCTCTAATACTTTTGGCTTTAATTATGTAACCATGTATGGACTGGTTACCTCCTTTCTTCAAGTTGTTGAGCTCATTTTTGAGTTGTACCTTCTTTGCCTTTGTGTTTGTGGTGAACATCTTCTCCAAATATTCCCACATTTCCTTGGCAGTCTCCATGCTTTGAATGTGACCTATCATTGTATTGCTTACATGCTGAGATATGATAAACATAACCCTTCTATTTCTTGCCTCCCATTCTCTAATTGCTCTCCTTTCTTGGTCAGTAGGGTTTGGATCTGCAACAATTGGTTTGACATCTCCTCCAATGATTATGCCTCCTAGGTCCTTGCTCATGATGAAGTTTGTCATCCTAAACTTCCAAGGTTGAAGGTTGCCTTTGTCCAAATTCTGAATCTGGTTGGATACCTCTCCCATCCTCTTGAATCACCTAAAATTGAAATATGGTGTGGGATTACCTCCTTTGTTGAAAGTGAAGTCCCTTTGTGGGATGAAGCACTTTCTTGATGAAGCTCCCCCTTGGTTCCAAGTTTGCAACCTCCTTCAAGATTTGTAAAGGCTTCAAAGGTTGATTCCTTGGCTTGGCCTCCTTTATTGTACTCTCCTTGATGTCCACAAGGAGCTCTGATACCAATATTGGAAGATTTCTCCTCCAAATGCACAACAAGAAGCTTGGACCCTTCCCAAGACCTATCTGCCCTCAAACCAATACTCACTAAAATTGGTATATCTCACAATTCTCAAATCCAATCCAACAACCCTTTTAGTCACAAAAACTAGATAATAAGGGCTTTCCAATGAGCTATTCATCACGTGATTTGTACACCTATAGACCTGTGAATTGAGTCACACAAGATAGCCCAGTTTTCCTAGCAGGTTTCGAGACATAACAACAAACAAAGAAGTAGCAATATCTCACAGTACAAGAAGAGTTTTGCCAAAACTCTTTTTTTGGACTAGAATTCTTACTTCATAATCTTTCCAGCAAGTATAAGATCTCTCAGAATGGAGCTTCCTACAAAGAGAAATTAAAGTCCTAATAGGCTGCTACAGAAATGGAGCACCCTTTGGAAAGGGTAGGAGAGATATACAAGAAAATAAGAGCATCTATGAGAGCCCATAGCTCAATGGAACATATATATGAAGCACCCCAACTTCTTAGCATTCACAAATGCCTTGAGTGAGCTTGGATGGTCTTTATATAGCCATAAGATCCTTCTATGACTCTTCATATGTCCTCCATGTCTCTTCACATGCCCTCCTTGTCTCTTCATTTGCCTTGTGACTTTGTCTCTTCATTGGAGTGACTTTTTCTGGTCCAATGCCTCTTTTTGGATAAGCTTGCACATTCAACTTTGTACTTTGACTTTCCTAATGTTCAAAAGCCTTCAAATGGAGTTATTTTATGAAAAACAAAACTTGATCTTGCCCTAGAAATGCATATCTTTTAACACTAAGTACCTCAAGTAAAGTGGAGAACATCCCTTTTAATAAAGAGGTTGCTCAAGCCATTGCTAAAAATTTGGTCTAGGTATAAAAAGAAACAATTTGTTTCTCAAAGAAGTATTTCATCAATGAGATGTTTGAGCCATGTTGATCATCCAACTCAAATATATTCAAGGAATAGAAATAAAATATCCATGGATAAAGGACCTTTGGAAGATTGTGATTTGGGAAAAAAAATAGACTTATCACAATAAAAATGATTCCTTTTATAATACAAAACACATTATAGAAAGAACAATGTACTAACAAACACAAGAAGCCAAAGACAATTAGACTATGCAAACGGTCAAACGTATACTTGGGTAGCAACATCCATTGTATATTAATGTGATATCAACAAAATATGTACCAGTTGAGGAAAATTTGCAAAGAGCATCAACTCCATCAGCTTATATGTATGTGGGTGATTATGATGATAGATTCTCTAGTATAATAAATGAAGAATACCCAAAAGAAGTATAGAACAATCCTATAAATCAAGAATTTCCTCTTTTTTTCTTACTATAATAGTGACGGAAGGTATGGGATAAACGTAGCTACAATTATGTATGTTACAATTAAGTATTTGTGCACTCAAAACCCCCCATACACTAAAATACTAGAAATTTTTAAAGGGTGATCTCCCATAGGTGAAGAGGAGATCATTTCGTTAGAGATCGTCCACAACCTCGTGCCATAAGAATATAAGCATATTGTAAAGGTTGTGTATATGATTGCCCTATAAAACCTAGCAAAAACTTTAAAACAATTTATCACCAAAATCAATCATTGTAATACATAGTCCCAACGGTGAGACTAGTAGTGAGTGTGATGATAGTCTTTCTACTAAAGTAGTGGTTGGAGCATACACATAGAAATCAAAAGAGTTAGACCAAGATAAAGGGGAATCTATTATGAATCAAGAGCTTTAGGATATGGATAATAAATACAAAAGAAAGAGGAATCCTTGGAAAATGAGAAGAGGGAAATTTGAAGACAAGTGACTAAGAAACTTGAGGGATTTCTAAAAGCATTTAAATGTAGTGGTTAAAAAGAGGAATAGAGAAAGTAATATTCATAGCAAAAAAAAAAAAGAAGAATCTTAGTTCTATATTGTTTAACCTAAACAAGACAGATAAAAAGACTAATGAAAGCTTATCCAACTAGAAAAAAAAAGTATCTAATATTGAAGAACATGAGAAGACTTACCCTAGATCTAATTTGGAAATAGACAAGTTTCAATTATGCAATGAGATATATTGGTCACTCTTTGTTAGATGAAGATCTACAACAAAACAAAACAAGAATTCCTAATGGAAAACTTCAACATTGTATGCACATAGTAATATGGAATGAACTAAGAAAAAAAAGAACAAAGAGTTTCAAATAAGAGACCACCACTACAAGATGTGAGAGAAAATGGAGAGATTTAACATCTTAAAGGAGACACAAGAAGCATAAGCTTGATAGAGATGAAGATAAACTTTTAAGATCATAAAAATCCATGTTATCCTAGACAAGCAGGGTAGGAATAACAATCATGACTAAAAGAAATTGGGAGAGTCAGGGAATTCCATAGTGAAGGTCTAGTTGAACGAGATTTTAGTTGGAAAATTACCACATGGAACACCATTTAGGGACTTAAAAAAAAATAATGAAGAATTATGGTATCACCTTTGAATGAACAATAGCTATGGTGGAATTCCCTCATTTAAATAATTATGATATTATATTGGGGATACCTTTCATGAGATAGTTAAGTGAAGTTTAAGATCGAGCGAAGAATTATCTTTACTATGAACATGAGGGTAATGTGAATAAAGTGAATCTAAAAGCTTCTTTATGTCATGAAATAACCCTAGGTAATGGAATAGAACCTATAACGAAGGAGTTCCTATTGAAGAAAATTCATCAAGACACTTTGAGTTTGGTGATGAAGCCCAATTATGCCTCAATAATCCAATTTTAACGGAAGATATTTTCAATGATATAGTTGGATTTGCAACTCTAGACGTCTTACTATGTGAAGAAACATCTATAAAAATTTCTATTTAGAAGTATTTGACAATCTCTCTTTGAAAATGATCTTCTATCATGATAAAAGATAAAAAAGGAGTAGAAAGACTGTTTAATTGAATTAATAACTGAATATGATATAAAAGATCTAGTTTCTGGAAGATATAAAAAAATTAACACAAAGAGGATATCCATAAATAAAATAATGAAGATAAAGGAAAGGATAAAGAACTTATGAATGCCCTTTATCATCTTTAGAAATGAAAGATTGGAGAATGGAAGGTCCTCTTTCAAAGGCCTCAAAGAGCAATGAAATTAGGATAGCAATATGATAACAAAGAACAAGTAAAGCATGTAGTAATTTTTATATAAGATGGAGAAATATTCAAAAAGGTTTTATCCTCAATTTTTGCCCACAAAGTACCCAAAACACTTGATTCAAAACCTTTCAAACAAATCCACTACACTTTTATTGATGTCTATGCAACAAAACATAAAAAAAATATATAAAAACCATTCTCAATTCTATTCATATATGAGATACAACACACTAATGAAGGTAAAAAATATATCATTTACTAGAAAGAGTAGCTAGAAACAAAGTGTATAGCTTTTGGATGGCTTTTGAGGTTATAACCAAGTAGTGATCTCTCCAAAAGATCAATATGAGATAGCATTTTCTAGAAAATGGTTCATTTATGCATTAAGAGTTACTCCATTTGGCCTACTAGATGCACTTTATACTTTTCAAAGACTCACGTGTCATGTTAAAAAAAAGGATGAAGGACCATGGAAATATATGTAGATGATCTTTGTGGATACTTTAAAATAAGAAAGATTTGTATCCCATATTTAGAAAGAATATGTCATAAATGAAACATGTATGAAGTATGCCTAAATCTAGAACATGATTTTCCTATACTAGAACATAGTGTCTAAAAGCGGTATGTCAATTTATGAGAAAAAGATCAAGGTTATTTTCAATTTACCTAGGTTGTCCAATATAGAATAATTTTGTAATTAGTAACAATGAAATAATTTTTTTTGCATATTTTGTAGATTTAAAGAGTTGCAAATATGTTTCGAACTAACTTTGTAGATAAGAGAATATTTTTCTTGACAAAACTTGCAAGAGAAGAGTTAGATTTGAGTGTGTTTGGGTATTTTTGGTCTTTTTAAACTCGTTGTAGAGTGGTACATGAGGGGGAAACTATAAAAAGGCAAAGCCTTTCTTCCAAATTTTGTGCACAAGCTTTCTTTCTTTCTTCTCGAATGAATCTTGCATGTTTATTAGCTTGTGATCTTAATTTTTACTTCCAATGTGTTATCTAACTTGAGGTTAAGCATTTGTGGTCTTTTCTCATGATTCAGAGTTCTATTTTGTATGTGTTGCTTGTGTTTAAGAATAATATGATATCTTTTTTTGCATAGTACTATGACTTACTTTTGCATTTTTCTTGAGGATTGTGTCTAGATCCTTATTCAAATAAGGAATAAGAGGGCAAGGTAATCTAATGAGAAGTACAACATTGTTGGACCACCTATGAGGTAGACTATAGAACCAAAGTCAAGAGGGTTTGTTATTGATGTAATGGGGACCACTTCATTCACGACTCTCCTCATTCGTCTAACTAAAAACTGAGTACAAGGGTTGAAAATGGATTTTGTATTGATTGTGGAGAACAACATGTTTTTTTGGATTGCTCAAAAATCTAGCCAACAAATGGAAAACCACTCAGATCGATATCATTAAGATAGTGGGACCAAGCTACTCAAGTTATGATACATTAGTACCTATGCGTGTAGTAACCAAAGGTTATGGTGAACATTGAGAAGTTCAAAGAAAAATTGAAGAGATAAATCCATCTGATGATAAGGATGAGGAGCCTAATCCTAGGATAGTGGAGAATATGACAAATAAGGGTGAGAGTCCAAGTAATAAATGAGCACATGCATGGAAAGCAAAAAAAGAGAATCATACAAGGGAAAGAAAACAATGAATGGGTGATCTTTCAAATAATTATCAAAAAGAGAAAGAAAATACTCACATGTTAAGTGAATCTCTCCATAACCATGAAAAAATGACTATGCAAATGAGATTAGTTTTAGAAGAACCTAAGAGGAATGAAAGGAAGCACTAGGAAGGATCAATTCTAGTAAGGCCAATCTCATGGTACTCTAAGCAAGATTCTACGACCAATATTGTTTGATATGCTTTCAAATCTTCTTAAAAGCATATCATGCATGATTGACCATAGGAACTTTCTTAGAGTAACATTAGAAGTGCTATTCTAGAGGAGACCTAGAACGTAGAAGGTTGACATTATGCATGAAGTTGGTAGAAGTTGCTCAAGCCATGCTAGAACATGTGCCTATACCAGTACCAAGCAGGAAAATTCTAGAACCTTACACTTGAAAATTCACTCAAAGAATGACACTTAAGGATCCCCTCTAGTTCATTGAAGATCTTTGAAAGGAATTCCCCACATACTTAGGCACTAAGAACAAAAATAGATACTAAGAGAACCATACCAGACATGGAGGAAGCTTGTCCTCAAGGACTTTGGGAAAGAGTTCATGAAACTAGGTGGAAGAAAGAGAAACATGCCACTCACATATTCCTAAAATCATTATGGAAAAAAGTGATGCAATCCATCTTGAAGGATCTTGTTAGGGTGATGCTAAGAACTAGAGTATTCTTGATGAAGAAACCATGATTCTTCACTCTTTCTAACTATATAAGAGAATAAAAATATAAGATAGAATATATGAGAGCTCCAATGGTGAAACAAAGATGCATTAGAGATAGTGAGACTAAGCCATCTAAAAGAGATGAACTCTCAAGTACAAAATATGATTGTACACTCACTTTGGAAGTATGTTTGCAAAACTTCATCTTTTGGATAATCTAGCAAAAGTGAAACCACATGAAGAATTCAACCTAGAGACTACTTCTATCTAAGCTAGCTTATGTGTAACGGGAATCCCACTGAATAAAATTGGAGGTTTTAGTGAAGGGAACAAGGGAAACACTAGATTTCCCATCTTCTACAATGATTACACAACAAGTCCATACTAGCATTAGGTGCAAGGATTGTGATTGCCACTAAGTAGTTATGGGAGGATCAAGGGTGATTTGCTCTATGGACCACATGAATGAAATTACAATTGGTCGATGGCCATAGAGAATCATCGAAGACTACTAGAAGGAATTGTCCTCAACTTGTGGAGTGAAGTTTGAACATACACTAGTTATCTATCAATTTGGAAAGGTTCGAAACTATGAAATGATCTTAGAAAGGTCTTTCATGCATCAAATCAAAGTGTTTAAGATTCTGGATCTAACACCTTATATTTGCAACACCTTGGAGTAGCCACAATGTAAATCTTAATGATTTTTATTTTAGGGATGTTGCTCCATTACAAAGGAATGCATATCACTAGGATGAAGAGACAACCACTATACATAGTTTGCATTCCAAGGACTCCTGATAGATGCAAGAGGACACCAACTTGTGGGTGCAAAGTAGTAAAAAGAGAAGTTGAGAAATGAAGGAAAGTAAAAGAAGCTATACAAAAGCCTATGCCTAGACCTATCAAGGATCTTGCATACATGCCCATGGTCTTCAATGATGAAGAGTTTGAACCATACAACTAGATGCAAATCCTAGCAATGCTTGATGTAGTAATAAATAAGAAACGTGTGGTTGAGGGTTGTGATGTGGAAGGCTATGAATTCTTGATGGTTAGGGAAATATGGGAAGAAGCATTGTTTGAAAATAAAATTTGAATTCTCCAAACATGTTCCTGATTTCCACATGTATGAAGGATATAATACTCTCTCAAAAAGCCATTCATCAATGTTGGTCTTATCCAAGTTGTGTTAAAAGTCAAGCTTCAAGCTACAAATTCGTGGGGAATCGTTTATGGACATGTGGAGCAATCAAAGGAAGCCAAAAGCCACGAGATTCTATCAAGAAAAGTCACTCAACCACTCCCCAAGTCATCTCAACTAATTCCTCCAAGTTAGGAGGCTGATTTGGAAAGGTAGTTCCTAGATTTTAGGGGCACACTTCTCACTATAAAAGGAGCATGTATCCCGACTTCTTTTGGGCCATCTTCTTGGAGTTTTAGCTCATGTAAAGTGAGCACTAAGTGCTGGAGTTGTGATAAGCAAGCCCCTTGCTTAAGCTAGCCCCTTGCTTGCTTGTTTGTTTTCTTTTAGTAGGCATATCTATGTGTGTGCGCAGGCAGTGTTGCAACTCTCTACCCCTGAGTTGTTAGCATTGGTTCTCCCTCATATTGTATCCATTTGATGAAATTCTTGTCTCATTGGATAGCTATTAGAGTCTATTTTATGCTCACAAATTCTCTAGATCATTCTCTGAGTAATCTGGGAGCAACATTCATTTTAGTGAAGTTGTGTGATTGATATCTCTCTTAGTGTGTAGGCTCTGTTTGAAATATTTTGCTCTCTGTTGTAAGGGCTGGTTCTCCTTCTCTATGTATCCATTTGCTATGATTTTGGTGTCATTGGGTAGCTATTAGAGTCCTCTAAAGTTGATTAAAGTTTGATATTCATTCTCTTTATAATCTCTGAGAAAAGCTTGCTGGAGTGAAGTGAGGTATCTGCTTGATTGGCAGTTGTGAGCATTCAACTAGCTCATGTTGTAGACATTGTTTCTCCTTGTGTAGGCATCCATTTGAAGTGAAATTTGGTTTGTTGGAAAGCTCTTGGTGTCTACTACAGGTCTACAAAAGCTCACTGGAGTTCTCTGCATATGCTCTGAGTAAGAGCATTTTTGGTGTGCAGAGGTCAAAGAAGGATACCTGTGGAGGTCATTCACGCTTCGTCGTTGCTTAGGGGTTGAGATACTTCCCCCATAAGTGGCATCAGAGCATTTGGGCATCTTGGAGGCATCACATACAAGCACGAAGACCTCTTGGAGTTGGTGGTTGAAGATTTGCATCAACAAAAGCTTCTTGGAGGTAGCTCACATCAAGGGGGAGCTATTCTACTCAAAGTTTCAAAGAGCACAAGGTGTCCATCTAAGGAAAGCTTTGGATTGAGGTAACCTCAGAGCCTCATTTTCATTTTACACACATTGGAGCATTATCCAAGGGCTAGGTCAAGTATCAAAGATTAGATATGGGAGACTTCAACACTCAAATTGAAAAGCTAGACAAAGGGAACTATCAACCATGGAGATTTAGGGTCTCCAACTATCTTATGGGCAAGGGCCTTTGGGGGTTGATTAGTGGAAGTGAACCAAGACCTAGGTTGGATGAGAATCCAACCAATGATCAGAGAAGGGCCTTTAGGGAATGGAATGAAAGAGACAAGAGGGTTATCTTTATCCTTTCCCAACACATTAGCAATAGCATGATCGTCCATATCCAAGACTTGGATTCAAGCATGAAGGTATGGGAGACACTTGAAAGGCTTTATTCAACAAGCACCAAAGCAAGGAAGATCCAACTCAAGAATGAGCTCAACAACCTTAGGAAGAGCTCAGGGAGTAGCATAAATGACTACATACTTAAGGTCAAGGAGTTATCAGATGCATTGGGATCCATTGGAAGCCACGTAGACGATGACGATCTTGTGGCTTATACTCTCAATGGTTTGAGAGATGATGAGAAGTGGAAACCCTTTACCACTTCAGTATATGTAAGGGATAATCTTCCCGATTTTGAGCAATTGGTTGCTCTCATGGTCACCGAAGAAATGAACATAGGTGGAAGTTCAACTAAAAGCAAGGATGCACAAGTTTTCTATGCAGGTAATCAAAGGGGCAAAGGAAGACGAGGACAAGGAAGGGGCAAAGGAAGGTTTGGAGGAAGGCAAGGCCACTCAAGCAATCAAGGACATGACCAAGGCACCTCATCACAAAGAGGGAGAGGAAGAACAAGAGGAAGAGGAGGACGACATCAACAAAACAGGAATCAAGATGGTGAAGGATGTTACATATGTGGCAAGTTTGGCCACTATGCTAGAGATTGCTACCAAGGAGGAAACCAAAGGAGCTATAATCAAGGTTCTTCATACAAAGGCCAAGGTAATTATGCTTCTACAAGTTCAGAAAATGACAATCTCTTGATGATGCACATGAATGGGAATTCAAGCAAAGTAGATAACACTTGGTATATTGATAGTGGATGTAGCAACCATATGAGTTGCAATGCTTCTTGGTTTACTAATCTACATGTTCCCAAAGGTAAAGGACATGTAGAAACAGGTGATGATACAGCCCATGAGATCTCCCATGTTGGAGATGTAGCTTTGGATGACAAGGAGGAAGGAAGATGTCTCAAGGATGTCTTGCATGTACCTACTATCACAAAGAACTTGGTGTCCGTTGGGCAAACTATCAAGTAAAGTTCAACAAAGGTGGATGCTTTGTGGAGAACCCTAAGCAAGGTTACAAGGTCATAGCAAGAGGAAAGAAGCAAGGGAGACTCTTCACTTTGGAGGTAAATTCTCATTCCACTCAACATGTCTACTTCACATATGGAAACAAGAGGATTTCAGAGTTGGACTTGTGGCACAAGAGGATAGGTCACATCAACATACAAAGAATGAAGGAAATGCAATTCAAGAGGCTGGTTGAAGGTCTTCCCAACTTCCAAGGACAAGGTATGAAGCATTTATGTGAATCTTGTCAACTAGGGAAGCAAGCGAGACTTCCATTCAAGAAGAGTGGCTACATAAGCCAACATCCATTGGAGTTGATACATACAGATGTGTGGGGGCCAACCAAAGAGCAATCCATTGGAGGTAACAAGTACTTTGTCACTTTTATAGATGATTGCACAAGGATGGTTTGGGTTTATTTCATCAAAAACAAATCAGATGTGTTTACATGTTTCAAAGCATTGAAGGCAATGGTAGAGAAGGAAACAGGTACATATATCAAGAAGCTAAGGTCCGATGGAGGGGGAGAATATTTCTCCAATGAGTTTTCTGATTTTTTAATGGATCAAGGCATCAAGAGGCAAGTAACATGCAAGTACACCCCCCAACAAAATGGACTAGCAGAGAGAAAAAATAGATACATTGCCGAGATCGCTAGATCAATGCTTAATGAGATGAATGTACCTAACATGTTTTGGAGTGATGCAGCAAATACTGCCGTGTATCTTATGAATAGGGCTCCTACCTCAGGGATCCATGGCTTGACACCATATCAAGCCTATTATGGTAAGAAACTTGATCTTTCCCACTTGAAGATATTTGGATGTACTTGTTATGTACATGTGCCAAGTGAATTGAGGCACAAGCTACAACCAAAGGCAGAAAAGTGTGTGTTTCTAGGATATTCAAATGATCATAAAGGTTACATGTGCTTCAACCCAAACACAAAGGACTTGAGGATATCAAGGGATGTAGCATTTGATGACCTACTCCCTTGGTATAAGAAGTATGATTGTATGCAGGACTATGAAGAAGAAAAGCATGGACATGATGAAGAACAAATCGACCTAGAGCTAAGCGGCCCAAGGTGTTCCATCAATGAAGATAGTTCAAGCATGAACTCACCATGGAGGGGGAGATCTTCATCAAGCTATGAAGCATAATCAATCAACAAAGGCAAAGCAACATTGGTGGAGTTGGATGAAGAAGGTAATGAAGTTGAAGATGATGAAGGACACATGATGGAGAAAGAAGCCATGTCAAAGAAAGAGATCAAGTTCCCAAGGCAAAGGAGGTTTATTCCTCCAAAAGGTGAAGAAAGGAAGTCTTCTAGAGTTAAGTATCCAACTCAAAGGTTTACTTATGATTCATATATGGCAACTCATTATGCATATATGAACAAAGTAGTAGAAGATCATGAGCCCGATTGCTATGAAGATGCAAGCAGGTACACCGAATGGAAAGAGGCAATGCAAGAAGAGATTGACGCACTTGAGGAGAATCAAACATGGACTCTAGTGCCCAAGAAGGATAACATGAAGGTAATAGGTAATAAGTGGGTCTATAAAGTAAAGAGGAATTCAGATGGATCTATTTCTAGGTTCAAAGCAAGATTGGTGGCCAAGGGTTTTGCACAAACGTATGGAGTGGACTTTGAAGAGACATTCAGCCCCGTGGCAAAGATGAGCACCATTAGGACACTCATTGCAATGGCTGCTAGCAAAGGATGGAAGCTTTTCCAATTGGATATCAAGAATGCCTTTCTCAATGGAGACTTGGAAGAAGAGGTATACATGGAGCAACCACTAGGTTTTGTTCATAAAGAGTTTCCACATCATGTTTGTAGGTTGAAGAAGGCACTTTATGGCCTAAAGCAAGCTCCAAGGGCTTGGAACCAAAGATTGGTGGACTATTTGATCAAATGTGGTTACAATCAATGCAAGGCGGATCCATCTCTCTTCATCAAACAAAGAGGAGAACTTGTAGTCTACATGTGCGTGTATGTAGATGATCTTATCATTACAGGTAATGATACAAAGGGCATTGAGGAGATCAAGGCAAAGCTTGGAAACGAGTTTAGGATCTCTGATCTTGGAGATCTTAGGTATTTTCTTGGCATTGAAGTTGTATACAAAGAAGAAGGTATTATGCTCATACAAAGGAAGTATATTCTAGACCTACTTGAGAGGTTTGGGATGCTACATTGCAAGCCTATTTCAAATCCCATGGAAGTTAATGTAAAGCTAAGCTCCATTGATGGAGAGCCATTAGAGGATGTAACCTTGTATCGATCTATTGTAGGATCTTTCAATTATGCCACAATAACTAGGCCCGACATAGCATATGGAGTTGGAGTGTTATCACAATTTATGCATAGTCCAAGGACTACACACTTGCAAGCTGCAAGAAGAATGTTATGATATCTCAAGGCCACTATAAATGAAGGATTGTTCTATTCATTTGATGATGATATGCAGGTCAAAGCTTATTCTGATGCCGATTGGGCTGGTTCGAAGGAGGATAGAAGAAGTACAAGTGGTTACCTAGTCATGCTAGGTAGCAAGATCATCTCATGGATTTCAAAGAAGCAACCCACGGTGGCATTATCTTCCACCGAGGCTGAGTATAGAGCTTTGGCTCAAGTCACATGTGAGCTAATGTGGATTAAGAAGTTATTTATGGAGCTTAATTTGCAGGTTGACACATATCCAATTTTTTGTGACAATATGAGTAGCATTCATCTAGCATCGAATCCTGTCTATCATGCTAGAACCAAGCATATTGAAGTGCACTATCACTTCATAAGGGAAAAGGTGATATCGAAGGAAGTTTCAGTACATCATATTGGTACCAAGGACCAAGTTGCCGACATGTTTACAAAGGCTTTGGATGGGATGAAGATTTCAAAATTCAAGCAATGCATCAACATGAAGGAGCTTGGATGAGGATGAAGAATTGAAGCTTGAGGGGGAGTGTTAAAAGTCAAGCTTCAAGCTACAAATTTGTGGGGAATATTTTATGGACATGTGGAGCAATCAAAGGAAGCCAAAAGCCACGAGATTCCATCAAGAAAAGTCACTCAACCACTCCCCAAGTCATCTCAACTAATTCCTCCAAGTTAGGAGGCTGATTTGGAAAGGTAGTTCCTAGATTTTAGGGCACACTTCTCACTATAAAAGGAGCATGTATCCTGACTTCTTTTGGGCCATCTTCTTGGAGTTTTAGCTCATGTAAAGTGAGCACTAAGTGCTGGAGTTGTGATAAGCAAGCCCCTTGCTTAAGCTAGCCCCTTGCTTGCTTGTTTGTTTTCTTTTAGTAGGCATATCTATGTGTGTGCGCAGGCAGTGTTGCAACTCTCTACCCCTGAGTTGTTAGCATTGGTTCTCCCTCATATTGTATCCATTTGATGTAATTCTTGTCTCATTGGATAGCTATTAGAGTCTATTTTATCCTCACAAATTCTCTGGATCATTCTCTGAGTAATCTGGGAGCAACATTCATTTTAGTGAAGTTGTGTGATTGATATCTCTCTTAGTGTGTAGGCTCTGTTTGAAATATTTTGCTCTCTGTTGTAAGGGCTGGTTCTCCTTCTCTATGTATCCATTTGCTATGATTTTGGTGTCATTGGGTAGCTATTAGAGTCCTCTAAAGTTGACCAAAGTTTGATATTCATTATCTGTATAATCTCTGAGAAAAGATTGCTGGAGTGAAGTGAGGTATCTGCTTGATTGGCAGTTGTGAGCATTCAACTAGCTCATGTTGTAGACATTTGTTTCTCCTTGTGTAGGCATCCATTTGAAGTGAAATTTGGTTTGTTGGAAAGCTCTTGGTGTCTACTACAGGTCTACAAAAGCTCAGTGGAGTTCTCTGCATATGCTCTGAGTAAGAGCATTTTTGGTGTGCAGAGGTCAAAGAAGGATACCTGTGGAGGTCATTCACGCTTCGTCGTTGCTTAGGGGTTGAGATACTTCCCCCATCAAGTTGGACTAGGAAGAACAAAAGTAGGAACCTACAAAACCCTCATAGATTCAAAGGCACTCATTAATGCAATATGAATATATGTGATACACTTTTGTGAGAGACAATGAATACACTAGTGTCATATCTCCCAAATGGAAGAGGATATGGAACACAATGCCATTCTGATGTGGAACTTCCTCGTCACATTGAATAGATAAGCATGATGGTGAAATTTCATTGTTATAAAGATGAAGAATTGTCTCAAGAGGTGACCTTAGGGAAAATATGGATCCCTCACAACACCATTGCACTATACACTACTTAGAACATGTTTTCCACTAGTATAAATGGTGAAAGATTTGTCATTTCTCTTTTTCTAGTAGACTATCCTGTTGAGGCCACAAAAGATATTCTCCCCACTCACAAGTCTCAAGAGTTTCCTTCTAATCCCAAGTAAATGTTTGAATCACAAGTGCAACTAGACAAGAGCATATATTTGGACCATAGTCCTTGGAAGCATGTCATTCTCTATCAATCAATAGAAGATACGTTCACATTTTACCTTGGATGCCCTAGATTAGGTATTGATCTTGAATTTGAATATCAAGTCTACCGATTCCTCATGGAGATCAAGGATACTCTACAATTAAAGGGCTCGGAGAACCTTAGGATCACACTCAAAGAAATAGAGGCTCGGATGAATATGAAGGAAGGTCGAAAAGACATATGTGAAATTAGTACCACCAATAGATACCTAATTGAACAAACAAGAATCGTTAGTCTAGAAGATGAGAAATGCTCAAAGGACATATTTTCTAGGGGATCTATTCATTCCTTTTTGATACAAGACAAGGAATCTTCTCAAGAAAATTAGACCCCAGCAATCCATGATTCAATTCTACCTAGAGAGCAAGTGGATAAAAGTACAAATTTATAGAAATCATATCAAATCAGAGCAAAACCTACTCACACATTGAAAGAAAAATCAAGTTTGGATTGTAGAAGGATCACTTCCTTTATTATCCTAACTACCAGATTCTATTCATGATCAAGCCACTAGGAAAGCATAGAAACTCAAGAAAACACAACCTCTTCACAAGAAGAACAAGTGCAATAAGGGAACACAACCAACAATTAATCAACTCTAGATGCCTAAGAAGATTCTTCAAGGTCAATGTAATTGATCAAGAATGTGAATACCTAAACAAAAATCAGCTATGAATTCAAAGATGAAACAATGTAACACTCAATACACCATATAAGTAATGAGGTTAAGAAGAAAACAAACCTATGCAAAACATATGGTTTTGAATCTAAACACTAACAATGCTCTAGTGACATGGACACTGTCAAAGAAATTTACCATTAATTTAGGGAGTCACCTTGTTTCCAAAGCTCACATGAAACCTAGAATAATCATGCACAACACTAATCCATGAAAACCAAATAAAATTCAAACTTAGTACTAGTGACCAATGGAGAAGCCAAACCCCTTTATGTGTTGTCAAGGATCTATCCTAATTGCACCATGAGAAGAATTGCACTTAGAAGTATGCATGTGCTAGGATACATGACATGGTTGTGTATACAACATTGGTTTTACAAAACCATGCACACATACACAAACCTCCAAGAGGGGGGAAATAAAGAAAAAAACTACAAAAACTCTTGCATCAAAACGTACGCTATGTATATATGTATAATATAGTCTTAAATATACTACATCTTTGCTTAAATTTTAGTTTTGTTCATCATTTGTTTTGCGTGATAATGGCATGTTGGCTTCTATGCACCAATACTAGTGTGCAAAGTTTTGATCGAACACATGGATGAAACAAATCATATAATCCCCCATTTGTTTGTCTTGTAAGACACAAATAATGTTTGTGATTTTTGTTTGAACACCATGTATTGTAAGGAGTTAATGCACCATTACACATACAAGCTCACATTCCTCTATAAATAAGATTATTGCAATTCTTATCAATCATTGAAAAGACATGGCATCTAGTAGTGGGGGTGAAAGAGGAATTAGAATCACATAGGAAGCTACATCTTCCAAAGCAAGGGAAGTAGTGTCATAAGAGCCAAAAGTAGATTGTTCAAAAATACAAATGAAATTTCCTAATATACCTCAACATGTTATGTTGCTTGAACATCCCTATGGAGGAATTCCATATCTAAGAGTCCAATGTCTCAAAGAAAGAAATCATATCATGAGTTAAGACACTCACTCATTATTACAAAACAAGGCATACATGGACACAATTGTGAACTCCACTTCATGTCAATGGAGTTTGTTGAGATTCAAAGAACCCTATATCTAATCCAAACTTGAAACTTGTTAGGATGCATTAACTTATTGCATTTTACCATGGTCAAACCAAGATTTTAATGGGTGGTCAAGACGATCACTTCATATAAGATAGACCAAGGGAAAAGGGAAAACCTAGGCTCCATGATGCAAAATTTTGTAGGTAAAAAAGTAGTAATCTACCAAATAGTGGAGCTCATAAGAGAAGTTTTGTATATGGTTGAAGGTACAATAGATATTAGTCACATCAATGTGTCATCGGTGTCGAGATGAAAGAGTATTAAGATGTTTAATGATCTTAACATTTAAGAATTAGAGCTAGAAGCTTTCTTTTGAAAAAAAAGGAATTAGATCTAGGGCTATGGTTAATTTACCAAAACTTCTTATCCCATATTTGGAATAGATATACTATCCCTCACAAAAGAATTCGGCATGGTTTAATATATGCTATGGTCTTTGGAGCATGTGAGAATAGATTGCCACTTGTAGATCTTCTATCTAGAACATTACCAATTCAATCTGCATTGGTGTATTCATGAACTTGCAATTCTATGCCAACTTCATTAAAAAGTGCATAAGTAGCACTCACCTAACGTAGAGTGCATCTCAAAGAATATAAATGTGGTTTCTTGGGAACCTACATAAATTGACTTTGAAGTCCTACAATGTAGCTTAGATCAAGTCTTGTAATTACTTGATGTAGTATCCAAGTTTAAATTATGATCTAATGGCATTGAAATTTGATTACAATCATATTTACCATACTTTTTTAACATACTCAAAGCATATTGACATTGGGACATCCATATACATGTTTTTGTATGTATAGATTCAATGCCTAAAAAATAGCACAACACACGAAGAACTTTCATATCGAATTCTTGCGTAAGGAGTTGCTTTACCTCTTTAATGCTTTCTTTATTATCACCACCTTAAATCAAGTAATCAATGTAAATAGCCACAATTGTGTTGCCATCATCATCCTTCCTTGCATATAATGAGTGATTTGCATCACATATAGAAAATCCAATGGAGGTTAAATAATCTGCAATCCTTGTATGCCAAGCACAAGGGGCTTGTTTACGCCCATACAAAGACTTTTTCAACTTGCAAACATATTTTGGATGATTTGAATCCTCGTATCCTTGTGGTTGGTCCATGTATACTTCTTCTTGCAACTCACCATGTAAGAAAGCATTCTTCTCATCCATCTGATGCAAAATCCATCCTTTTGTTATAACCAGTGTGACAAGTTTTTAAAAATTTAGCTACAAGGTGGAAAGTTTCCTCATAATTGATGCCATATGTCTATGCATATCCTTTTGACACCAATCATAATTTATACCTTGTTATGCTACCATCAACATTGCACTTTACCTTGTAAACCCAATTGCAACCTATGGTTTTCTTTCTTTGCAGCAATGAAACCAACTTCCATGTTTCATTTCCATAAAGTGCATCCATCTCATCATCCCTAACTTTCTCCCAATGTACATTTTCAATCACATCTTCAAAACAAGAAGGTTCAACATCTTGTATTACCTTGGTCATGTAGGCATGATGACGAGCCATGTAACTATCATACATTAATCATCGTAGTAAATTTTGCATCTTGCCAAATCTTCTTGTCAGTGGGTCACTTCTTCTTTTTGTATCATCTCCATACGATTTTCTTATTCTTGGAGTCTTCATAGAGGGAAATACAAGTTCCTCATGAAGGCTTTTTTTTGAATCGCTTGATTTTCCATCAATGTCTTCAAAACTAGTAGATCAACAGAAACCCTTTCTTTACCTTTCTTGGATGTAGTTGATTAATCTTTTGGACTCTAATTTCCATGCAACCTTCCACTCCATGGGTTTGAGTTGGAACTATTACTTGGCGACATATTAGGTCCACTCAGAACTTGAGATTCTGCACTTGATTTTTCAACATTTCCTTTTTCATTTGAGTCAAGATTAAGTCCTTCTTTGGCATTTGCATTTTTTTTCTTTTGGATCAAGTTTTATCCTCAACTCATCTAGAACATGTACATATGCAATACAATCAAATAATTTCATATGTGATAAGTTTGGCTTTCTACATGTAAACTTCTCTTCAAGTGTAAGTTGATGTACAATGGCAATCAGAGTTCTATTCATGATGTATACATCAATGTGCATAACTTTTGCCCAATCACAATGAGGCATATTTATCTTAGCCATCAAGGCTCTTGCTATTTCTACAATATGTCTATTTTTGCATTCAACAATGTCATTTTGTTGTGGAGTGTACCTACATGAAAACTACCTTCAAATTCCATCAATTTTAGAAAAGTACTCAATTTATTTGATATGTATTCACCTCCTCCATCAGATCTTAATGTATGAATATAATTTCCTATATCAATTGGATGTGAAAAATTCTTTTCTCAATGGAGTGTGAAATTGTTTGCATGGGTCAACTAGAAGAGTTTGAATATTTCAAGTTCCAAATCTATGTTTGTAGACTTATGAATGCCCTATATGATATAAAGCAATACCCCAAATCTTTGAAAATGATATTTGTATAATACTTGAAGAGATATGGGTTCAAGCAAATCACATCAAATACTTCCTTATTTATAAAGATGAGAGGTAGATAAATAGTATAATTTTGTGTATATGTTTGATGACTTAAGCATTGTAGGAAATGATGAGCAAGGGATCAAGGACATCAAAGGCATCCTAGGAGTAGATTTTAAAGATAAAAAACCTTGGAAAATTAATATATCTTCTTAGGTTAAAAACTATGCACAAATTAGCTAACATTTGACCTAAGTAGAGGAAGTATATCTTGGACATGTTAGAGAATTATGGTAGAGTGAAAGCCATTTTCAAATTATATGGAGGTCAACATCAAGCTAAACACACATAAGGGGATGAAGTCAATGATAAAAAATCCTATAGATCAATTGTTGGCTCTCCAATTTATGCAATCCTGACAAGCAAGACATTGCATATGTAGTTCGAGTACTCTCTCAATAAATGTAGGGACCTAGGCTTACACGCCTACAAGCAGCGGGAAGGAAATATCTTAGTCATCAAAGAAGCATCCCACAATAGACTTTTCATCAATTGAGGCTGAGTACAAGTAAATTTTGCAAGTCACTTGTGAATAAACGTAGCTTAATAAGTTTCTTGAAGACTCATACATTCACATTGAAGTAGTTCCCGTACATTGTGACAACATGAGAAGCATTTACTTGGTAATTAAACTTATGTTTCATGCTAGAAGCGAACACATGGAATTTTATTACCATCTTGTGAGGGAAACAATCCTTCAAAGGATGTGCAAGGCTACCACATAAGTAATAAAGCGAAATGTGTAGATATGTTCATGAAGCATTTGATTTCAAAAAACTTACCAATTTTGAAACGAGTCTCGGTATGGAGCAAGGTTGAAACTTGTGGGGGAACATTGGAAATTAACATCCAACATTAGGAGCTTAAAGTAATCAAGCTTGGTGCTAAGTGGAGCCTCATAAATCAAAGTATTATGTGCAAGTTTCAACCACCTAATTGAAATTCAAACCCCCCTCATTTATCTCATCTGATCTCCCCAATCACATGTAGGTGTGGTGGAGCTTAAAAACTAGTAAAAGTTATTTTTAAGATGTAGGAAATCTTTTCTACTTATACATAGGTATGAATTACTTTGCGTTTTTTACCCCCAAATTTTTTTTGATTTCATTAGATTTAGAGTAAAGGAAGAAATAAGCTCCTTGCTTAAGCTAGCCCCCTACTTCTTTGAAGATAAGTTTGAGGTATTGTATCTCATAGACTAGATTATTTGTTTTGCACACTAGATTTGTGTTGAGAGCTATTTTTCTTCTTTCTATAGTATCCATTTTTTGTAATTCTTGACTCGTTCGAAGCATTATATTGTTGCTTAAAGTGATCTCAAGTATTGGGCTTGAACCGTACTTTGTGGGTAACTAAAATTTAGTGCACATGGATACTAAGGGGTGAATCTGTGAGAGGGTCTCATTCATGCTTCTCTTAGATATAGTCAATATTGCACCCTCAAGTTACCAAAAATGATCCATGGTGCTCTAAGTTGTAAGGTCCCCTTCATGAGGAGAAGCCATTGTGAGAGCCTTGACTTGTGAAACCCTAACTTCTGAGTTAGATGAGGTCTATGTGAGACCATTGATGGTAATAGATGATCTTTGTGAGCCTAGCCATTAGTTTAGCTAGGGCATAAACTTCCAGGCCATTGGGTTGCCATTCAAGGTGAAAATAAAGGCCTTGTGATGCCGCATGGTTTCCCTATACAATCTTAAGGGGGGGAGTGCAGAGGGGGGACTTGCCCCCTTCTGAGGGGTCTGGGGGGCCTATCCCCTTGTCATGTAGGGCCGAGTCAATAGGGCTTCAGTTTGTGGAGATATTGTTGCATTGTATATTTTTTAATCTCCCAACTATGTTTATCTATACCAACTCCCCTTGAAAAAGCTATATAAGCTTGGACCATGTTGAGATTTACATAATAGTGCACACTAGTAATCACCATCTAAGCTCCATATTGGGAGCACATGGGTGGAGAGCACCATCATTGTAGCTGCATTACTCTTGACAATTTGAGACTTTGAGTTTCCTATCTCTCAGTTTGCTTCTTTCTTTGTCTCCATTTTTCTTTCAGATCTGTCCATTGGTTTATTCTGCTATGTTGGTATTTTCTTAAATGGTATCATAGCTTAGGAGGCTATGAGTGGTGAAAAAGAAAAATTGCCGAGGTTGCAGAGGTTTCATCAACAAAAGAGAGAAGATGTCAAGCAGTGCAACATCATGTATGACTAGGAATCAAGGTGATTCGTCAGTAGGAGTAGGTGCAACATGGGTAGGAGCAACAATGATGACAGTCATCCCAACATTGAAAATAAGACCGCCCTTCACAAAAGGTAAACTTGATGGTACGAATCACACCCTATCAAAGTTTAAAGAACTTATATCCTTGATTCATATGAGCTTCTAGATACTATTCTTGGGATTGATGATGAGCCTGAATAAATACCTAATCCAAATGATCTTGGTTGAAGGATTCCTCGTGATGCTGATCATTTACATGCTTGGAAACATAGAAATGTAGATACACTATCTGCTCTAGCTACAAGTACTACTAAGAGTGTATTGATTCTCATTCAACATACTACCAAGGATTGTGAAACATGGAACATATTGAGAAATCAATATGAAACTCATAATCATACATGGATTCAAAAATTGGAGAATCAGCTAGTAGTAGAATGTTTGCTCCTCCTACACAAGTCAAGTGAGGAGCTAGCTTGGTATTCTCTTTAAATATGTCCACCAAAGTTTGATGGTTTGATAACTACTCCTAATACTCAAAACAAACCTCAACCTCTACATTTTGAAGAATTCAATGCCTTAATCATGTAGGAGGAGCTAAAACTCAAGGTAAGGAGTGGTGGAAGCATAGGGGATGTTGCATTCACAAAAAATACCAAAGGAGGCAAAGCAGACTCTCAAAAGATGGAGACGAAAAGAAGAACAACAAAAATAAGTTCAAGGGAGAGTGCTTCCACTACAAGAAGAAATGGCATAGAACTCAAGATCATCGTATCAAGAAGGCTATATCTAAATTTATTCATCTTATTTGCATCCAAGAACTCTATGAAATTGAAAGAAAAATTAT
Organism: Ceratopteris richardii; assembly: GCA_020310875.1. NCBI lineage: Eukaryota > Viridiplantae > Streptophyta > Polypodiopsida > Polypodiales > Pteridaceae > Ceratopteris > Ceratopteris richardii. Next base: position 52,832,991 of record CM035444.1, read on the forward strand.
CATCTATACTAACACATGCCAAGAAACTCATTTGCATAAGAGTCCTATACCAAATGTGACTATATTTCATTTTTATATGCATTTTTATCGCACAAAACATTAGATATTTCTCATGTTGTCAAAAATTAATATGATAAACTACAACATAACGTACCACCAATACACGTAGTAGTTTTTGGAGCCAAGATTCTCATCATAATTCTATAAGTTATGATGTGTACTCTACCTTTATACTTTGTAATACGTAGTAAAACGATTTTCATGTTGTTACTAAACAATGTGACAAACTAAACATAACATGCCTAAAATCTTAAAGTAGCTTGCACATCCAATTTTTTTTAAACATGATTCCATGTTTTCTTCTATTTTCTCTACATTTGTACTTAATAATGCATTTCTTGTTTCTTTTTTTGAGCTTCAAATATAATCGTTGCTGACTCTCTATCACCTATGATAATCTACCTTGTGTTCAAATGTGTATCCATGCAATTCTGTTTCAACTTAACTTTTGTAAAAGATCGCATAATAGAATATAAATTTCATATCTTGAAGCACTCTTCGTGACTCATTTATATGACTTTTGTAGCACATGCATATAGTGAAGAAGTACTCTAAGTATAACATGTTTCATGCTTAGATATTTTAGCACAACTAATAACACCTATCAATCTCATGTATGTGTTGGGTTTCCAAAATATCATTAGTATCAATCCTTCAAGTTTCGTCACGACCCAAAGATATTAAAAAAATAGTACAAATCATCTTGCAAAATCTTCTCGATATAAAAGGACAAATCCCTTCATATATTATTGCAAATATCAGGTTTATCCTTCAAATCTTCTTTGAAGCCTCAACTAAATTACATTATATATTTTGATGAATAAATTCAACCACATAAAAAACAACATAAGATTGCATTATATGATTCTAGGAAGGAAGAATCAACCCATAAAAATAAATAAGAATAAATAATGACTCAAACTTGGAATATTTGTGGGTGGGCTCTTTAATTTGAATTATATGAGAAATAAATTCATAAAAATTTAATATTAATTTAACAATTTTATTCTCTTTATTTAGGCTTTCCTCCTCAAATTTTGATAATCTAATGGGCCAAAAATATTGGATATGATTTTATTTTATTCTTGTTAATTAGTTACTCTTTACTCTAATTCAAAATTCATTAAATTGTCAATACTTATTTGATATTCCAATGAGCTAGAAGTATTGGTGATGCTTTTATTGTCCTCCTATGATTTTCCAAGGAAAGTAAATAAATTCTTGGCTCTGAAATAGAACATAAAAAGTAGGGATAGATTGAAAGGAGGAGAGAAATAAACGATAGAACGAAATTAATTATATGATAAATGTGCAGTTCGTTCGAGAGAGAAGAAGAAGAAAAAAGAGAGATCTTATTTGTGATTCATTTCAATATGCAAATTTGAGTATCATATTTTGATATGCCCTCAAGAAAAAAAGGAAAAAAACTTGAGTATAATCATGATATTCCACAGAGCTTCCAACTATGTCTGCTAATAAAAAAAATGCCTTTCTCCATTTTAATTGAGAAATTTTCTTCCATGTTAGAAAGTCCTTGATTTCCAAGTAATATTTACATTAAGAGAAACCATCTCCTCATCCATTGGATTATCCTAGTATTCGTTTCTAAGAGATTCTTTGAAGAATTTCAATTTAGTGTCCTATTGTGTTTTCATCATGATATTAAGGTACTAACTAATAAGAAAAACCTATTAAATAAATAAAAAAAGATTTCCAAGATTATCTTCATACCACAATATCATCTTTTGTCTTTGACTTTGTAATCTTTGAAAATTGATGTATTTATTATCTTAGGTTGAAATTCTCTTTTTTGAAATTTCATTAGTAGTGGAGAATAATAAACATGATAAAGCCTATAATAGATTGATCCAATTTAATTTCCTTTTTCTATCTTACAAAACCTTTAACAATTGAAATCGTTCGATCTAGTGAGTCATCCATTGTCTCAATGTGATAGGTTCTAGGACACTTTTTAACCTCTTTTGGAAATTTTTTCTCCATCTTGTATACATCACTATAACCCTAAAAAGCTACATCTCCTTGTACGTTCAACAATCCTAACAAGCACTTATCTTTGTACATTCACTTGGTAATACATTCTGTATTCTGTTGTACTCTAAGCTTCTTCTTTTTTCTCATGATGTTCGTGTGCTTCTGTAGACCTCAAACTCAAACATGAATGACATTAGAGAAAGGATAGAACAATATGGAAGAATATATAAGAAATTCAGAACAATTCAAAATGAAGATGCAAAAAATAGAAGAGGAAATCATTAGTGATGAGGAAAAGGATAGTTCAATAGCAGCAACAAGAGAAGAAGTTGAACACACAACAGAGATGGAATCAACAATGCATGTTAGATTTGATGAGACAAATCATGATTTTGAAGAATATTTGAATTCTTTCATAATAGACAAGAATGCTATACTAGTATACCTATGGGATTTGTGTTCGAAGAGATGGATGGATACCTCAAGGAAGTGAGGTGGTACTGCTAAAACTTGCTTTGTACCAGCCCTGATGCACTTCAGAGTTATAAAGTAGTCCCTTTTAGCTTGCAAATGACACCAATAAAGTGCCTATGTACTTTGGAGTTGATGTGTGAAACAATTAATCCAAATCAGACTAGTTCAAGATTAGCTCGTGTTGAAAATTACTTGCTATTTTAGTCCATACACATGCTGAGTTTTTTACTCAGACCTCACAGTAAAGTAAGAATTGACAAAATTCCTTTAGGGGGAATTCAATTAACTTAGATAGCTAATGATTGCAAGTGGAATCATTTAAAATGATCAACTATGCTCTCAGAAATCATTTTAGCGAATCAAATCTTACCCCCAACTTTTTAGTTACTAACCAATAGATGACTAGTGAGCACTTCAAAGATGATTTCTCCCAGATGCCTGACCAAATGCCTTGAAATTTTGACAGCACAAAGTAGACTTTAAGTGGTTTCAACAAGCCAAAGATTATGCAAAATGGTTGAGTATTCACTGCAATATGACCAGAAGAGTTGACTATTCTTAGTGGTCATAGCAGAGAAGTAGACAAAGATGTTCAATGAGCTATATGTATAACACATGATTGTATAGATTCATTGGCATTATAATAATGCTCAATGATGATGAATTGAGTGAGCTATGGTATGAGCTACTCAATTTCTACAAATTATCAAGGAGAGAGCTCTAAATGAGGCACACTACCCCGTGGGTTTTACAAGATCTTTTTATAAGTATTTCTTCTAAGTTTGAATTTTGAATTCAAACTTGGCTCCAATCAAAAGGTAACTCCTCTAATTTAGGAGACATTCCCTCATCTTGAATTCGTAGCTAATATTCCTTCTAACTCCATGAGATATAAACTTTTACAAGATTCTCCAAGGATTTAATGATTTACAATGGTAAATGGTCAAGTAGTTACAAGCTATAGTTCACATGAATCATCAAGTGCTTCCACAATGTCTTCCATGCTAAGCCAAGTGTGTAGGCTTGTACATTTGCACCAACAGGTCCCCCTCAAGCCAAACATCTTGGCTTGCATTGCTTCATCAATATTGTTGAATATCCTGTAATCCAATCATGGTTTTAAACCTGCAAAGTTTAGTACCATCAACTAATTTGGTTAACAAAACAAGACACTGCATATTTGTAGATACATATGCTAGTTGAATCTCTTTGCTCAAGATTTTCTCTCTAACATAGTGATAGTGCACTTCTATATGCTTAGTTCTTGCATGATAAATGGGGTTGGCTACAAGATGCAAAGAACTGGTGTTATCACCAAAGATCATTGGTAAATGAGTGCAAAGTCCCAAATTTGAGTAGAGCAATCTAATCCAAATAGCTTCTTGTGTAGCATTTGCTAATCCCCTATATCCAGCCTCTGTTGAAGATAGAGCAATAGTTGGTTGCTTCTTAGAAGACCATGAGATGGAATTATCACCTGAAAAATAGCCTGAATTACTTCTTCTATCATCCTTACATCCTGCCCAATCTGCATTTGAGTACAAGTTTATGTCCAAATCTGATGTGTATGGGAAGTAAAGACCTTGATTTTGAGTGCCTTTGAGATACTTCAAACTTCTTTTAGCAGCTTCCATGTGAGGTGCTCTAGGTTTATGCATGAATTGACTCAGAACACTTACTCCATAAAATATGTCAATCCTTGTTAATGTTGCATAGTTTAGACTTCCAACTATGCTTTGACAACCTGCAATGTCTTCAAGCTAATCACCTTCATGACCACTTAATTTATGATTTACCTCCATAGGGGTGCTAGCTACTTTTGCATCCTCCAAGTGGAACTTCTTCAACATGTCCTGCACATATTTTCTTTAAGTGATGTAGATTCTAGAGTTAGTGTATACCAACTCAAGTCCAAGAAAATATTTCACAAACCCTAGGTCATTGATCTTAAACTCTTGCATCATTTGGTTTTTGATTTGCTTGATGTCATTGGCATCACTACCTGTAAGAATGATGTCATACACATATACACATAACTATATCATTTTTTAATTACTCCTCTTGATAAATAGAGAAGAATATGCCTTGCTCATCATGGATCCTTGGTCTTGAAGATAGGTTGTTAACCTATAGTTCCATGCCCTAGGTTCCTGCTTCAAAGCATAAAGAGCTTTCTTTAATTTGCGTACATGATTTACCTTGCTTGGATCTTCATAGCCAGGAGGTTGAGCCATGTAAACCTCCTCTGAAATCCATCCATTGGGAAAAGCATTTTTCACATCTAGTTGATACATATTCCAATTTCTAGATGCAGCTACACTTACCAATACTCGGATGGTTGGCATCTTAGCCACTAGTGAAAAAGTTTCTTCATAGTCTACTCCTTGGGTTTGTGCAAAACCCTTAGCCACAAGCCTAGCTTTGTACCTGTTTATCGATCCATCTGAGTTCCTTTTGATTTTGTAAATCCACCTAGAACCAATTACCTTCATTGATGCTTTCTTGGGTACTAGCTCCCAAGTTTCATTCTCTTGGAGTGCTTCTATTCATCCATAGCCTCCTTCCATTCTGCTTTGGTACTTGCTACTTCATATGAAGAAGGTTCTTCAAGTGATGAATTCTTAGCAAGATAAATAGAATGCTTAGTGACTAATGAAGTATCATATCCATATCTAATTGGCTTCTTACTCTCTCTTTGTGATCTCCTTAAGGCTTGGTTGGATGACTCTGGTATGTCCTCCAACCTCTTCATCTTGACCTTGCCTTTGGATTTCCATGCTCTAAACTCTTCCAAGTTGATGGTGTCTTCATCATCTGATTTGATGTCTTCAATTGTGCTTGGCTCCTCCTTGGTGAAGCTTGGAAATTCTTCTTCCAAGTCATATGGCAATTTGACCTTCTTGCATTCACTTTCAAACCAAGAGTCATTCTCATCAAAGACAACATCTCTATTAACCATAAATCCTTTGTTGGATGGATTATAAAACCTGTACCCCTGTTGATTTATATCATACCCTATGAAGATGCATTTCTCTGCCTTATGGTCTAACTTACCTCTGATTTGAGATGGAACATGCACATAAGCATCACAATCAAATATTCTGCAATGTTCAAGTGATGGTCTCCTACCATTCCATCCCTCATAGGGGGTCATCCCATCAAGGGACTTAGAGGGTAACCTATTAATAAGATAAGTGGTAGTAGACACAGCCTTTGCCCACAAATAATTAGGCAACCTCTTTTCATTTAGCATAGATCTAGTTGCTTCCACAATCAATCTGTTCCTCCTCTCTGCTACTCCATTTTGCTTAGGAGTATATCTAGTTGTGATCTCTCTCTCTTGATACCTCTATCCTGCAAAAATGCATCAAAATTGTTGAAGAAGTACTCACCTCCTCCATCTGACCTTATCCTCTTTAAAATCTTTCCTGTTTGATTTTCCACAAGTGCAAGATACTTTTTGAAACAACTGAACACTTCATCCTTATGTTTCATGAAATACAAGATAGTCCACCTATTGAAATCATCAATAAATGACACATAGTACCTTGAGCCTGAAATTGAAGGGTCCTTGCTTGGTCCCCAAACATCTGTGTGGACAAGTTCCAAATAATCCTCATTCATATAGCCTTTCTTTTTAAAGGGTAACCTGTGTGATTTACCAAAATGACATGCACCACATTTATAGATCATATGTTGCTTGGATACATTAGGTATTCCAAGTACACATTGATCTCTACATATATGCTTCAATGTTATCTCACCGATGTGTCCTAATCTTTTGTGCCATATCTCTAACTCAAACAAGGTTTGATACTTATAATTATAAAGTGCAATGTTTCTAGTGTCCTCAAGCTCAAATGTAAAGAATCTATCTGTTTTCTCTCCCTTTGCAATTCTCCTAAATCCATGTTGGGGGTCCTCCACAAAGGCTCCAAATTTATTGAACCTGACCTGCAAACCCTTTTCTACTACCTGTCCAACACTCATTAAATTTTTTGTGATAGTAGGTACATAAAGAACTCTGCTCAACATATTCCTATTCCCATCATAAGTTTTGACATTTCCTACCTTGACAACTGAATGCTTGGTATCATCACCTATCTGCACTTGGTGATTTCCCTTGGGCTCTTCAAGATAAAAAAGGAGAGCTATATTGTGTGCTACATGGTTTTAAAAACCTGATTCAATGTAGAAGAGGTGCTCATCATTCATACCTTGTTTTGAAGTCGTGTTCATAATGAGAAGAGAATCCTCTTGATCCTCTGTATAGTTCTTGAAGTCTTTTCTTGATTTGTATCCTCCTTGATAATTGTTGTTGTAATTGTTGTTGTAGCCATGGTTGTAGCCTTGATTATGGTTGAATCTTCTTCTTGATTGTGAGTAGCCACCTCTTTGGAATCCTCTTCCTCTTTGGTTCTTAAAGTTCCTATAGCACTCATCTCTTGTGTGATTAGACAGTCCACATATATTGCATGGGGAAGATTTGAAAGGTCTCCCCCTACCTTGCTTACCTCCTCTGCCCCTTCCTCTTGAATTCCTACCTCTCCCTTCATAGTTAGCTTGAGAAGTAGCACCTTCATCTTCAAGCTTCTTGCTCTTTCCTTTATCCTTAGACTTTCCTTTATCTGTATAGAGGGCAGAAGAATTGTTACCTCTTGATGGTTCACCATTTTTTTGTTGAGCTTGGCTTCATGGGTGAAGAGTTGTCCCATGAGAGTGGTTAGATCAGGAATTTGCATATCCATATAAAGATCCATTGCAATTGTGAAAGATTCCCACTTATCATCTGCCTTGATGCCATTGATTATCTGTCTCACTATTTGCTCCTCTTCAATCTCCTCTCCTATGTTTGCCAACTGATCAGCTACATCCTCCACCTTGGTCACATACTCTCAAACATTCTGCTTAGGTTGCTTCTTTTGAGTAGTAAACTCCATCCACAATTGATTTTTCCTAGCTCTTGTATTAGAAGAAAAGTATGAAGATAGAGTATCCCAAGTCTCTTGGGAAGTTTTGCAATTCCTAATATGAGGAAGAAGGAAGTCAGAGATAGAGTTAAGTAGATATGACTTGGCTAAAATATCTTTGGCACACCATGAGTTGAGTCTTTCTTGCTCCTCTCTTGTAGGTTGATCTTTGCTTCTAAATGTGGGCGTTTCTTCATATCCTGATATGTATCCATAGAGAAAAGAAGGGAAACCATCTCCCATTTTACCTCAACTTGCTCTGATACCACTATTGGAAGACATGGATGGATACCTGAAGGAAGTGAGGTGGTACTGCTAGAACCTCCTTTGTACCAGCCCTCATGCACTTTAGAGTTATAAACTAGGCCCTTTTAGCTTGCAAATGACACCAAGAAAGTACCTATGTACTTTGGAGTTGATGCTTGAAACAATCAATCCAAAATAGACTAGCACAAGATTAGCTAGTGTTGAAAAAACTTTCTATTTTAGCCCATACACCTGCTGGTTTTTTTACCTAGAGCTCACAATATAGTAACAATTGACAAAATTCCTTTTGGGGGAATTCAATAGCTTAGATAGCTAATGATTGCAAGTGGAATCATTTAAAATGATCAACTATGCTTTGAGAAATCATTTTAGCAAATCAAATCTTACCCCCGACTTTTTAGGGACTAACGAGTAGATGACCAGTGAGCACTTCGAAGATGATTTCTCCCAGATATCAAAACACAAGAAATTTTGACAGCACGAATGAGACTTTAAGTTGGTTCCAACAAGATAAATATTATGCAAAATGGTTGAGTATTCACTAAGATATGACTAGAAGAATTTGATTGTTCTGAGTAGTCATAGTAGAGAAGTAGTCAGAGATGTTCAATGAGCTATATGTATTATAACACATGATTCTACAGAGTCATTGGAATTATGATGATGCTCAATGATGATGAACTGAGTGAGCTATGGTGTGAGCTAGTCAGGTTCTACAAATGATCAAGGAGAGAACTCTAAATGAGGCACACTACCTTGCGAGTTTTACAAGACCTTTTTATAAGTATTTCTTCTAAGTTTGAATTTTGAATTCAAACTTGGCGGCAATAAAAAGATAACTCCTCTGATTTAGGAGACATTCCCTCATCTTGAATTTGTAGCTAATATTCCTCCTAACTCCATGAGATATAAGCTTTTACAAGATTCTCCAAGGGTTTAATGATTTACAATGGTAACTGATCAAGTAGTTACAAGCTATAATTCACATGAATCATCAAGTGCTTCCACACAATGTCTTCCATGCTAAGCCAAATGTGTAGGCTTGTACATTTGCACCAACAATTTGTATAACTAAATCCCATAGATATCACATGGCCATGTTTTAGGCTAAGGGAAAGCCCTCTCCTAGCATAATTGACCAACGACCCTTTATTCCAACAAAGCTCAAACACGGTGCAACCTCTGACACAATCAGAGCCTTGATTGATTTAGGAGCAACAACTAGTGCTATTTAGTATTCATGTTGTGAGGACATGGATTTTTCAATTAATCCTATTGAGTCTTACCTCGTAGGATTAGGAGTGGAAATCTCTTGCATGTGTGAGATGGAACTTCCCATCTCTATTCAGGATGTCCCTATGACTATCAAAGTGCTAGTATGCCACAATGAAGATCTCACCGAGTCTTTCATTCTGGGTCAAGACTAGATCTATGATCATGTAGTCAACTTAAACCTAAGAAGTAGACTTCTTCAACTTTGGGTACGTGAACAATGACTCAGAATAGAACTAGATAATTGCATGGTCATTGATCTAGGACCTCGACACGATGTTAGTTCTCCTCAATCTAATATTGAGGATAAAAATGTTGTCCGTGATGCAAAAGGACTTAACCATGGAAGAACAAACTCGAGGGCCATTAGATCTCCCTTCTTTTCCAAAGATGACTACAATCATAGTTGTGCAACCAAAGAGGCAAGCCAAGCAACACAAGAAGATGAAGGTAGTAAGAAGACCAACAGGATCTAGTAGAAAAGTTGTTCATGTCATGAAGCAAATCTAGGTACAAAAGGGTGAGCAATTCGTTGCCCCCTTGATATTGAAACCATTATCAAAGGAGCTACAAAAGCCAAGGAGACAATTAGAAGAGCAAAAAAGATCTCCAACACAAAAAATACTCAGTATTTGGGTGCCAAAGTGGTCAATGAAGGCTGAGTACAATGATGGAAAAGTTTGGGTGCCTAAGACCTGTTTATGAGCTCTAATCTCTACACATGATCTCTTAGGTTCTACTCTATCACAACCAATCCCAACCCCCCAAAAACATACATTGGAAGCTCTTGAAAGTAAATCATCATGTCAAGTCTTTCCTAGCACAACTTGGAAATGGGTACCTAAAAAGTCCCACAATCAAGTTAATTCACCATCAAAGATCATGTATGAATTGAAAAGACAAACTTGTATAATCCCATAAGAGAACTTTGGAAAGTAAAACGTTGTAAATTACCGCTCAAGCCAACCATGTAATATATTTGCATGCCACTAGGAGCATGTTGAGTTCATGCATTGCGAGAGTATGCATCTAAGTTGCACACTTACTCACACACACTCACTACATCATGCACCCATCTGTTTGTTGTTACCCTTTGGAGTTGTCCTCTCCAATCATTTTAGCATAAAGGATCACTACACATCTTTAAATTGTCAATCCGGGAAGTATGCAAAGACCACAGCCCCTTTTAGTTAATGGAATCCAAGAACAAGAGTTAAATGATTGTTTTCTGAGAAATTATGAAGATGAAGAGAAATATCTAGGGTTTTGATTATCTTGAGCTATACAACAACATTTTCAATGATCTTGGTGCCTAAAGTGTGCTATTTTATCAGCAGAACACAATTATGAAGTCAAATCTCAAAAACAGTACCTGTACCACACAGATGAGCCAATCACGATTTTGTGAAAACTGAGGATTTCCATTTCTAGCTTTGTTCTCTGCACTTTCTTACTCAATATACTAAGAATCACCTCTCTTCATACACATTACTCAGAAATACACAACTGAAGCTCACAAATTCCATGGATCACACAATGAATAGACTCAACAAATCAAAAGAAAGTACATGAAAGGAAGAAACACGATTTTTTGCAGGAGAGCTCTTCACATTACTTGGATAGCAAAAATAATACAACCAACCCTCTCAAAATAGAGGAAATTATCTTTTATACATTTTCAAGTGTCCCTTTTCACACTTGAATTTTCGGTCCTTTTCCCTTCTAATCTAAAAATATGCTATCAAAGAGCTTCCAAAAATTCTAAAAAAAATACATATGATTCTAATTTACATGAGGAAGACTCTTCCTCATTTTTACATCATTTGCATAAATATTTCTACAATTTTTTGACATTTTCAAATATTTCCTTCAAAAAATGCTTCTTCTAACATTCTTCCCCTCCTAGACTTTTTGGCTCCTGACAAAAAATATTCTTGCTGATAGGTAGTGAGAGCTTCCTTCACTTCTTTTTTCTTTGATAGACCTGTGACAACAGATCATGACTTTTTCTTTTTGTAATGTTCAAATTATTCACCATCTCAAATAGAGCTTTTCTCCATTGTACGACTGCCTCTCGTTTGTCTATTACATCTTTCTTCAGATATTCTGTGTATGCTGCTTCATAGGCAGTGAGTCTAGATTTTGTAACTATTGATAGGTTTCCAAAAATTTCTGATTCTCTTTCAAAAAATCCATAATCAAAGGCATCCTCAAAAATTTGGAGATAGTGACTTCCCAAAAATACTGTTCTGCTATAATATGCCATTAAACAAATTCTGTCGGGGGTTTCACTTAGATAAAAAAGTAAGGCATCAGTTGGTGAATTGAAACCAATGTAGTTGAGGGTTCTAACATCTGTATCTGTAAACGTTTCTATACATGCCAGTATGAGTTGCATTACTCTAATTAGTAATATACAAGATGGATCATTGACATCTTTATATGTAGTTATGACAGACTCTATTGTGTCAACCATATAATTCTTTGTTGGCCATGTTCCTGCTTTAGGTCCTGCTACCTTTGGAAAGTTCAGCCATTTTGCTGGGATTTGTCCTGAATTTCTTCTTTCCCAAAATACTATCCAATCCCTTCTCCTTGCTATTGGACAATAAGCTGGATTGATTTTTAATTGAATAGGTGCCTCTTTCCAAATTTTCCTGCATTCTTTGTTGGCATCTAACCACCTGTTCCTCCATTTAGGATTGGCTTTTTCAAATAATTCCTTACTTACATTGATATCCTCTTCATATTCCAAATACTTGTTTGATGATAATCCTACCCTTGCAAGCTGGTAATTTTTAATGCTTTCAATAATCATACAAAAAGGTATACCTAGACCATCTGCTGCCCAATGGTGTTGGTCTGGGTTTATTCCTTTGTTGAGAGTGAAATTCACAATTTGTTCTTCATACTCATTATGCATTTTTCTGATAAATTCCATTCTCGATTCTCTATCTGTTAAAAGCTTTTGAACAAACTCATCTGAATATTCTTCATCAGCTGTTTTGTTTTCTTGTTCATCAAAGTGTTGAGTTCTGTTATCTTCTCCCCCTTCATATTCTTCTACTTGTGTAGTCACCACCTGCTCTACAACCTGTCTTTGTGGATTTTCCAATTTTTTCTATAGCTCCTCCACCACCAACATTAAGCTTCTATTATGAGATTTCCATAACTCTCTTTCTGATTTCCACTCACTTCTTTCCTTTTCTATACTCAATTGCCATTCACTTCTTTCTTTTGCTATATCCATATGTAATTTATTATATCCTCTCATGGAGCTGGCAGCATGTACACTGGCTTGCTTTTCCAATTCCTTGACTTCCTTCAGCTCTGCTTGTAGTCTTAGAACTTCTTTGTTCAATTCCTCCCTCTCATCCTGTGTTACTTGTACAATCTTGCTCTCTTCTTTTATTTGGCCTTCTTCAATCAATAACCTGTTTATTTCTTCATTTGCTTTGACCATAATCTGATATGAGCTTTGAAGTGTTCTGTATCTTCCTTCTATTTTCTTTAGCTCCATTTCCATTTTGCTGCTATGCTCTATCTGCTTTGCACATTTCTCTTCAAGAAATTGAATTTTGTTTTGTTGTTGAACCTCCAATTCTTCCAATGAAATTATCCTGTTGGTCAAATCCTCATTTCTTTCTTGGACAGTCCTAAGCTGCTCCTCTAATTGTTCCTTTTCTTTCTTTTGCTCATTAATGATTCTACTGCCTTTCACAAACTCTGATTTAGCCACCATTCCTGATATAATCATGTTTCTACTAGATGGTCTGAACTGCTCTATGTTGCTCATGATAATTTTACAAGCAGACCTGATATCTTTAGGTATCCTTTCTAACCCAGCTTCTTACTCTACTTGCTTTACTTCTATCTGCTTTTCTTCTTTGCAATCATTTTCTTCTTCATCCTCCTACTCTAGTGTCTGATCCTCTTCCTTCTCATGATCTGATACTTCTTTCATTATCTCCAACTCTTCTGCCTTCTTTTTCTCCATTTCCTGTTGGTTCTCTTCATTGACCTGTTCTTCCTCTTTCTGTACTTTGTTATCCTGAGTTGAGGTTGAATATATCTCTATTGAGAGCTTTATCTGATCATTTATTTGCTGCTCCTCTTGTCCTTCCTCCTGCTCATCTATATCAATAAGGTCTAATTCTTCTTCCTTTTCCTGATCTTCTGTAGTTGTAAACTTCTCATTATGATTTAGGTCATAAAGTATATCTTCTATGCTTTGATTTATTTCTTTTTCTCTATTCCCTTCTTTCACCTCTTTGAAATCCATCTTTTCTCGTCCTTCAACTGCTTTTCCCTTATTCCTCTTGGTCAGCTTCTTTTTCTACACAGGTTTCTTCTGAACCTTCTTCTTCACCACTATTGTACTTCTAGTTTCAGGAGGACCTTGTAACTCCTTGAAATAAGCCAACAATTCTACTTCCTTTTTTAACAAAAACCTCTTCAGATTCTGCAGCCATCATCTGATCATGTAACTCTAGGACCGCCGGGGCACTTTTTTCCCTCTTTAGGAGGTTTTTTTCCCCCGGCTTGTATATACGCCTATTGCTCTAATGGGCTACTTATCTTTGTACATTCTCTAGTAATACATTCAGTCTTGTGTGTTGTGCTCCAAGCTTCTTTTTCTTCCTTCTGTTGTTCGCGTGCTTCCGCAGACGTCTAACTCCAACAATTGGTATCAGAGCAGGTCGTCGCTTCATCTAGGGCGCCGTCGACACTCCTCTGGTTGTAGTCTCAAAATCGCACAATTTTTGGTGAGCATACTCAACGTGTTTTCGAGATCAAAACAGCTTCGCTATGTGGTGTCAAAATGGCGATCTGAGCTTGTTTCAGCCTCCGAATGCACTATTGCAGTGCTTGTGCAGGCTATTTTGTCTTTTTGTGCCAAAGGTATATACCTCTTTTTGTTCGCCAGTATAAGCGTCTTGAAGTCTACTACAGGTTTAGCGGAACTCGTCTGGGCAGTTCCGTTCAACTTTTTGAGATACAGTCAATTTTCTGCATCAAGGTATTTTAGTCACCGGCCATGGCTGAAAGCAGTGATGTATTTCGAATGTTAGCTGTTGAGGATAAGTTGGATGGTACAAACTACCCGTTATGGGCTTATATGATGCGACATGTGTTGGTTGCAAAAGGACTGTGGAACATTGTGCAGGGTGTCGAAAAACGTCCTATCACACCTGCAACTGTTACAACTGCAGGTACTGAAGCTAATGCAGAAGGTGTCGAAGATGGTGACATTCTGTAGATTCCTGTTCGTGCTGCGGTTTCTGCTACACCTACTACAGAACAGATTCGTTGGGATGGCAGAGATGCCCACGCACATGCATTGATAGCTTTGTCTGTAAAACGTGCCATTATTCCTCACATTCGCTCTTGTAGAACAGCTAAGGATGCTTGGGATACACTTACCACATTGTACCAAGCTAGGAATGAGGCTCGTGTTGCTTACCTCCGAAAACAATTGGAGAGTGAGCACATGAATGAAGGTGATTCTATGGGCAGTTTCCTAATGAAGATCAAAGACTTGAAAGAACATTTGATTTCTGCTAATGAGGTTATACTAGATAGCTCCTTGTGCAGACCGTTCTGAATGGTCTTCCTGATTCATATCAGAGTTTTGCTTCTACTCTTCGATTCATGATGAAAGGCAATCCAAACGCCTTATCATTTGAGGAGTTAGTCTCTGTTTTGTTACAGGAAGATCAGTCCATGCAGAACAGGTCCATTATGCGAGTTGCAGATCAAGATTTCCTGGCTAGTCAGAAGGGCAAAGGAAAATGAGGCTCTTCAACTAGTAAGCAGAAATCTGCTAATTCTGCATATTCGAAGAAGGAAGATAAAGATGAGAAGAAATCAAAAAAGCAGAAATTGTTTTGTAAGTACTGTGAAGGGAATGATCATATCATAAAGAACTGTCCAAAACTAGATGCAAAAGAGGCAAAGAAAAAGGAGGCTGGAATGGTTGTTGTAGAAGCCTCTACACCAAAAATAGAGTCTGCTAATCTTGTGCAGGAAGAAGAATGGGCGTTTACTACTGTTTGCAGTTTTGAAACATCTTCTCATGAGTAGTGCATGTCTGTAGTGGACTCAGATGTTTGGTATTTTGACAGTGGGGCGACCAAACATATTACCTCGCAGGGCTACCTCGCAGGGCAGTTTCTTCTCTTCACTCGAGCCTGCCCCTACAGGGAATACTGTTACATGCACCAACAACTCCTCTTATCTTGTTATGGGAGTTGGTAAGATCATTTTGACTACTGCTGATGGTCGTTCTTTCACTTTGTCAAATGCTTTATTTGTGCCAGAGATCAAGAAGAATCTGTTATCAGTTTCTGCATTAGCCAAGATTGGCTTGATTGTGAAATTTTTTGATGACAGGTGTACAGTTCATGATCTGTCAAATGGCGATGTGATTATTGCTTCTGGCATTTTATGTTGTGGGCGGTATAAGCTCATAGACTATGAAAGATCAGTAAATGATTTGGCATGTGCACTAAATGATTCTCGGGCCATGTCAGATGCAAAGCTTTGGCATGCACGCTTTGGTCATCTGAATTTTGCTAGTTTACTATGCCTACAGAAATCTGAAATGGTGTCCTCTTTGCCCAAGCTTGAGGCACCTGGAAAACATGTTTGTGAAGGCTGTATTTTGGGCAAAATGCAGCGTTCGTCCTTTCCAAAAGATGGTTCAGTTCGGGCTACTCAAAAATTGCAGCTTGTACATAGTGATGTTTGTGGTCCTATGCAGACACCTTCTTTTGGGAATTATCTTTACTTCGTGACTTTCATCGATGATTTTTCCAGGCATGCATGGGTATATCCATTGAAGGCAAAGTCTGAAGTGTTCACGTGCTTCAAACAGTTTTTGGTTTTGGCTGAAAATCTGTCAGCATGTAAAATGGGCACCCTCTGTTTTGATCGAGGGGGGGAATATATGTCTTCTGATTTTAATGCATTTCTGGCTGAACGTGGGATAAAACACCAATGTACAGTGTTGTATACACCTCAACAGAATGGAGTTGCTGAATGGAAGAACAGGTCACTCATGGAGATGGCGAGGTGTATGGTCAAGAGTCAGGCTTTACCACATAATTTCTAGCTTGAGGTGGTCATGTGTGCAACATATGTACTTAATAGGTGTCCCACTAAAGCGCTACACTCTATCACTCCATATGAGGCTTGGCATGATCGCAAGCCATCTGTTGCTTATCTGTAGGTTTTTGGTTGTTTGGCATATGCATTAGTGCCTGAACAACATCACAGAAAATTGGATGATAAAGCAGTAAAAACGGTATTTTTGTTGGGTACAGTTCTGAAAGTAAAGACTATCCTCTCTATCATCCACAGACTAAATGCATTCTGGTTAGCCGTGATGTTGTTTTTGTGGAGGATGCTATTCAGCCATTGCTTTCATGTACTAAGGAGACATCTGTTAGCTCCAAGGACATGTATGATACTTTGCTGCCTCTTTTTACAGGTGGATAGTCTAGTGTTGGTCCTAATGAGGCAACTTCTCAACCTTTGCAGGTTTCATGTGATGATGCAGATCATTCCATTTCTGATGCAGATTTACATGATGCACTTATTGCTGACTATCCTACTTGTATGACATGGTTTGTTTACTAAGTAGAGTAAAGCTTGGTGATCCACAAAGAATTTAAACTTGTTGGCTAAAAGATAATGTCTATATTTTTTCACAACAAATATCATTCCCAACCCTTCCCTTTTAGTGGTTGTATAATTTTTTTCTGTTGAATTCAATTGCCTACTAGCATAAGCAATTGGAAAGTCTAATTTGCTCCCTTCTATTGGTTATGCTAACACACATCCCAAAGCATAATTTGAAGCATCCACATGGACATGAAAAATTTTATCCCACTGTGGGGTTTTCAGAATTAGTGTTGTTACCAAACAGGTTTTTAAAGTCTCAAAAGCTTGGTCACATTTTTTGGTCCACTCAAATTTTGTGATCAAAGCATACAAACGTTTTGCAATGTCTGCAAACTTGTGTACAAATTTTCTATAATACCCGCAATGTCCCATGAAAGTTTGAAGTTCCTTCACATTTGTTGGCCTTGGAAGTTCCACTATAGCCTTAATTTTTCTTTCATGAGTTGAAATTCGATTTCTAGAAACTATGTGACCCAACATTCTCCCTTGCCTAACAAAGAACACACATTTCTCTGGATTTAGACATACTCTGTATGTTCTACATTTTTTGAATATATTTTCCAGATCCTTTAAATGATCTTGTCTTTTTAATGAAAAAGTTCAAAGATCATCCACATAAGTTTCCATTATATTTCTAAGGAATTCTTTGAATATGTGACACATCAGTCTTTGAAAAGTTGCTGGGGCATTAGTTAGACCAAAGGGCATAACCCTAAAGGCATAGATTCCCCATTCTATGGAAAAGGCTGTTTTATGTTGGTCTTCCAAAGCTATGGGTACCTGATTGTATCCTGAAAAACCATCCAAAAAGCTATAGACCTCTTTACCTGCAACTCTTTTCTAAAGATGGTCTGTTATGGGTAATGGATAGCTATCCCTTATAGTTGCAGCATTAACTTTTTTCAAGTTAATACATACCCTGAGTTTACCATTCTTTTTTGGTACCACAACTATAGGAGATATCCACTCTGTATACTCAATCTCATAGATAGAATTGGCAGCCAACAGCTTGTCAATTTCTTCCTTTATTTTAGCAGAGTATTTGTCGTTAAATGTATAGTGTCTTTGATTGCTAGGTTTTCCATCAGGTGTAATAGGAGTCTTATGCTCACAGATTTTAGGGTCAATTCCTTTCAAATCCTTGTAATTGTAAGCAAACACATCCCTATAGTTTCTGGCCAAATTCCTTAATGCTTCCTCCTCTTGATTTTTCATGTCATCAGCTATTACAATATGTCTCTCTTCCCCTTCTTCTTGAGTGATCATCACCTTCTTTGTTTGTTCCTCATTGTCATATGCCTCCCCCTTTTTCTTTTCTCTTTTTGGTTTCATTTTTAGAAGTAATATGTCTTCCACTTCATAGGTCTTGAAATTTGAAGGTACATTAAACTATTGATCTTTGTTTGTTAGTTTTTTATCTTTTTCTACTTCTTGATCTTTTTCTATTTCCTTGTGTTTGTTTTTTCTATATTTTCCTGAGATTTTGTCTTTTATAGAATCTGTAGCTTCTACTTCTTCCAGATATTGTGTTTTTCCATTTCTTAATATTATTCCTTCCTCCTGGTCTTCCTCAATTTTTGACACCTTTATCATTTGCATTCCTATGTGGAAGATATCATATCCTTCTTCATTTTGGAATTTTACCCCCACATACTCATCATTAGCTAGATCCATGGTGGTCAAAATCTGATTCCAGCCATAAGGCTCAAATTCTTCATCTTTAAATTCTTGTGGTATGTAACTTTCATCTTGTGATTTCCTCTCTCCTAGACAATCTTCTTTTCTTAACATCCTTTTCTTATTTGTGATATTCCTTATCACATTACATTTCCACATTGATTATTGTGTCTCATTCTGATCTTCACTCCCTAATTCTTCACTTAATTCTTGATTTTGATGTACTTTGAACCATTCTTGAGGGGACATATCACAATATTGACCATTTCTTAAATTCACCCTAGTTATCCTTCCTTTGCTTTGAAGATATAGGCAATCATTACCTCAATCTTGCACAATTTGCATTTGTCTCATAAATGGCCTTCCTAGGATAATTTCATATGAAGTGGATTGTGGGAATTCAACTATGGCAAAAGTATGCTCTATCTCTATTCCACATATTTCCACAATCACCTTTTCCCATATTCCTAGGGTTTTTTCTATGTGTCCATCTGCAAGTTGTAATCTCATTTTAGTGGGTATTAACTCATTTTTTCCCCATTTCTCCCAAGTTTGTTTAGTCATGATAGCCACTCCTGATCCACTGTCTAATATAGCTTTTGCATGATTTTCACCAAATTGTATTCTCAGAGTTGAGTTTCCTTCTTCCCCTTCACAATATCCTCCTATTTTGTGAATATTCTTATGTTCTTGTGTATGTGTCTCCTTTGTTGTTTCTTGTTGTTTAGCTTGTGCTCTTGTTATAGCATTTACAGTCACCTGGTCACGGTCACTCAATTCTTCTTGCTCCATTATGTTAACTGTTTTCAATGGTATGTTACTAGATGTGTTCTGTTGTTTTTGAGGGTTTCTTGGACAATCCTTTATTAGGTGTTCCCTGCCACAATCCTTGCAATAGGCTCCCTCTATTCTTAGTGTAGGAGGTTTTGGACAATCTCTAATGAAATGTTCTCCCCCACATCTATAACAAGTTATCTTTTGACTCCCTTTGAATTGAGGTTTCTGATTGGACATGTAATTATTAGTTATATACATGAATGTGGTTGTGTCCATTTCAATTCTCCCATTTCCCAAATCCAGGGCTTGCAGTTCTGGTTCTCTTTGTTCATATCCTTCCCAATCTTCCTGATATCCTTCATTCCAATGATAATCTTCTCTGTAAGATGATCTAAATCTTGAGCTATCTTCTTCTATTGGTGTGTATTTTGCTGGTACCACATTTGTTGGTAATGGTGGTTGTTGTCCAAGTACAGGTCTTGGTTGCTCCACAATCCAGAATCTCTTTGTAAGTTGTGTTTGTTTACATATTCTCTTTCTTTAATGGGTTGTTTATTGTAGAAGCACTCTTCTCTGGTATGGTTTTTCCATTTTCTTTCTAAAGTACAATATTTGAGTGTTTTTCTATCTTGCAAATGTTGTGGTCTTTTATAAGGACATTGTTGAACCTAATGATTTTCTCCATAGTTATAGCATTTCTTATTTGTTGCTATCCTGGTGTTTACCAAATTTGTCTTGGTGCTAACTTCTAGGGCTTTAGCAACGGCTTGTGCTAATTCTTCTGCTGGTGGGATTTTATCTTCATCTGTTCTAGGTTGATAAAATGCTAATAGATCTTGTCCTCTGTTATCCTCCACGTCTATTGCCTCTTTAACACATGCTCCTAGGTCTGGACATCTCCTATAATACACCAAGGTTCTTAATTGTGCACTTCTCAGTCCTTCTATGAATAGAGATACTTGTCTTGCCATGGATGGTACCTCCTATCTGGGACATCTATCAATTTATTGCTTGAATATCCTAGCTACCTCTCTGACATTTTCATCTTTTTGCTGTTTAAAGCTATGTATCAAGGTAGCTGTACTATGTTTTATTCCAATTTTTGAGAATTCCCCTATGAAGGCTTCAAGGAAAGATTCAATATCTCGATACATTTCCTTTCTCAAGGGAATGAACCAAGATAGTGCAGGTCTAGTTAGGGTTAGACCAAATGCTTCAAATTGTACTTTGTAATCCTCTACTTCTTCTACCCTAATTAATTGCCTGAATTCTGCAGCATGGGCATGAGGATCAGAATATCCTTCATATTGGTTCTTCATGCATTTTGCTACTTGATAGGGCCTAAGCATTCTTCCCTGATTTTGCCACTGATGTCTCCTTCTGATTGGAAAATCTTTAATTCCTTCTGCTTCTCTATCAAAAGGATTTGGGGAAATGTGTACTCTCCTACCTTGTTGTTGTTCAATATTAATGTGAGTTTCATTTTGTCTTGGCAAATCTAGTTGCCCTAGGTTTTGTTCCCAAGGTCTCTTGTCTGCACACTGCCCTAAATCATTAGAGTTTTCTGGATCCAGTGAGAAGATGTATACACATCCCTGTCTATCCTCATATCTACCATCCTTAAATTGTGCTACTGGTGTTATATTTAAGGGAACTTCTAAGTTTCTCAACCTAATGAAAAACTTATGCATCCCATCCTGATACACATAGGTTCCAAACCTATTTGTATACATATACTTGAGAATAATTCTATAATCACTAGTTTCAGAAGGTTGATTGGTTTCATTTAGGTTTTCCATGTTATTTTCCTGCCCTAAATCTTTTTCTTGTAAATTCCCTGCCACTGGCTCTATCTCCTTCCTTTTTAATTCTTGTTTATCTGGTGTGAACAATTTATTACCAGATCTCAGAATCATCCAGCTAATTCACGATTCTGTGAAGAGAATCGTGTTTTCCACGATCCTGTGAATAGAATCGTCTTTTCTATGATCTTGAGAAAATTCTAGATTTTCTCACTATTCTGTGAAAAAGAATTGTCTTTTTCATGATTCTTTGGATATTCTAAATTTTCCACGATTCTGTGGTTACAAATTGTGTTTTTCATGATTCTGTGGATAGAATCATGTTTTTCACGATTCTATGGATAGAATCCTGTTTCTCATGTTTCTGTGGATAGAATCGTGTTTCTCACGATCCTGTGGATAGAATCGTGTTCTTCACGATTCTATGAAGACAATCGTGATTTCCACGATCCTGTGAAGGAAGTCGTGTCTTTCAGGATTTTGTGAATAGAATCGTGTTTTTCACGATTCTGTGGATAGAATCGTGTTTTTCACGATTCTGTGGATAGAATTGTGTTTCTCACGATTCTATGGATAGAATCGTGTTTCTCACGATTTTGTGGATAGAATCATGTTCTTCACGATTCTGTGAAGACAATCGTGATTTCCACGATCTTGTGAAGGAAGTCGTGTCTTTCACGATTTTGTGAATAGAATCGTGTTTTTCACGATTCTGTGAATAGAATCGTGTTTTCACAATTCTGTGGATAGAATCGTGTTTTTCACGATTCTGTGGATAGAATCGTGTTTCTCACGATTCTGTGGATAGAATCGTGTTTTTCACGATTCTGTGGATAGAATCGTGTTTCTCATGATTCTGTGGATAGAATCGTGTTTCTCACGATTCTGTGGATAGAATCATGTTCTTCACGATTTTGTGAAGACAATTGTGATTTCCACGATCCTGTGAAGGAAGTCGTGTCTTTCACGATTTTGTGAATAGAATCGTGTTTTTCATGATTCTATGAAGGGAATCGTGTTTTTCATGATTTTGTTCACAAACAATCGTGATTGCTCACAATCGTTAAAAACACGATTTTCTTATGAAAATCGTATTCTGGGAATTGCGATTTTCTGTTCAGAATTGCGATTTTGTGGTTGTTCTTAGAATCGCGATTCTGAGCAGATTCTTATACTTTTTTGGTTTTTGATTTTTTAAGTTCTTTTTTCTCTATTAGAAGCACCTTATTAAAATACTAACATGCAATAAAAGATTTTGTCAAAACAATGATTTTTCTTCCAAAAAATAAAAAAATCATGATTCCGTGTTTTCTAACAATTTTTGTATTTTCTTGTGCTTTTACCAAAATATTAACTTGAAATTATACAAAAACTTATTATAAGCCAATTACCTTGCTGCCTGATCAAGTAATGTCCAAAAAGCTTGTTGTTGCAGAAGATCGCGACTCTGTCAGCTCCTCTCACTCTCTCTTCCACTCAAATGAACATTTTTCTGAGTTTTCAGGCTTTTATAGTCTTTAGACAATCGCAATTATGTGTGATTTTTACAAAATTTTAACTTCCCACTGTATGATTCTTGTCCCTTAGCAATTTTGTGGTTTTAATTCACCATTCCTATCCTTTCCAACAAAATTTGCTCTTTTTATCCTACTGATGAAAATCGCGATTATGTACCCAATTCTCCAATCTACTCATTTGATGCTCAATTCTTACTGAAATTTTGAAATTTTGATTTCCTTTACTCATGCAACTTATGACACCTCTTAAAATCACTTACCTCTGAACCCAATAGTGCAAATAAGTCAAATTCTTTATCTTACAAAAAATCGCGATCCTATGAAGAGAATCGTGTTTTTCTCTGAACTTCCAGCTTTTGCACTTTTTGACTTTTCTTTCCACCTGGTCTTCTTCAATGTTCTTCACCAACTCCAGATCACTTGTCACCTGCAATTATGCACCATCAAACCCATTCAAAGAGATTTTTGAAAATTTTAAACAACAACTTTTACTCTAAACACACATTTTTTTATTTTCTTTCAATTTCCAGATTTTTCTTTCCCTTTTCCCTTTCCTCTATCAAACAACAATCCTCCTGTCCAACTCTCTAAGAAAAAAGAAATTTGTTTGAATTTTTAATGAATTTTATGAATTTTTTTAGTATTTGCCCTAAATCAAGGTAAACACTTCATTTAGGGTTTTCTTGTTTCAAGATCCATTGATCTTTTGTTTCATGATTGGTTATACTCTTCTATGCTTGCAATCTAATCAGTTTAGAAGTAGAGCTTTCCAAGAAAATCTGTGCTAAGAAGTACACGTATCAATTCCTACAAAGATAAACTCAATTATCTTTTTTTTCAAGAGCCAAACAAAATTTTTTCTCAAGATTATTATCCTAAATGGATCAATCTATTTGCACATAGCTACTTTACTTGACTTTCCTCATTGCAATCATGTCATCTTTTCCAAGATTAACAAATTTGCTTGGTACTTAGTCAAAAAGCTGTTAGTATATGATCAATGTCTACCCCTCATGATTGTATGGACATTTTGTAAGGCCCCCGTTATGAGGAGAAGCCAAGCGTGCATTACCCAATTGATGGGAATCCCAACTTGCATGTTGGATGAAGGTCATATTGGACCATGTAAGGTATTGTAAGGAAAGGGAGTTACCAGGGTCCCCAATTGGGGGGTCCGGGGCAGTAGGGAGCAGCCCCGACTGGGGGGTCCAAGGGGGCCAGCGGGCCCCCTAGTGGGGGTCCGGGGGCAGCGCCCCTGGTGCGAGGGTAAAGGGAATATTCCATAGAATATTCCCTGTCGGAGTCAGAAATCATTTATATTTGTTAGGTCGGTTCAACCGGTCTAAGCCGTGTATGACAATTACGCGGACGGTGGCCGCCTACGCTCTACCGCCCATGTACAGCCGTCCACAGAAGGCCACCCATGATCCTATATATACATGAGTTCTGCACTACCTGAGACATGTTGAGCCAGCATACCTCTACCTTGTATCTCCCTATCTAGAGTTGTCTAGATCACCATTTAAGCTCTACCTTGAGAGCACACCGGTGGACAACGCCATCATCTTTGTACTTGCTGTTAGTAGAAAATTGTTGAGATTCTCCTATATCTGTTATCTTCTCTGCTACTACTACTGTGCTATATTGCGTAACTATTGTCTTACATGGTATCAGAGCTGTAAGGTTTGAATAGCTTGAGAAGTATCACTATTTTAGCCCACTAGAAGACTAGAATATCAGTATATTATTCGAGTGATTACATGATGGCTTCATCGTCAAACACTAGTCTTGGTGCTTCAGCTAATGTTAATGCCGCACCTATTCGAATTCGTCCACCTGCATTCACTGAAGGGAAGCTGGATGGAACCAACTATACACTCTGGAAGTTCAAAATTTCTGCAATTTTGGACTCCTATGAATTAATTGACACTGTCATGGGACCGATGGGATTGGATCCAGAGCCTATACTGGTTGAAGATCCAGCAAATTCAAGATTGATGATTCAGCCAGATCCAGATCTTCTACGAGCTTGGAAGAGGCGGAATGTTGATGCATTATGTGCGATTGTCACTAGTGTAAGTGATTCTGTGCTTACTTTAGTTCAACATACTACTAAAGCACATGAGACTTGGGGCATATTGGCTCGACAATATGAGACCAAGAACCACACTAGGATACAAAATTTAGAAAATCAGTTGGCAAATGAAAAACATTCTGATTCTGAAAAGGCTGAAGATTTTATCAAACGGATAAAGCATCTTCAAGATCAATTGGCTGTAGTTGGTGTTGTTATAACACCAGAAGAGCTGGCTTGAAGATCTGTACGTGTTCTTCCAGCAAAGTATGATGGATTAGTAACAGCCCTTAACACTCAGGTAACCTCCTCTTACATTTGAAGAGTTTTGTGCGATGCTTTTAGAAGAAGAGATGCGGCTGAAGAATCGGCAAAGTACAACTGATGCTGCATTCTCAACAAATGCAAAAGGTAAAGGCTCTTTTGAGGGATCAAAGAAGAAGCCAAAGAAGAAAAAGTTCACAGGAAGTTGCTTCTATTGTGAAAAGAAAGGCCATGCCATCAAGGATTGCAGAAAGAAGCAAGCTGATGAATGGAATGGGACTGTAAAATCATCATGGAAGAACAAAGAGTCTGCAAACAACACAGAGCTGGAATTTTGGATAGCTATTGAAGAGGTATGTTCATCTGCTCAAGCTCGTATTGATGAACCATGGATTTTAGATAGTGGAGCTTCTCGCCATATGACCAGTAAAAAGGATTGGTATAGTTTCCTAGTGCCTCTGCGGGAATCCATCAATGTAGTGGTGGGAAATGACTCCAAGTGTCCAGCCGAAGGAACTGGAACCATCTCTTTTATCACTTCTCCAGGTGTTGAGAAAAATTTATCCGATGTTCTCTATGTACCTACACTCAAAAAAAATTTGTTGTCAGTTTCTGCAATAACAGATCATGGACTCGAAGTTCACTTCAATAAGAGTGGTGCGGAAATCATGAATTCATCAGGTAATGTTGTAGGTAAAGGCATACGACGGGATAACTTGTATGAGTTAAGTGCTTTAACTGCTACAGAAGATAAATATGTAAGCAGGTTATGGCACCAACGATTTGGGCATCTCGGATTTGCAGTTTTGAAGGAGATGCAAAGAACAGGGATGGTTGCTCATTTGCTTGCATTTTCAGAGTTGCAGGAACCTTGTGAAGCTTGTATGATGGGCAAGCAACAACGAAAGGTGTTTCCAAGAGAGACCAGCAATCAATCTCAAGCTCCTCTAGAGTTGGTACATGCTGATCTCTGCGGTAAAATGTCTACACCTGCTTTAGGAGGATCTTTCTAGTTCTTGCTGTTAGTCGACGATTATAGTAGAAAGATGTGGGTTTATTTCATTCGAGAGAAGGCTGATGCTTTTGAAAAATTTAAAGCGTGGCATAAGTATGTAGAAAATGAATCAGGAAGGAAACTCAAGAAATTTAGAACAGATAGAGGAGGTGAATTCTTGTCAACAGAATTCAACAATTACTGTAAGGAGCATGGTGTGAAAAGGCAACTTACCACAGCTCATACACCTCAACAAAATGGTGTTGTTGAGCGTAGGAACAGGATAGTAGTTGAAATGGCTCGTTGTATGTTAAAGGCTCAAGACATGCCTGATTCATTCTGGGCAGAAGCAGTCAATACAGCAGTCTACATCCTCAATCGAAGCTACACAAAAGCTCTGAAGGGGATGACTCCTCAAGAAGCATATTCTGGTAAAAAGCCTTCAATTTTGCATTTTAGAATTTTTGGTTGTTTCTGTTATGCACATATTCCTGATTCAACAAGATCAAAGTTGGATTCAAAAAGAAAAAAGTGTGTCTTCCTAGGATATAGTGAAGAGTCTAAAGCATACAGGTTGTGGGATCCTGAGGCAAGGAAGATTTTTGTCAGCCGAGATGTGGTGTTTGATAAATGACCACACTTAGTAGAAGATAAAGGTAAATCTACTATCTCATCAAATGGAGAAATATCTCACCTTGTGCCTATCAAAAGACATGTTAAAGTTGAGGAGGAGGAAACATCTGATGGAGAAATTTCCTCAATAAAAAGCCAACCAGTTGTAGCTGCACAACGTAAGCCACTACCGAAGTGGGCACAACAGCTCTTTGATGATCACAATCCACATGTAGATGTACCAGAATCATCATCGGATGGATTACGAAGATCAAAGAGAATAGAGGAGCAAAGAAGAGCCTCAGAACACATTGTTAACATGGCTCTAATGGCAGATATCATGGGCTCGATAAGGGAACCTACCACCATTGAAGAAGCCCTTGATGATCCAGGTTGGAGAGCGGCAATGCAATCGGAGTATGATAGTATACTCAAAAATGATACATGGGATCTAGTCAACTTGCCGCCAAAGAAGAAGGTAATAGGTACTAAATGGATTTGGAAAGCTAAGTATAAAGCAGATGGAACATTAGAAAAGTATAAGGCAAGATTAGTTGCACAGGGTTTTTCACAGATCAAAGGATTTGATGTTCAAGAAACGTTTGCGCCAACAACACACATGACAACTATTCGGACGGTACTTGCAGTCGCTGCACAAAAGGCTTGGCCTATTTTCCAGATGGATGTCAAATCTGCATTTTTGAATGGTCATCTCAAGGAGGAGGTATATGTATCTCAACCACCAGGTTTTGAGGTGCCCAATTCAGAAATTAAAGTTTGCAGGTTGAAGAAAGCTTTGTATGGACTTAAGCGAGCTCCACGGGCTTGGTACCAATGAATAGATCATTTTTTCAAAAATATGGGTTTTGAAAGAAGTACTTCTGATGCTAACTTGTATGTAATGAAAAGGGATAGCAAGCTAGTTGTTGTCATTGTATATGTAGATGATTTGATCATTACAAGAGATCATCAGGAACTCATCAATCAAACTCGGATCAGCTTGGGAGCTGAGTTTGAAATGACAGACTTAGGTCTACTCCATTTTTGTCTGGGAATTGAAGTATGGCAAAGGAAGGATGGCATTTTCATCTCAAAACAGAAATATGCCAAAGAGATTCTCAAGGCATTTGGAATGATGGACTGCAAACCAACTAGCACACCTATGGAGGTAAATCATAAGCTATCTATGGAAGATAACATGCCTGATGTAGATGCTAAGAAGTATAGGAAGCTCGTTGGAAGTCTTATTTTTCTGTGCAACACTAGACCAGACATTTGCTATGGTGTTGGAGTATTAAGCAGGTTTTCCAACAAACCTAAGGAGAGTCACTGGAATGTTGGAATGCGAATTCTAAGGTACATTGTAGGAACCTTGGATTTTGGTATTTTTTATACCACAGGTGATACACTTCAAGGATATTGTGATTCAGATTGGGTTGGAGATTGTGATTCTAGAAAATCAGTTTCTGGATATTGTTTCTCACTTGGTTCAGGAATATTTTCTTGGGTAAGTAGAAAGCAACCAACTCTCGCACTCTCCTCCATTGAAGCAGAGTACCAACTGCTCTAATCTTTCTAGTAACCCTTGGAAATGCAAATATGGTTTGACAGAGTTTGTCTGATTGAACTTTTGACTAGTCTCAAGTATAGCTTGAGTTTGTTCTACCATTTTCATGCAAATTTTCATCCGTTCAATCTCTAAATCCACTCTAGGGTGACTCTTGTCTAGATTTGCAGCTGTTGGCTCTTCTTGAAGTGAAGCCTGGTAGGCCTTGAACATCATGTCCAAACCTTCAAGGGTTGGATCTACGAGAACAGACCCTGGTTGTGGTCTATTTACAATGGGTGGTGGGGTGGGATGAGGTGGAGTGGATGGAGTTTCGGCATGCGAGGGGCTTTGAGATGCAATGTCTTCTATTTTTGTTTTCGCTTCTTTTAAGCTTTCTTCTAGTTCACATTCAGGACAAAAAGCTTGTATTGTGATAGCCTGACCTTGACTCGGAGATGGTGGGTGGGGACAATCACGAATGAAATCGTCACCTTGACATCTGAAACAAGATCCTCTAGGGGCTTGTGGTCTCATTTGTCAATTGGGGTCTAGAGTTAGGATTCGTATACATGACATTGGAGTATTCTGGCTCCCAATTTTGTTCCATAGGTGGTGCCTCATATTGATACGGGTAAATTCCACTATGTTCAGGTGACTCTGTGTAATAACCCGTCATGGGAGTGGTCTGACCTATGAGCATGAGAATCATTATCTTGTATCAATGGGGTTAGTGGCACCAATGCCCTATTTGGATTTTCCTCTCCCATAGCATACTTGACTGGAATCACGTTAGCAGGAGCTCGTGGTTGGTTTCCCAAGACTGGTTGTGGTCTATATTGTGCCTGATATTGCTATTGTGGTCGATAATATGGCTGTTGGTATTGGTTCTGATACCTACCTTGTTGATAAGGTTGCTGATAAGTCTGTCTAACAGCCTACCTATTGTAGAGACAATCTTGAGCCGTGTGGTTCGTGTATTTTCTCTCAATAGTGCAATATGGAACATTTCTTTCTCTAATGTTTTGGTGTTGCATTGAGCATACGTTAGCCATGTGGTCCCCTCCGCAGGTATAACATCGGTTCAATGAGGTGACTCTCTGTGTTTGTCTATTTTGGACTCCTAGTTTCTTGGCAACTTGCTCAACTATCTCATCTATTTCCGTGGAGATTCTCGACGTATGACTAGTAGAACTATCAGAATCTTGATAGAGTTTGGATAGTCCTAACTCCTCACCCAAGTTGTCTTCTATGTCAATGCATGTCCGCACACACTCTTCTATGGATCTAGGCTCTTTCAAGTACACATATGATCTTAACTTTGTGCTCAGTAAGCCATCTAAGAACAAAGCCACTTGTTTGGCTGGTGTGGGTAACTTTGGAGCAGGGCATCTTTCTAGGTATTTTCTGAACCTTCTACCTGCTAGTCGTACTGTTTCTTGGGGTGTCTGCTTGAAACTGTGGATCAAAGATGATGTGTTATGCTTGATACCACTCTTGGAAAATTCTACAATGAATTCGTCTAGCAGTTGACCTATATCGCGATAGTTGCAACTACTCAGTGGTTGAAACCAAGCTAAGGCAGTGCCCTTAAGAGTCAAACCAAATGCCTCGTACTGGGTGAACAAATCCTCAACTTGTTCCACTCTTAACACTTGTTTGAACTCGGCCACATGATCATAAGGATCTCCTGTCCCGTCAAAATAATTCTTCATTACCTTGATCACTTGAGTGGGTCTAAGGGTTCTTGTGTGCTCTCGGGGTCTAGGCAATGGAAAATTCTGTTCATCTCTTTGTTGCCTATGTGCTTGATGTCTCTCTCTTTCAGGTCTTTCATTTTCAACTCCTGATCTATTCCTACCCACAGGGTGTGCAAAACTTACCTCAGGTCTCCCTCTAGTTCCTTCTCTCTGGGCTTCATGAGCTTGGGATGATCCTACACCTTGGAGGCCATGGGACACATTGGATCTTGGTGGAGGAAAATCAATTCACTCTTCCAAGTATATGCATGTCTATCATGTTCTGTTACCAAGAACATCTTCTCTGATGTGTTGTCCAGGTAGACAACTTTGCCTGGTATCTCTGGATCCTTGAACTCATAGATGATGACTATGCCCAATTGGCTAGGTTGATCTGGCTTGAATCTCCAAAAAGTTTCCTCTGTTTCTCTATTCCAGAATAGTTCTATGCTTTTGTTGTCTTGAGGGATCCAATCTGGAGTGATCACTCTGGTCAACACTGACTTACCTCTAGGAGTCTGGGGTCCTTGTCCTACATTTCCTTGTTCTAAGTCTCCTATCTCATTCTCAGGAATGACATTTCCGAACTCATTAGTCCTATCTGGTAGGTTGGTTACCACATACATAGTTCCTTCCTTATCAATGTATGAACCCTCTTCGAACTTGACCATCGGGTGTTCAAGTCCAAAGGGTTGATCTGGATTTTTGAGTTGGACCACTGATCGCCTCAGGCCATCCTCATAGATGTGAGCACCTAATCGGTTGGTCCGAATATATTCCAATTGTGTCTTATAGGGACCTTCTGGTGTTTGTAGATGGGTAGTTCTTGAGCCACCTGCAGGTTTCCCCATGCTAAAAGACATTTCTGAGTCACTTGTGTGAGAGTTGAGTACGTAAGAACAACCACTTAGTTGTTGTGCCCAAGACTTAGCTGTATGGTTGACACTAGACTCAGAAGAACTAATGCTATGGTTCATAAGCTTTGGTTATGAGTCCAAAATTTCCCCTTGGTATGGCTCAAAATCCTTTGGAGTCCCCTTGGTTCCCTAGTCCCACCTGAGGGTCAACTTCAAATTAGTCTACCTGATTTCACAAAATCGTGTTTTTGGCTCGAAATCGTGATTTATGAGAATCGCCATTTTGAGCAGAGAATCGCGATTTTGAGCAGAGAATTGCGATTTTGAGCAGAGAATCGCGTTTTTGAGAATCGCGATTTTGAGTAGAGAATCGTGTTTTTGAGAATCGCGATTTTGAGCAGAGAATCGTGTTTTTGACATAAAAATCACGATTGCCAACATAGAATCATGTTTTAGAGAATCGTCTTTTAGAGAATCGTGTTCTAGAGAATCGTATTCTAGAGAATCGTATTTTAGAGAATCGCGATTTTGTCTCAGAGAATCATGGTTTCCAAAAATTTAGGGAATCGCGATTTTGAGCACAACCACAGAATCGTGTTTTCTCAGAATCGTGTTTTTTGGCTGAAAATCATGATTTGTGAGAATCGCGATTTTGAGCACAACCATAGAATCGTGATTCTGAGAATGACCTCAGAATCGTGTTTCCTTCAGAGGGTTTTTAGGCGGGAAATAGAAAATCGTGATTTTTCAAAAAAATTTGAATTTTTCAGAGAATCGTGTTTTTTGACGGGAAATTCAAATTTCTGAATGTGGGCAATGGCGAGCTCCGTATGTGCAGAAAATCATGAAAAAACACAAGTGCTTGCTCTCCCTTGCATCTCCTAACACCTTCACACACAATGATGCATGAAAAATGGTATGAAAATGGTGAAAATGCACTAAAAAGCGAGAAGTTTCTATGAAGAAGAAGATGAAAGAAGATGGAGATGGTGATGATGATGAAGATGAAGAAGAAAAATAAGAAAATGAACAAAAATGACAGTTTTTTTACTTTCCAACATCGCAAATCTACGAGCTTTCCAACGAGCTATAGAGCTCAAAAAATGGACTTTGGATGAAAAAGTTATGTCAAATCAGGCTCCTGGGGGTCAAAACAGGCAAACAGGACCTTTTGGAAAAAAATCGTGATTTTGTGAACTTCAAGAGAATCGCGATTGTGTGAAATCAGAGAATCGCGATGCTGTGAAATCAGAGAATCGCGATTGTGTGAAATCAGAGAATCGTGATGCTGTGAAGTCAGAGAATCGCGATTGTGTGAAATCAGAGAATCACGATTTTGTGCCTTGAGAATCGTGATTTCACAAAATCGTGTTTTCGGCTCGAAATCGTGATTTATGAGAATCGCGATTTTGAGCAGAGAATCGCGATTTTGAACAGAGAATCGCGATTATGAACAGAGAATCGCGCTTTTGAGCAGAGAATCGTATTCTAGAGAATCGTGTTTTAGAGAATCGCGATTTTGTCTTAGAGAATCGTGGTTTCCAAAAATTTAGGGAATCGCGATTTTGAGCACAACCACAGAGTCATGTTTTCTCAGAATCGTGCTTTTTGGCTGAAAATCATGATTTGTGAGAATTGCGATTTTGAGCACAACCACAGAATTGCGATTCTGAGAATGACCTCAGAATCGTGTTTCCTTCAGAGGGTTTTTAGGCGGGAAATAGAAAATCGTGATTTTTCAAAACAAATTTGAATTTTTCACAGAATCGTGTTTTTTGGTGGGAAATTCATATTTCTGAATGCGGGCAATGGCGAGCTCCGTATGTGCAGAAAATCATGAAAAAACACAAGCGCTTGCTCTCCCTTGCATCTCCTAACACCTTCACACACAATGATGCATGAAAAATGGTATGAAAATGGTGAAAATGCACTAAAAAGCAAGAAATTTCTATGAAGAAGAAGATGAAAGAAGATGGAGATGGTGATGATGATGAAGATAAAGAAGAAAAATCAGAAAATGAACAAAAATGATAGTTTTTTTACTTTCCAACATCGCAAATCTATGAGCTTTCCAACGAGCTATAGAGCTCAAAAAATGGACTTTGGATGAAAAAGTTATATCAAATCAGGCTCCTCGGGGCCAAAACAGGCAAACAGGACCTTTTGGAAAAAAATCGTGATTTTGTGAACTTCAAGAGAATCCCGATTGTGTGAAATCAGAGAATCGCGATGCTGTGAAATCAGAGAATCACGATTGTGTGAAATCAGAGAATCGTGATGCTGTGAAGTCAGAGAATCCCGATTGTGTGAAATCGCGATGCTGTGAAATCAGAGAATCGCGATTGTGTGAAATCAGAGAATCGTGATGCTGTGAAGTCAGAGAATCCCGATTGTGTGAAATCAGAGAATCGCGATTTTGTACCTTGAGAATCGTGATTTCACAAAATCGTGTTTTTGGCTCAAAATCGTGATTTATGAGAATCACGATTGTGAGCAGAGAATCGCAATTTTGAGCAAAGAATCGTGCTTTTGAGAATCGCGATTTTGAGCAGAGAATCGTGTTTTTGAGAATCGCGATTTTGATTAGAGAATCATGTTTTTGAGAATCGCAATTTTGAGCAGAGAATCGCGATTTTGAGCAGAGAATCGTGTTTTCACAGAATCGTGTTTTCATAGAATCTTGTTTTTGACATGAAAATCACGATTGCCAACATAGAATCGTGTTTTAGAGAATCGTGTTTTAGAGAATCGTGTTCTAAGAGAATCGTATTCTAGAGAATCGTGTTTTAGAGAATCGCGATTTTGTTTTAGAGAATCGTGGTTTCCAAAAATTTAGGGAATCGCGATTTTGAGCACAACCACATAGTCGTGTTTTCTCAGAATTGTGTTTTTTGGCTGAAAATCATGATTTGTGAGAATCGCGATTTTGAGCACAACTACAGAATCGCGATTCTGAGAATGACCTCAGAATCGTGTTTCCTTGAGAGGGTTTTTAGGTGGGAAATAGAAAATCCTGATTTTTCACAAACATTTGAATTGTTCACAGAATCGTGTTTTTTGGCGAGAAATTCAAATTTCTGAATGCGGGCAATGGCGAGCTCCGTATGTGCAAAAAAATCATGAAAAAACACAAGCGCTTGCTCTCCCTTGCATCTCCTAACAACTTCACACACAATGATGCATGAAAAATGGTATGAAAATGGTGAAAATGCACTAAAAAGCGAGAAATTTCTATGAAGAAGAAGATGGAAGAAGATGGAGATGGTGAGGATGATGAAGATGAGGAAAATCAGAAAATGAACAAAAATGATAGTTTTTTTACTTTCCAACGTCGCAAATCTACGAGCTTTCCAATGAGCTATAGAGCTCAAAAAATGGACTTTGGATGAAAAAGTTATGTTAAACCAGGCTCCTGGGGGTCAAAACAGGCAAACAGGACCTTTTGGAAAAGAATCGTGATTTTGTGAACTTCAAGAGAATCGCGATTGTGTGAAATCAGAGAATCGCGATGCTGTGAAATCAGAGAATCGCGATGCTGTGAAATCAGAGAATCGCGATTGTGTGAAATCAGAGAATCGTGATGCTGTGAAGTCAGAGAATCATGATTGTGTGAAATCAGAGAATCGCGATTTTGTACCTTGAGAATCGTGATTTCACAAAATCGTGTTTTTGGCTCAAAATCGTGATTTATGAGAATCGCGATTTTGAGCAGAGAATCGCGATTTTGAGCAAAGAATCGTGTTTTTGAGAATCGCGATTTTGAGCAGAGAATCGTGTTTTTGAGAATCGCGATTTTGAGCAGAGAATCCTGTTTTTGAGAATCACGATTTTGAGTAGAGAATCGTGTTTTCACAGAATCGTGTTTTCACAGAATCGTGTTTTTCACAGAATCGTGTTTTTGACATGAAAATCACGATTGCCAACATAGAATCGTGTTTTAGAGAATCGTGTTTTAGAGAATCGTGTTCTAGAGAATTGTATTCTACAGAATCGTGATGGTGTGAAGTCAGAGAATCGCGATTGTGTGAAATCAGAGAATCGCGATTTTGTACCTTGAGAATCGTGATTTCACAAAATCGTGTTTTTGGCTCGAAATAGTGATTTATGAGAATCGCGGTTTTCAGCAAAAAATCGCGATTTTGAGTAGAGAATCACGATTTTGAGCAGAGAATCGCGATTTTGAGCAGAGAATCGTATTCTAGAAAATCGTATTTTAGAGAATCGCGATTTTGTCTTAGAGAATCGTGGTTTCCAAAAATTTAAGGAATCGCGATTTTGAGCACAACCACAGAGTCGTGTTTTCTCAGAATCGTGTTTTTTGGCTAAAAATCATGATTTGTGAGAATCGTGATTTTGAGCAGAACCACAGAATCGCGATTCCAAGAATGACCTCAGAATCGTGTTTCCTTCAGAGGGTTTTTTAAGCGGAAAATAGAAAATCGTGATTTTTCAAAAAAATTTGAATTTTTCACAGAATCGTGTTTTTTGACGAGAAATTCAAATTTGTGAATGGAGGCAATGGCGAGCTCCGTATGTGCAAAAAATCATGAAAAAACACAAGCGCTTGCTCTCCCTTGCATCTCCTAACACCTTCACACACAATGATGCATGAAAAATGGTATGAAAATGGTGAAAATGCACTAAAAATCAAGAAATTTCTATGAAGAAGAAGATGGAGATGTTGATGATGATGAAGATGAAGAAGAAAAATCAGAAAATGAACAAGAATGACAATTTTTTTACCTTCCAACGTTGCAAATCTACGAGCTTTCCAACGAGCTATAGAGCTCAAGAAAAGGACTTTGGATGAAAAAGTTATGCCAAATCAGGCTCCTGGAGGTCAAAACAGGCAAACAGGACCTTTTGGAAAAAAATCGTGATGTTGTGAACTTCAAGGGAATCACGATTGTGTGAAATCAGAGAATCGTGATGCTGTGAAATCAGACAATCGCGATTGTGTGAAATCAGAGAATCATGATGCTGTGAAGTTAGAGAATCACGATTGTGTGAAATCAGAGAATCGCGATTTTGTACCTTGAGAATCATGATTTCATAAAATCGTGTTTTTGGCTCAAAATCGTCATTTATGAGAATCACGATTTTGAGCAGAGAATCGCGATTTTGAGCAAAGAATCACGATTTTGAGCAAAGAATCGCGATTTTGAGCAGAGAATCGTGTTTTTGAGAATCGCGATTTTGAGCAGAGAATCGTGTTTTTGAGAATCGCGATTTGGAGCAAAGAATCGTGTTTTTGAGAATCGCGATTTTGAGCAAAGAATCATGTTTTCACAGAATCGTCTTTTCACAGAATCGTGTTTCTCACAAAATCGTGTTTTTGACATGAAAATCACGATTGCCAACAGAGAATCGTGTTTTTGAAAATCGTGTTTTAGAGAATCGTATTTTAGAGAATCGTGTTTTAGAGAATCGTGTTCTAGAGAATCGTATTCTAGAGAATCGTGTTTTAGAGAATCGCAATTTTGTCTCAGAGAATCGTGGTTTCCAAAAATTTAGGAAATCGTGATTTTGAGCACAACCACAGAATCGTGTTTTCTCAGACTCGTGTTTTTTGGCTAAAAATTGTGATTTGTGAGAATCGCGATTTTGAGCACAAGCACAGAATGGCGATTCTGAAAATGACCTCAGAATCGTGTTTCCTTCAAAGGGTTTTTAGGCTGGAAATAGAAAATCGTAATTTTTCAAAAAAATTTGAATT
The DNA here is from genome assembly GCA_020310875.1 of Ceratopteris richardii. Taxonomy (NCBI): domain Eukaryota; kingdom Viridiplantae; phylum Streptophyta; class Polypodiopsida; order Polypodiales; family Pteridaceae; genus Ceratopteris; species Ceratopteris richardii. The sequence continues at coordinate 52,869,287 of CM035444.1, forward strand.
TTTCAGAGAATCGTGTTTTTTGGCGAGAAATTCAAATTTCTGAGTGCCGACAATGGCAAGCTCCGTATGTGCAGAAAATCATGAAAAAACACAAGCGCTTGCTCTCCCTTGCATCTCCTAACACCTTCACACACAATGATGCATGAAAAATGGTATGAAAATAGTGAAAATGCACTAAAAAGCGAGAAATTTCTATGAAGAAGAAGATGGAAGAAGATGGAGATAGTGATGATGATGAAGATGAAGAAGAAAAATAAAAAAATGAACAAAAATGACAGTTTTTTTACCTTCCAACATCGCAAATCTACGAGCTTTCCAACGAGCTATAGAGCTCAAAAAATGGACTTTGGATGAAAAACTTATGTCAAATCAGGCTCCTGGGGGTCAAAACAGGCAAACAGGACCTTTTGGAAAAAAATCATGATTTTGTGAACTTCAAGAGAATCGCGATTGTGTGAAATCAGAGAATCGCGATTGTGTGAAATCAGAGAATCGCGATGCTGTGAAATCAGAGAATCGCGATTGTGTGAAATCAGAGAATCGTGATGTTGTGAAGTGAGAGAATCGCGATTGTCTGAAATCAGAGAATCACGATTTTCTACCTTGAGAATCGTGATTTCATAAAATCGTGTTTTTGGCTCAAAATCGTGATTTGTGAGAATCACGATTTTGAGCAGAGAATCGTGATTTTGAGCAGAGAATCGTGTTTTTTGGCTGAAAATCGTGATTTGTGAGAATCGCGATTTTGAGCACAACCACAAAATCGCGATTCTGAGAATGACCTCAGAATCGTGTTTCCTTCAGAGGGTTTTTAGGCGGGAAATAGAAAATCGTGATTTTTCAAAGAATTTTGAATTTTTCACAGAATCGTGTTTTTTGGCGAGAAATTCAAATTTCTGAGTGCCGACAATGGCGAGCTCCGTATGTGCAGAAAATCATTAAAAAACACAGGTGCTTGCTCTCCTTGCATCTCCTAACACCTTCACACACAATGATGCATGAAAAATGGTATGAAAATGGTGAAAATGCACTAAAAAGCGAGAAATTTCTATGAAGAAGAAGATGGAAGAAGATGGAGATGGTGATGATGATGAAGTTGAAGAAGAAAAATCAGAAAATGAACAAAAATGACAGTTTTTTTACCTTCCAACGTCGCAAATCTACGATCTTACCATCACAATGCTCGTCCTCGAAGCTCTCTCCCCGGCAACGGTGCCAAAATTTGGTGTAGCTCAAGCATAAGCACCACCTTCTTTAATTGTCAATCCGCAGAGATGTGAGGACTGGTATGAAGACCACGAGCAAGTGAAGGCACTAGTGCGTGAGTGAAAGCACACAAACATGCACACACGTACACACACACGCGCACAAGGTAAGATCAAAGAGAGGAACAATGGAAAGCTTTGATTGCAAAAGAGTTATCTTACAAAAGCTCTATTCTCTAACGAGCTAACCTCAAAAATGAGCTCTCTAGCTCTTTTTATAGTTTTTGGAATAGTTTTGGCCCTGTCCAAACCTAGTGTCCGGCCTAGTTAAAAATTAGGTTCCAGGGTTTATTTGAGGGCTCAAACGAAGTCTAAAAATTATGAAAATTTGTAGGATGATACTTCTAATACTCCTCAAGCTCGAGGACTCCTCGTCTTGAACAAAATGGTGTTACAAAAATAGAAAATGGTATTTACAATGGTTTTTAGTGATGAAAATCACTATTTTTGTAGGGGATTCTTCTGAAATTTGACATACACTTCTTGGAGCTCCCTACTTGCTTTCTCTTCTTCTATGTCCACTTCTTTGATGTGCTCATGTGCTTTGTCCTTGACCTTCACCTTCAACACCGACCAAGGCATATTGGCTTGTTGTGTAGGGGAAGACGATCATGCAAAGTGGTTGCAAATAGCACATGTAGGTGCACTCCAGCAACATTACTCCAAACATAATACCCTACAAACCCTACAAAGGTTAGGGGTATATTGGCCAAGTATGGAAGTAGATGTCCATAAGTTAAGCAAGGAATGCCCAACCTGTACTATTAAACCACATGTGGAACACATTACACTATATCAAGTGTCTTTAGTACCAGATTAGAGTGAACCATTGGTAAAGTTTTTGAGGAAGAAGACATTCCCTCAAGAAATGAACTTGGCTAGACGATGTAGTTTAGAATAGGAAGCACAAGATTACACACTCATAGGTGATAATTTATACAAACAAGAGAGTGCATATCTCAAGAACTTGGAAACTGCTCACCAAGGAGTGGCAGGAGGACACTTTGGCTATCTTAGATTGTGTATCCATGAGATTGCATATCTCAAGATCTTGGAAAATGCTCACCAAGGAGTGGCAGGAGGACACTTTGGACCAGATCAGGTGATCAAAGCTATACTGTGGCTATCTTATATTGTGTGTCCATGAGAGTGAATATCTCAAGATCTGTGAAACTTCTCACCAAGGAGTGGCAGGAGGACACTTTGGACCAGACCGGGTGATCAAAGCTATACTATTTGCAGCTCTTTGGTGGGAAACCCTTCACATGGATGCACATACCTATTTAGAGAGGTGTGATATTTGTCAATGAACTCAGTACCCAATATGAAAAGATGAGATGTGTTTGAAACCTATGATGGGTGGACGTGCATTCTCTAAGTGGGGAATAGACTTTGTCGGTCCTATTAGTCCCCTAACTAAGAGTTGACATGCTGAATATATCATTGTGGCAACTGATTATCTAACTAAATGGGCGGAAGTGAAAAAAATAATGATTTTGTGAACTTCAAGAGAATCGCGATTGTGTGAAATCAGAGAATCGCGATGCTCTGAAATCAGAGAATCGTGATTGTGTGAAATCAGAGAATCGTGATCCTGTGAAGTCAAAGAATCGCGATTGTGTGAAATCAGAGAATCGCGATTTTGTACCTTGAGAATCGTGATTTCACAAAATCGTGTTTTTGGCTCGAAATCCTGATTTATGAGAATCGCGATTTTGAGCAGAGAATCGCGATTTTGAGCAGAGAATCGCGATTTTGAGCAGAGAATCGTGATTTTGAGCAGAGAATCGTATTCTAGAGAATCGTGTTTTAGAGAATCGTGATTTTGTCTTAGAGAATCGTGGTTTCCAAAAATTTAGGGAATCGCAATTTTGAGTACAACCACAGAGTCGTGTTTTCTCAGAATCGTGTTTTTTGGCTGAAAATCATGATTTGTGAGAATCGCTATTTTGAGCACAACCACAGAATCGCGATTCTTAGAATGACCTCAGAATCCTGTTTCCTTCAAAGGGTTTTTAGGCGGGAAATAGAAAATCGTGATTTTTCAAAAAAATTTGAATTTTCACAGAATCGTGTTTTTTGGCGATAAATTCAAATTTCTGAATGCGGACAATGGCGAGCTCCGTATGTGCAGAAAATCATGAAAAATCACAAGTGCTTGCTCTCCCTTGCATCTCCTAACACCTTCACACACAATGATGCATGAAAAATGGTATGAAAATGGTGAAAATGCACTAAAAAGCGAGAAATTTCTATGAAGAAGAAGATGGAGATGGTGTTGATGATGAAGATGAAGAAGAAAAATCAGAAAACGAACAAAAATGATAGTTTTTTTACTTTCCAACGTCGCAAATCTACGAGCTTTCCAACGAGCTATAGAGCTCAAAAAATGGACTTTGGATGAAAAAGTTATGTCAAATCAGGCTCCTGGGGGTCAAAACAGGCAAACAGGACCTTTTGGAAAAAAATCGTGATTTTGTGAACTTCAAGACAATCGCGATTCTGTGAAATCAGAGAATCGCGATGCTGTGAAATCAGAGAATCGCGATTGTGTGAAATCAGAGAATCGTGATGCTGTGAAGTCAGAGAATCGCGATTGTGTGAAATCAGAGAATCGTTATTTTGTACCTTGAGAATCGTGATTTCACAAAATCGTGTTTTTTGCTCGAAATCATGCTTTATGCGACTTGCGATTTTCAGCAGACAATCGCGATTTTGAGCATAGAATCGTGTTTTTGAGAATTGCAATTTTGAGCAGAGAATCGTGTTTTTGAGAATCGCGATTTTGAGGAGAGAATCGTGTTTTTGAGAATCGCGATTTTGAGCAGAGAATCGTGTTTTCACAGAATCGTGTTTTCACAGAATCGTGTTTTTCAGAGAATCCTGTTTTTGACATGAAAATCACGATTGCCAACATAGAATCGTGTTTTAGAGAATCGTGTTTTAAAGAATCATGTTCTAGAGAATCGTATTCTAGAGAATCATGTTTTAGAGAATTGCAATTTTATCTCAGAGAATCGTGGTCTCCAAAAATTTAGGGAATCGTGATTTTGAGCACAACCACAGAATCGTGTTTTGTCAGAATCATGTTTTTTGGCTGAAAATCATGATTTATGAGAATCGCGATTTTGAGCACAACCACAGAATTGCGATTCTGAGAATGACCTCAAAATCGTGTTTCCTTCAGAGGGTTTTTTAGGCGGGAAATAGAAAATCGTGATTTTTCAAAAAAATTTGAATTTTTAATAGAATCGTGTTTTTGGCGGGAAATTCAAATTTCTGAATGCGGGCAATGGCGAGCTCCGTATGCGCAGAAAATCATGAAAAAACACAAGCACTTGCTCTCCCTTGCATCTCCTAACACCTTCACACACAATGATGCATGAAAAATGGTATGAAAATGGTGAAAATGCACTAAAAAGCAAGAAATTTCTATAAAGAAGAGTGGAAGAAGATGGAGATGGTGATTATGATGAAGATAAAGAAGAAAAATCAAAAAATGAACAAGAATGACAGTTTTTTTTACCTTCCAACGTCGCAAATCTACGAGCTTTCCAACGAGCTATAGAGCTCAAAAAATGGACTTTGGATGAAAAAGTTATGTCAAATCAGGCTCCTAGAGGTCAAAACACGCAATTAGGACCTTTTGGAAAAAAATCGTGATTTTGTGAACTTCAAGAGAATCACGATTGTGTGAAATCAGAGAATCGCGATGCTATGAAATCAGAGAATCGCGATTGTGTGAAATCAGAGAATAGTGATGCTGTGAAATCAGAGAATCACAATTTTGTACCTTGAGAATCGTGATTTCACAAAATCGTGTTTTTGGCTCGAAATCGTGATTTATGAGAATCGTGATTTTGAGCAGAGAATCGCGATTTTGAGCAAAGAATCGCGATTTTGAGCAAAGAATCGCGATTTTGAGCAGAGAATCGTGTTTTTGAGAATCGCGATTTTAACAGAGAATCGTGTTTTTGAGAATCGGGATTTGAAGCAGAGAATCGTGTTTTTGAGAATCGCAATTTTGAGCAAAGAATCATGTTTTTGAGAATCGCGATTTTGAGCAGAGAACAAAGCAGCTTGTTTTGCTTCTTGTGAGGCAGTCTAGTTAAGGAGAATTCTTGCAGATCTAGGCTTTCCATCAAATATGGCGACTGTACTCAAGTGTGATAATCAAAGTTGTCTGGCTATTGCAAAGAACCCAGTACTTCATGCCCGCACCAAGCACATAGAAGTACAGTACCATTACATTCGTGAGCTAATTGAAGATGAAATTGTGGAGCTAGAATATTGCCCAACACACGCAAATTGTGCTGACATAAACACTAAAGCACTTGGAAGAGAGCAGCTCAATAGACATCTTCAACAGATGGGCATAGGACCGAAACCTACTTGATTTTTCATCGGTAAACATTGAGGGGGGGTGTTAGTATATGATCAATGTCTACCCCTCATAATTGTATGCACATTTTGTAAGGCCCCCGTTATGAGGAGAAGCCAAGCGTGCATTACCCAATTAAGGGGAATCCCAACTTGCATGTTGGATGGTCATATTGGACCATGTAAGGTATTTTAAGGAAAGGGAGTTACCAGGGTCCCCAATTGGGGGGTCCGGGGCAGCGGGAAGCAGCCCCGGCTAGGGGGGTCCAAGGGGGCAAGCGGACCCCCTGGTTGGGGGGTCCCAGGGGGCCAGGGGGCCCCCTGGTGGGGGTCCAGGGGTAGCACCCCCGGCGCGACGATAAAGGGAATATTCCATAGAACATTCAGTGTCGGAGTCAGAAATCATTTATATTTGTTAGGTCAGTTCAACCGGTCTAAGCCGTGTATGACAATTATGCGGACGGTGGCTGCCCACGCTCTACCACCCATGTATAGCCGTCCACGGAAGGCCACCCATGATCCTATATATACATGATTTCTGCACTACCTGAGACATCACGTTGAGCCAGCATACCTCTACCTTGTATCTCCCTATCTAGAGTTGTCTAGATCACCATTTAAGCTCTACCTTGAGAGCGCACGGGTGGACAACGCTGTACTTGCTGTTAGTAGAAAATTATTGAGATTCTCCTATATCTGTTATCTTCTCTGCTACTGCTACTGTGCTATATTGCGTAACTATTGTCTTACAAAAGCACTCTACATATGCAAAGATAGTTACATTTTACCTTCCCTTTAACAATCTTGATTCTTTTTTTTCCTCCCACCTGCACTTTATTCTCAAAAGGAATGAGCAACTATCAATTTGCAAGAATTTCACAACTTCTTTTCATTTTTCTTTCTTGATTATAGAGTAGTACCTTTTCAATGTGTTCAAATACCATCAACAATGGAAGATCCAGCAAGGTCCAAAACTTCAATGAAGCTTTTGCTTTGCTCCCCGACAACGGCACCAAAAAATGTTTGTTGTTACCCTTTGGAGTTGTCCTCTCCAACAATTTTAGCATAAAGGATCAACTACACATCTTTAAATTGTCAATCCGGGAAGTATGCAAAGACCACAACCCCTTCTAGTTAATGGAATCCAAGAACAAGAGTTAAATGACTGTTTTTTGAGAAATTATGAAGATGAAGAGAAATATCTAGGGTTTTGATTATCTTGAGCTATACAACAACATTTTCAATGATCTTGGTGCCTAAAGTGTGTTATTTTATCAACAGAACACAATTATGAAGTCAAATCTCAAAAACAGTACCCGTACCACACAGACAAGACAATCGCGATTCTGTGAAAACTAAGGATTTCCATTTCTAGCTTTGTTCTTCTGCACTTTCTTACTCAATATACTAAGAATCACCTCTCTTCATACACATTACTCAGAAATACACAACTAAAGCTCACAAATTCCATGGATCACACAATGAATAGACTCAACAAATCAAAAGAAAGTACATGAAAGGAAGAAACACGATTTTCTACAGGAGAGCTCTTCACATTACTTGGATAGCAAAAATAATACAACCAACCCTCTCAAAATAGAGGAAATTATCTTTTATACATTTTCAAGTGTCCGTTTTCACACTTCAATTTTTGGTCCTTTTCCCTTCTAATCTAAAAATATGCTATCAAAGAGCTTCCAAAAATTCAAAAAAAAATACATATGATTCTAATTTACATAAGGAAGACTCTTCCTCATTTTTACATCATTTGCATAAATATTTCTACAATTTTTTGACATTTTACAAATATTTCCTTCAAAAAATGCTTCTTCTAACACCATCACTAAGACAATAGCTAACTTCACCACACAAGGATCAAGGGCAACATGTTGGTATTGTAAAGCGAACAAGGCCTCATTAAGTTTCTTATACAATACTAATATGGTTCTTCTTCTAACAGATTGACCAAGATCTTCATTTATATTGGTAAGATATGGTTGAAGCAAGCACTAATTCCTACCTAGTAGACATTAGCACTTTGCCCCCCCACCCCCCCATGAACTTGTGATGGAAAGGCTGGCATAACTCAGGTGATTGCGAGTCATTGGCATCCAAGATCCCCCTACAGGTTACACGACTAAGGTTAACCCCCACTCCCATTGGCTCAATGAATTGGGAGGACCTCTTAGAGATGGGGCTTATATCTGGGAATCGTAGTGCGAATCCAACAATGTATGGGGCAAATACCAGTTCTTCATACGTGAGTTTGAGTATCTAGAAAACACATTAGAGGTTCAACCTACCTGAGAGAGAGTTGGATTGGCAAAATATTTCAATGAAACACTACCAGAGATTGATTTCATGAGATGCTATTATTTGATTAATACTTTACAACCCAATAATGTGAAGTATGTACTTGGCATATTTGTCATCCCCTCCTTGATGTGCAATGAGATGAAGAAGTTTAAGCTTACCTTGAAATTAGTAAGAAAGGCACTTAACATGCATGGTATGTAGATACCATTAGATAAGGAGATGCGTACCAGAAAATATGAAGAACTACAACATAATGAAGCTCAAGGATATGGTTTCTATGACACCAAACATCTCATTACCATTGTGGATATGCATACAACATTTTGCTTTTTTGGGTCAAGTTTTCTTTACACAACCATATAAGTGAATCTGGTTCGATCTTTACTTGGAGGAAATCTCAAATATGACCATCAACCTCCCCATATGGATAATAGAGAATCTACATGCAACCAATAGCCAATGGGCCCGAAAACCCATATTGAATAGGTGTTATGCCATTACTCGCATTATCTATAAATGCATATCTTATGATGTACCGATTCAAAGAGCTTTTAATTGGAATAGGGCACATCAACTCAAGGGTCAGAAAGCCTTTACATCCCCATCAAAACAAATGAGAGCAACCACACCATGTGCACAGCCACACGGAGCAACTCTCACTCCAAATATTTGACAGGAACATACTATGTGACCTCTCATGATCCGAGTCCTAGGATGCAACACCGATGGTGCATCTTTTGCATAGCCAACTCCCCCACCATTGTCCATTGATTTTAAGTTTTTAACACCTATTGGCTTAGAAAAATTAGGCAATATTGAATTTGACTAACTTCTCCAAGATGTAGACCTAGGATCGGAACTAGATTATGAAGAAGAACGACAAGAGATAGCTTGAGAAGGTGAGAAACAAGGCACTCAGACACACAAACAAGAGCGACAACCGCAAGATGAAGAATAATAATCAGAAGAAGGACTCTAGCTTACACACTCGAACTTTGAAGCGTACAAAAAATAATGGTAGATGTTCAAGCTAGAGACATAATTTTGTACCTTGAGAATCGTGATTTCACAAAACCGTGTTTTTTGCTCGAAATCGTGCTTTATGAGACTCCCGATTTTCAGTAGAGAATCGCGATTTTGAGCATAGAATTGTGTTTTTGAGAATCACAATTTTGAGCAGAGAATCGTGTTTTTGAGAATCGCGATTTTGAGCAGAGAATCATGTTTTTGAGAATCGCGATTTGGAGCAGAGAATCGTGTTTTTGAGAATCGCGATTTTGAGCAAAGAATCGTGTTTTCACAGAATCGTCTTTTCACAGAATCGTGTTTCTCATAGAATCGTGTTTTTGACATGAAAATCACGATCGCCAACAGAGAATCGTGTTTTTGAAAATCGTGTTTTAGAGAATCGTGTTTTAGAGAATCGTGTTCTAGAGAATCATATTCTAGAGAATCGTGTTTTAGAGAATTGCGATTTTGTCTCAGAGAATCGTGGTTTCCAAAAATTTAGGAAATCGCGATTTTGAGCACAACCACAGAATCGTGTTTTCTCAGACTCGTGTTTTTTGGCTAAAAATCGTGATTTGTGAGAATCGCCATTTTGAGCACAAGCACAGAATGGCGATTCTGAAAATGACCTCAGAATCGTGTTTCCTTCAAAGGGTTTTTAGGCTGGAAGTAGAAAATCGTAATTTTTCAAAAAAATTTGAATTTTTCAGAGAATCGTGTTTTTTGGCGAGAAATTCAAATTTCTGAGTGCCGGCAATGGCAAGCTTCGTATGTGCAGAAAATCATGAAAAAACACAAGCGCTTGCTCTCCCTTGCATCTCCTAACACCTTCACACACAATGATGCATGAAAAATGGTATGAAAATAGTGAAAATGCACTAAAAAGCGAGAAATTTCTATGAAGAAGAAGATGGAAGAAGATGGAGATGGTGATGATGATGAAGATGAAGAAGAAAAATCAAAAAATGAACAAAAATGACAGTTTTTTTACCTTCCAACATCGCAAATCTACGAGCTTTCCAATGAGCTATAGAGCTCAAAAAATGGACTTTGGATGAGAAACTTATGTCAAATCAGGCTCCTGGGGGTCAAAACAGGCAAACAGGACCTTTTGGAAAAAAATCATGATTTTGTGAACTTCAAGAGAATCGTGATTGTGTGAAATCAGAGAATCACGATCGTGTGAAATCAGAGAATCGCGATGCTGTGAAATCAGAGAATCGCGATTGTGTGAAATCAGAGAATCGTGATGTTGTGAAGTCAGAGAATCGCGATTGTCTGAAATCAGAGAATTGCGATTTTATACCTTGAGAATCGTGATTTCATAAAATCGTGTTTTTGGCTCGAAATCGTGATTTGTGAGAATCACGATTTCGAGCAGAGAATCGTGATTTTGAGCAGAGAATCGTGTTTTTTGGCTGAAAATCGTGATTTGTGAGAATCGCGATTTTGAGCACAACCACAAAATCGCGATTCTGTGAATGACCTCAGAATCGTGTTTCCTTCAGAGGGTTTTTAGGCGGGAAATAGAAAATCGTGATTTTTCAAAGAATTTTGAATTTTTCACAGAATCGTGTTTTTTGGCGAGAAATTCAAATTTCTGAGTGCCAACAATGGCGAGCTCCGTATGTGCAGAAAATCATTAAAAAACACAGGCGCTTGCTCTCCTTGCATCTCCTAACACCTTCACACACAATGATGCATGAAAAATGGTATGAAAATGGTGAAAATGCACTAAAAAGCGAGAAATATCTATGAAGAAGAAGATGGAAGAAGATGGAGATGGAGATGGTGATGATGATGAAGGTGAAGAAGAAAAATCAGAAAATGAACAAAAATGACAGTTTTTTTACCTTCCAACGTCGCAAATCTACGATCTTACCATCACAACGCTCGTCCTCGAAGCTCTCTCCCCGGCAACGGTGCCAAAATTTGGTGTAGCTCAAGCGTAAGCACCACCTCCTTTGATTGTCAATCCGCGGAGATGTGAGGACTGGTATGAAGACCACGAGCAAGTGAAGGCACTAGTGCGTGAGTGAAAGCACACAAACATGCACACACGTACACACACACGTGCACAAGGTAAGATCAAAGAGAGGAACAATGGAAAGCTTTGATTGCAAAAGAGTTATCTTACAAAAGCTCTATTCTCCTCAAAAATGAGCTCTCTAGCTCTTTTTATAGTTTTTGGAATAGTTTTGGCCCTGTCCAAACCTAGTGTCCGACCTAGTTAAAAATTAGGTTCCAGGGCTTATTTGAGGGCTCAAACGAAGTCTAAAAATTATGAAAATTTGTAGGATGATACTTCTAATACTCCTCAAGCTCGAGGACTCCTCGTCTTGAACAAAATGGTGTTACAAAAATAGAAAATGGTATTTACAATGGTTTTTAGTGATGAAAATCACTATTTTTGTAGGGGATTCTTCTGAAATTTGACATACACTTCTTGGAGCTCCCTACTTGCTTTCTCTTCTTCTATGTCCACTTCTTTGATGTGCTCATGTGCTTTGTCCTTGACCTTCAGCTTCAACACCGACCAAGGCATATTGGCTTGTTGTGTAGGGGAAGACGATCATGCAAAGTGGTTGCAAATAGCACATGTAGGTGCACTCCAGCAACATTACTCCAAACATAATACCCTACAAACCCTACAAAGGTTAGGGGTATATTGGCCAACTATGGAAGTAGATGTCCATAAGTTAAGCAAGGAATGCCCAACCTATACTATTAAACCACATGTGGAACACATTACACTATATCAAGTGTCTTTAGTACCAGATTAGAGTGAACCATTGGTAAAGTTTTTGAGGAAGAAGACATTCCCTCAAGAAATGACCTTGGCTAGACGATGTAGTTTAGAATAGGAAGCACAAGATTACACACTCATAGGTGATAATTTATACAAACAAGAGAGTGCATATCTCAAGAACTTGGAAACTGCTCACCAAGGAGTGGCAGGAGGACACTTTGGCTATCTTAGATTGTGTATCCATGAGATTGCATATCTCAAGATCTTGGAAAATGCTCACCAAGGAGTGGCAGGAGGACACTTTGGACCAGATCAGGTGATCAAAGCTATACTGTGGCTATCTTATATTGTGTGTCATGAGAGTGAATATCTCAAGATCTTGGAAACTGCTCACCAAGGAGTGGCAGGAGGACACTTTGGACCAGACCGGATGATCAAAGCTATACTATTTGCAGCTCTTTGGTGGGAAACCCTTCACATGGATGCACATACCTATTTAGAGAGGTGTGATATTTGTCAATGAACTCAGTACCCAATATGAAAAGATGAGATGTGTTTGAAACCTATGATGGGTGGACGTGCATTCTCTAAGTGGGGAATAGACTTTGTCGGTCCTATTAGTCCCCTAACTAAGAGCTGACATGCTGAATATATCATTGTGGCAACTGATTATCTAACTAAATGGGCGGAAGTGAAAAAAAATAATGATTTTGTGAACTTCAAGAGAATCGCGATTGTGTGAAATCAGAGAATCGCGATGCTGTGAAGTCAGAGAATCGCGATTGTGTGAAATCAGAGAATCGTGATGCTGTGAAGTCAGAGAATCACGATTGTGTGAAATCAGAGAATCGCGATTTTGTACCTTGAGAATCGTGATTTCACAAAATCGTGTTTTTGGCTCGAAATCCTGATTTATGAGAATCGTGATTTTGAGCAGAGAATCGTGATTTTGAGCAGAGAATCGTGATTTTGAGCAGAGAATCGTATTCTAGAGAATCGTGTTTTAGAGAATCGCGATTTTGTCTTAGAGAATTGTGGTTTCCAAAAATTTAGGGAATCGCATATTTGAGCACAACCACAGAGTCGTGTTTTCTCAGAATCGTGTTTTTTGGCTGAAAATCATGATTTGTGAGAATTGCTATTTTGAGCACAACCACAGAATCGCGATTCTGAGAATGACCTCAGAATCGTGTTTCCTTCAAAGTTTTTAGGAGGGAAATAGAAAATCGCGATTTTTCAAAAAAATTTGAATTTTCACAGAATCGTGTTTTTTGGCAAAAAATTCAAATTTCTGAATGCGGACAATGGCGAGCTCCGTATGTGCAGAAAATCATGAAAAATCACAAGCGCTTGCTCTCCCTTGCATCTCCTAACACCTTCACACACAATGATGCATGAAAAATGGTATGAAAATGGTGAAAATGCACTAAAAAGCGAGAAATTTCTATGAAGAAGAAGATGGAGATGGTGATGATGATGAAGATGAAGAAGAAAAATCAGAAAACGAACAAAAATGATAGTTTTTTTACTTTCCAACGTCGCAAATCTACGAGCTTTCCAACGAGCTATAGAGCTCAACAATGGACTTTGGATGAAAAAGTTATGTCAAATCAGGCTCCTAAGGGTCAAAACAGGCAAACAGGACCTTTTGGAAAAAAATCGTGATTTTGTGAACTTCAAGAGAATCGCAATTCTGTGAAATCAGAGAATCGCGATGCTGTGAAATCAGAGAATCGCGATTGTGTGAAATCAGAAAATCGTGATGCTGTGAAGTCAGAGAATCGCGATTGTGTGAAATCAGAGAATCGCGATTTTATACCTTGAGAATCGTGATTTCACAAAATCGTGTTTTTTGCTCGAAATCGTGCTTTATGAGACTCGCGATTTTCAACAGAGAATCGCGATTTTGAGCATAGAATTGTGTTTTTGAGAATCGCAATTTTGAGCAGAGAATCGTGTTTTTGAGAATCGCGATTTTGAGCAGAGAATCGTGTTTTTGAGAATCACGATTTTGAGCAGAGAATCGTGTTTTCACAGAATCGTGTTTTTCAGAGAATCCTGTTTTTGACATGAAAATCACGATTGCCAACATAGAATCGTGTTTTAGAGAATCGTGTTTTAAAGAATCCTGTTCTAGAGAATCGTATTCTAGAGAATCGTGTTTTAGAGAATCGCGATTTTGTCTCAGAGAATCGTGATCTCCAAAAATTTAGGGAATCGCGATTTTGAGCACAACCACAGAATCGTGTTTTCTCAGAATCATATTTTTTGGCTGAAAATCATGATTTATGAGAATCGCGATTTTGAGCAAAACCACAGAATTGCGATTCTGAGAATGACCTCAAAATCGTGTTTCCTTCAGAGGGTTTTTTAGGCGGGAAATAGAAAATCGTGATTTTTCAAAAAAATTTGAATTTTTCATAGAATCGTGTTTTGTGGCGGGAAATTCAAATTTCTGAATGCGGGCAATGGCGAGCTCCGTATGCGCAGAAAATCATGAAAAAACACAAGCGCTTGCTCTCCCTTGCATCTCCTAACACCTTCACACACAATGATGCATGAAAAATGGTATGAAAATGGTGAAAATGCACTAAAAAGCAAGAAATTTCTATGAAGAAGAAGATGGAAGAAGATGGAGATGGTGATGATGATGAAGATAAAGAAGAAAAATCAGAAAATGAACAAGAATGACAGTTTTTTTACCTTCCAACGTCGCAAATCTACGAGCTTTCCAACGAGCTATAGAGCTCAAAAAATGGACTTTGGATGAAAAAGTTATGTCAAATGAGGCTCCCAAAGGTCAAAACAGGCAATCAGGACCTTTTGGAAAAAAATCGTGATTTTGTGAACTTCAAGAGAATCGCGATTGTGTGAAATCAGAGAATCGCGATGCTATGAAATCAGAGAATCACGATTGTGTGAAATCAGAGAATAGTGATGCTGTGAAATCAGAGAATCGCGATTGTGTGAAATCAGAGAATCGCGATTTTGTACCTTGAGAATCGTGATTTCACAAAATCGTGTTTTTGGCTCGAAATCGTGATTTATGAGAATCGCGATTTTGAGCAGAGAATCGCGATTTTGAGCAAAGAATCGCGATTTTGAGCAGAGAATCGTGTTTTTGAGAATCGTGATTTTAACAGAGAATCGTGTTTTTGAGAATCGGGATTCAGAGCAGAGAATCGTGTTTTTGAGAATCGCAATTTTGAGCAAAGAATCATGTTTTTGAGAATCGCGATTTTGAGCAGAGAACAAAGCAGCTTGTTTTGCTTCTTGTGAGGCAGTCTAGTTAAGGAGAATTCTTGCAGATCTAGGCTTTCCATCAAATATGGCGATTGTACTCAAGTGTGATAATCAAAGTTGTATGGCTATTGCAAAGAACCCAGTATTTCATGCCCGCACCAAGCACATAGAAGTAAAGTACCATTACATTCGTGAGCTAATTGAAGATGAAATTGTGGAGCTAGAATATTGCCCAACACAAGCAAATTGTGCTGACATATTCACTAAAGCACTTGGAAGAGAGGAGCTCAATAGACATCTTCAACAGATGGGCATAGGACCGAAACCTACTTGATTTTTCATCGGTAAACATTGAGGGGGGGTGTTAGTATATGATCAATGTCTACCCCTCATGATTGTATGCACATTTTGTAAGGCCCCCGTTATGAGGAGAAGCCAAGCGTGCATTACCCAATTAATGGGAATCCCAACTTGCATGTTGGATGAAGGTCATATTGGACCATGTAAGGTATTGTAAGGAAAGGGAGTTACCAGGGTCCCCAATTGGGGGGTCCGGGGCAGCGGGGAGCAGCCCCGGCTAGGGGGGTCCAAGGGGGCAAGCGGGCCCCCTGGTTGGGGGGTCCCAGGGGGCCAGCGGGCCCCCTGGTGGGGGTCCAGGGGTAGCACCCCCGGCGCGACGGTAAAGGGAATATTCCATAGAACATTCACTGTCGGAGTCAGAAATCATTTATATTTGTTAGGTTGGTTCAACCGGTCTAAGCCGTGTATGACAATTATGCGGATGGTGGCCGCCCACGCTCTACCACCCATGTATAGCCGTCCACGGAAGGCCACCCATGATCCTATATATACATGATTTCTGCACTACCTGAGACATCACGTTGAGCCAGCATACCTCTACCTTGTATCTCCCTATCTAGAGTTGTCTAGATCACCATTTAAGCTCTACCTTGAGAGAGCACGGGTGGACAACACTGTACTTGCTGTTAGTAGAAAATTATTGAGATTCTCCTATATCTGTTATCTTCTCTGCTACTGCTACTGTGCTATATTGCGTAACTATTGTCTTACAAAAGCACTCTACATATGCAAAGATAGTTACATTTTACCTTCCCTTTAACAATCTTGATTCTTTTTTTTCCTCCCACCTGCACTTTACTCTCAAAAGGAATGAGCAACTATCAATTTGCAAGAATTTCACAACTTCTTTTCATTTTTCTTTCTTGATTATAGAGTAGTACCTTTTCAATGTGTTCAAATACCATCAACAATGGAAGATCCAGCAAGGTCCAAAACTTCAATGAAGCTTTTGCTTTGCTCCCCGACAACGGCGCCAAAAAATGTTTGTTGTTACCCTTTGGAGTTGTCCTCTCCAATAATTTTAGCATAAAGGATCAACTACACATCTTTAAATTGTCAATCCGGGAAGTATGCAAAGACCACAACCCCTTCTAGTTAATGGAATCCAAGAACAAGAGTTAAATGACTGTTTTTTGAGAAATTATGAAGATGAAGAGAAATATCTAGGGTTTTGATTATCTTGAGCTATACAACAACATTTTCAATGATCTTGGTGCCTAAAGTGTGTTATTTTATCAACAAAACACAATTATGAAGTCAAATCTCAAAAACAGTACCTGTACCACACAGACAAGACAATCGCGATTCTGTGAAAACTAAGGATTTCCGTTTCTAGCTTTGTTCTTCTGCACTTTCTTACTCAATATACTAAGAATCACCTCTCTTCATACACATTACTCAGAAATACACAACTAAAGCTCACAAATTCCATGGATCACACAATGAATAGACTCAACAAATCAAAAGAAAGTACATGAAAGGAAGAAACACGATTTTCTGCAGGAGAGCTCTTCACATTACTTGGATAGCAAAAATAATACAACCAACCCTCTCAAAATAGAGGAAATTATCTTTTATACATTTTCAAGTGTCCCTTTTCACACTTCAATTTTTGGTCCTTTTCCCTTCTAATCTAAAAATATGCTATCAAAGAGCTTCCAAAAATTCTAAAAAAAATACATATGATTCTAATTTACATAAGGAAGACTCTTCCTCATTTTTACATCATTTGCATAAATATTTCTACAATTTTTTGACATTTTACAAATATTTCCTTCAAAAAATGCTTCTTCTAACACCATCACTAAGACGATAGCTAACTTCACCACACAAGGATCAAGGGCAACATGTTGGTATTGTAAAGCGAACAAGGCCTCATTAAGTTTCTTATACAATACTAATATGGTTCTTCTTCTAACAGATTGACCAAGATCTTCATTTATATTGGTAAGATATGGTTGAAGCAAGCACTAATTCCTACCTAGTAGACATTAGCACTTTGCCCCCTCACCCCCCCATGAACTTGTGATGGAAAGGCTGGCATAACTCAGGTGATTGCGAGTCATTGGCATCCAAGATCCCCCTACAGGTTACACGACTAAGGTTAACCCCCACTCCCATTGGCTCAATGAATTGGGAGGACTTCTTAGAGATGGGAATCGTAGTGCGAATCCAACAATGTATGGGGCAAATACCAGTTCTTCATACGTGAGTTTGAGTATCTAGAAAACACATTAGAGGTTCAACCTACCTAAGAGAGAGTTGGATTGGCAAAATATTTCAATGAAACACTACCAGAGATTGATTTCATGAGATGCTATTATTTGATTAATACTTTACAACCCAATAATGTGAAGGATGTACTTGGCATATTTGTCATCCCCTCCTTGATGTGCAATGAGATGAAGAAGTTTAAGCTTACCTTGAAATTAGTAAGAAAGGCACTTAACATGCATGGTATGTAGATACCATTAGATAAGGAGATGCGTACCAGAAAATATGAAGAACTACAACATAATGAAGCTCAAGGATATGGTTTCTATGACACCAAACATCTCATTACCATTGTGGATATGCATACAACATTTTGCTTTTTTGGGTCAAGTTTTCTTTACACAACCATATAAGTGAATCTGTTCGATCTTTACTTGGAGGAAATCTCAAATATGACCATCAACCTCCCCATATGGATAATAGAGAATCTACATGCAGCCAATAGCCAATGGGCCCGAAAACCCATATTGAATAGGTGTTATGCCATTACTCGCATTATCTATAAATGCATATCTTATGATGTACCGATTCAAAGAGCTTTAAATTGGAATAGGGCACATCAATTCAAGAGTCAAAAAGCCTCTACATCCCCATCAAAACAAATGAGAGCAACCACACCATGTGCAGAGCCACACGGAGCAACTCTCACTCCAAATATTTGACAGGAACATACTATGTGACCTCTCATGATCCGAGTCCTAGGATGCAACACCGATGGTGCATCTTTTGCATAGCCAACTCCCCCACCATTGTCCATTGATTTTAAGTTCTTAACACCTGTTGGCTTAGAAAAATTAGGCAATATTGAATTTGACTAACTTCTCCAAGATGTAGACCTAGGATCGGAACTAGATTATGAAGAAGAATGACAAGAGATAGCTTGAGAAGGTGAGAAACAAGGCACTCAGACACACAAACAAGAGCGATAACCGCAAGATGAAGAATAATAATCAGAAGAAGGAGCTCTAGCTTACACACTCGAACTTTGAAGCGTACAAAAAATAATGGTGGATGTTCAAGCTAGAGACATAATTTTGTACCTTGAGAATCGTGATTTCACAAAATCGTGTTTTTTGCTCGAAATCGTGCTTTATGAGACTCCCGATTTTCAGTAGAGAATCGCGATTTTGAGCATAGAATCGTGTTTTTGAGAATCGCAATTTTGAGTAGAGAATCGTGTTTTTTAGAATCGCGATTTTGAGCAGAGAATCGTGTTTTTGAGAATCGCGATTTTGAGCAGAGAATCGTGTTTTCACAGAATCGTGTTTTCACAGAATCGTGTTTTTCAGAGAATCCTGTTTTTGACATGAAAATCACGATTGCCAACATAGAATCGTGTTTTAGAGAATCGTGTTTTAAAGAATCTTGTTATAGAGAATGGTATTCTAGAGAATCGTGTTTTAGGGAATCGCGATTTTGTCTCAGAGAATCGTGGTCTCCAAAAATTTAGGGAATCGCGATTTTGAGCACAACCACAGAATCGTGTTTTCTGAGAATCGTGTTTTTTGGCTGAAAATCATGATTTATGAGAATCGCAATTTTGAGCACAACCACAGAATTGCGATTCTGAGAATGACCTCAAAATCGTGTTTCCTTCAGAGGGTTTTTTAGGCGGGAAATAGAAAATCGTGATTTTTCAAAAAAATTTGAATTTTTCATAGAATCGTGTTTTTTGGCGGGAAATTCAAATTTCTGAATGCGGGCAATGGCGAGCTCCGTATGCGCAGAAAATCATGAAAAAACACAAGCGCTTGCTCTCCCTTGCATCTCCTAACACCTTCACACACAATGATGCATGAAAAATGGTATGAAAATGGTGAAAATGCACTAAAAAGCAAGAAATCTCTATGAAGAAGAAGATGGAAGAAGATGGAGATGGTGATGATGATGAAGATAAAGAAGAAAAATCAGAAAATGAACAAGAATGACAGTTTTTTTACCTTCCAACATCGCAAATCTACGAGCTTTCCAACGAGCTATAGAGCTCAAAAAATGGACTTTGGATGAAAAAGTTATGTCAAATCAGGCTCCTAGAGGTCAAAATAGGCAATCAGGACCTTTTGGAAAAAAATCATGATTTTGTGAACTTAAAGAGAATCGCGATTGTGTGAAATCAGAGAATCGCGATGCTATGAAATCAGAGAATCGCGATTGTGTGAAATCAGAGAATAGTGATGCTGTGAAATCAGAGAATCGCGATTGTGTGAAATCAGAGAATCGCGATTTTGTACCTTGAGAATCGTGATTTCACAAAATCGTGTTTTTGGCTCGAGATTGTGATTTATGAGAATCGCGATTTTGAGCAGAGAATCGCGATTTTGAGCAAAGAATCGCGATTTTGAGCAAAGAATCGCGATTTTGAGCAGAGAATCGTGTTTTTGAGAATCGCGATTTTAATAGAGAATCGTGTTTTTGAGAATGGGGATTTGGGAGAGAATCGTGTTTTTGAGAATCGCAATTTTGAGCAAAGAATCATGTTTTTGAGAATCGCGATTTTGAGCAGAGAACAAAGCAGCTTGTTTTGCTTCTTGTGAGGCAGTCTAGTTAAGGAGAATTCTTGCAGATCTAGGCTTTCCATCAAATATGGTGACTGTACTCAAGTGTGATAATCAAAGTTGTATGGCTATTGCAAAGAACCCAGTATTTCATGCTATTGCAAACAAAGAAACCTACCTTTTTATTTTTCTTTCTTGATTATAGAGTAGTACCTTTTCAATGTGTTCAAATACCATCAACAAAGGCCTATTCAGGAAATTTGGGAATTATTCAAGTCCCATTTATATTACTTACTATGTTAACATCTTAATTTTGAGGCCAAGCCCCATACCCCATTTATAACACAACTATCCTTGATATTAAAGTGTAAATTTAATATACCAGAATCAATAGACAATAACATGTTGTAGTGTGTGAATGAGCCAAAATGTAAAATATTGGGACACAAAGAACTGTCTCAAAATCGTGTGTAATTCCCATTTTTCCTGAATAGGCCTTAACAATGGAAGATCCAGCAAGATCCAAAACTTCAATGAAGCTTTTGCTTTGCTCCCCGACAACGGCGCCAAAAAATGTTTGTTGTTACCCTTTGGAGTTGTCCTCTCCAATAATTTTAGCATAAAGGATCAACTACACATCTTTAAATTGTCAATCCGGGAAGTATGCAAAGACCACAACCCCTTCTAGTTAATGGAATCCAAGAACAAGAGTTAAATGACTGTTTTTTGAGAAATTATGAAGTTGAAGAGAAATATCTAGGGTTTTTATTATCTTGAGCTATACAACAACATTTTCAATGATCTTGGTGCCTAAAGTGTGTTATTTTATCAACAGAACACAATTATGAAGTCAAATCTCAAAAACAGTACCGGTACCACACAGACAAGACAATCGCGATTCTGTGAAAACTAAGGATTTCCATTTCTAGCTTTGTTCTTCTGCACTTTCTTACTCAATATACTAAGAATCACCTCTCTTCATACACATTACTCAGAAATACACAACTAAAGCTCACAAATTCCATGGATCACACAATGAATAGACTCAACAAATCAAAAGAAAGTACATGAAAGGAAGAAACACGATTTTCTGCGGGAGAGCTCTTCACATTACTTGGATAGCAAAAATAATACAACCAACCCTCTCAAAATAGAGGAAATTATCTTTTATACATTTTCAAGTGTCCCTTTTCACACTTCAATTTTTGGTCCTTTTCCCTTCTAATCTAAAAATATGCTATCAAAGAGCTTCCAAAAATTCTAAAAAAAATACATATGATTCTAATTTACATAAGGAAGACTCTTCCTCATTTTTACATCATTTGCATAAATATTTCTACAATTTTTTGACATTTTACAAATATTTCCTTCAAAAAATGCTTCTTCTAACACCATCACTAAGATGATAGCTAACTTCACCACACAAGGATCAAGGGCAACATGTTGGTATTGTAAAGCGAACAAGGCCTCATTAAGTTTCTTATACAATACTAATATGGTTCTTCTTCTAACAGATTGACCAAGATCTTCATTTATATTGGTAAGATATGGTTGAAGCAAGCACTAATTCCTACCTAGTAGACATTAGCACTTTGCCCCCCCACCCCCCCATGAACTTGTGATGGAAAGGCTGGCATAACTCAGGTGATTGCGAGTCATTGGCATCCAAGATCCCCCTACAGGTTACACGACTAAGGTTAACCCCCACTCCCATGGGCTCAATGAATTGGGAGGACCTCTTAGAGATGGGAATCGTAGTGCGAATCCAACAATGTATGGGGCAAATACCAGTTCTTCATACGTGAGTTTGAGTATCTAGAAAACACATTAGAGGTTCAACCTACCTGAGAGAGAGTTGGATTGGCAAAATATTTCAATGAAACACTACCAGAGATTGATTTCATGAGATGCTATTATTTGATTAATACTTTACAACCCAATAATGTGAAGGATGTACTTGGCATATTTGTCATCCCCTCCTTGATGTGCAATGAGATGAAGAAGTTTAAGCTGACCTTGAAATTAGTAAGAAAGGCACTTAACATGCATGGTATGTAGATACCATTAGATAAGGAGATGCGTACCAGAAAATATGAAGAACTACAACATAATGAAGCTCAAGGATATGGTTTCTATGACACCAAACATCTCATTACCATTGTGGATATGCATACAACATTTTGCTTTTTTGGGTCAAGTTTTCTTTACACAATCATATAAGTGAATCTGGTTCGATCTTTACTTGGAGGAAATCTCAAATATGACCATCAACCTCCCCATATGGATAATAGAGAATCTACATGCAGCCAATAGCCAATGGGCCCAAAAACCCATATTGAATAGGTGTTATGCCATTACTCGCATTATCTATAAATGCATATCTTATTATGTACCGATTCAAAGAGCTTTAAATTGGAATAGGGCACATCAATTCAAGATTCAAAAAGCCTCTACATCCCCATCAAAACAAATGAGAGCAACCACACCATGTGCACAGCCACACGGAGCAACTCTCACTCCAAATATTTGATAGGAACATACTATGTGACTTCTCATGATCCGAGTCCTAGGATGCAACACCGATGGTGCATCTTTTGCATAGCCAACTCCCCCACCATTGTCCATTGATTTTAAGTTCTTAACACCTATTGGCTTAGAAAAATTAGGCAATATTGAATTTGACTAACTTCTCCAAGATGTAGACCTAGGATCGGAACTAGATTATGAAGAAGAACGACAAGAGATAGCTTGAGAAGGTGAGAAACAAGGCACTCAGACACACAAACAAGAGCGATAACCGCAAGATGAAGAATAATAATCAGAAGAAGGAGCTCTAGCTTACACACTCGAACTTTGAAGCGTACAAAAAATAATGGTGGATGTTCAAGCTAGAGACATGATTTCAATGAGAAGCAGTCGATTACTCATGAATCAACTCCTAGAGAATGAAGGCGTAAACCAACAGCTCATCAAGTTACTAAGCATTTTAAGGGATACTTGTGGTATCATTGATACCATTGATTACATGTTACAGAGACCACAAGTCCAACATGATGAAAGACACATGCACACAAGAAAAAGGTCTAGCAAGAACATTCAGATAACAATCATTGTAGAAAAAGCAACCGTGTCAACCTAGGTAACAATGGAAGCAACCACCACCACAACCATAAATATGTTAGAATGTGTATCAACATTGAGGAAAACCTTGGAGGAGAATTGGAACTCCTAAAAATCTACCAGGTTTTAGAGTACTCTGCTAGCACCACTTCAAAACCATCAAGATTGATAGAAGAACTACCTGAGATAATTGCTCGAAAAGAAAACCTTTAGAATAGGAAAAATAAAAAAGTATGGTGACACTTGTGGAGGCCATCACATTTCTAATGCATGTCTTGTGTAAGCTCAAAACACACCAACTCTAGGCTCATATCACTACATGATAGAGAATAAGTATACCAACCACTTAACACAAGATTATCCTTACAAAAAATAGGTATTTAGGAAGGCCTATCAACAGTGTTATAGGTATCAACCTTAATACTAGACTCAACTATACTATAGGACTCAACATCCCTACCATTAGCCTTATCACCCTCAACCTAGGCCACAACATTGCAAACATGGTCTTAGTTGAGTATGCTATAGCTAAAGAAAATCCCGATAGAGTCCTAGTATCAGTTTCTCCTCTAATTATGGAAAAGGATCCTAATGCTAATAGCTTTGACTCTCTCATGGCAATGAAACCGCTTACTAGCCAGAATCACCAAAACACCCATAGACCTACCAGTATGAAGTGCCTCCATAGGAATACAATTGGGAACCTAATTCTACCAATGTAATATATACAAATGCGAAATCTAGACCCTAGATGAGGCAAATTAGGTCACAAACTTCTAGACGACCATGTTTAATATGTCAAGGAGATCATTCTATATGAGAATTTTCGCACCCTCAACATGTTGGACAACCTCAACCTATCATGATTCAAGGTTTTTTGGTTCTGATTCCAGTAAGGAACAAACATCTCATTTGTGATTGCCATAAAAATCTAGCCAGTGCATTGAAAGTTATCCCCATCAACATAGTAAGCATAGGGAAACGTTCTTGTGGAAGCACAACTAGGATAGTTCTGATTTAGGCAATTGTTAGAGTGCAAACTTTGAAGCAAGCTAAGCAAGTAGAGTAGGAAAAAGAATAGGATTTGAATGATTACAGAGAACTGAGTAAAAAGAAAGCTAGACCATGGAAAGAAACTAGAGAAAGAGTGAGACAAAGTTAGATAAAGAAACTAGTTGAGATAGAGGTTACTCTTAAGGAAACCAAAGCAAAAGTATTGGGACTCACATCTCAAACTCACTCACACATCACCCCACCCCTTCAAATCCCAACATCCACACCACCCATAACTAACCCAGTCCTAGAATACCCCATTGCAAAAGACTTAGACATGATGTTTAGATCATACCAAGCTTGTGTTAAAGAAGGAACAAATGCAACTAAACTAGGAAAACGTTATCCTAGAGTGGATTTAAAGGTTGAGAGAACTAAGATATGCATCAAAATGATAGAAATAGCTCAAGTTATTATCACATCGTCCTTCCAATGATCCTCCTTGACTTTCTCTCCTACCTCAAAGTTGATGTCTCTCCTTTGAGGGTCAGCATAGGCTCTAGCCTTGTCCTGAGCTCTCAAAGGTCATCATCGGTTCTAGCCCTATCCTGAGCTCCATTAATAATGTCCTTAGCAAGCCTGATCATATCATTCATCTCTTCCAAGAATTCCTTTGCAACTTGAACTTTCTCATTCTACAATCCTACTACATAAGGAGCTCTTGGTTGAAACCCATACATAAGCATAAATGGACTATGCCCGATGGAAGAGTGCTTGGCACTATTATATGCAAACTCTATTATAGGTAAGTGCTCTTCCCAATGTGCCTCTCATTCACATATGCTCAAAGCATATCCTCTAGGATTTGATAAGCCCTCTCTATTTTTCTATTTGACTGAGGATGTTTGACCATACTCATGCTAAGCTTTGTATCCAACCTTTTGAAGACCGCTCTCCGAAAGTGGCTAGTAAATTTCCTATCCCAATCAGAAACTATGTCTAAAGGAAGACCATATAATTGGTATAGGTTCTCTACAAATAGTCTAGCCAACTTAGGTGTGTTCAATGTAGTACGTGTCAGAATAAACCTAGCCATTTTGATTAACCTATCCACAATCACCCACATAGCATCATGCCCTCTCCGTGTAAAATCCATGGAGATACTCTCCCATTTCCCATAAGGAATTGATGGAGAGTGTTAATCTCCAAAAGAACAACCTACTCTTGAATTTAGAACACCTCTATATCAAGAGTAAGTCAAAACCTTCACTTAATTAGAGGTCCAATCTCCAAATTATTAAATCTGAGAAAATATGTAAAGAAGATGAAACACAGAAAAGTCTGCTGCAGAATTTCTTCACATTGACTTATCAAATGTGTAAAGTTTTTGATGAAACTTTGTACGAATCATCTCCTAGAGATTGCGCATCACCTCCAAGTTGAATTACTTCATAAGCTTTAGTATAACTTGAGAAATTGTCTTCACAAGTTACCTATGTCTGAATCTGCACTTCTGAGAAGTCGATTTAGACACCCCTAACTTCTTAACTTTGATTCTCACAATATCTAACCTGTTTTGCCAAATGCTTTTAGCCACGAGTAGATCACCTTCCAACTTAAAGATTAAGTGCTTGCTTGCACAAAACTTTAAACTATGGAGTGAGCACTGACCAAAAGACTAAACTCGAAATTTGCGCCTGTTTCAGAGAACTGTAGACACTCAACACATATGAATGTTCCTACTCACAATTCTCCTAGCCTGTTTACAATTGGACTCTGAAATTCAGGTCACAGGCTCATTAACTAACAACTTAGATATCCTCAAAAGGATTTCACAATTGATCAAACACAGAAGGAGCAGACACGAAAAGATCGGGCGCAATATTTCTTCATTAACTCAGAAAATTACAACTGAGTGATGAGAGCTAACTCAACTAACTTTTCTCTATCTCTTGACTCCTAACTTCCTCAATCTTGGTTTCTACATATGCTCTCATACATGCCCCGACTTTTCTCAAGTATTTATAGATAATTTGTACATGATTCTTACTGAACAAAAGATCTAAGTCATCTATGACTATACTAATGTACATATGTATACACTTCTCTTGTCCTCTGAATGTAATCTTCTTCCACACTTTAGGAATTGATTCTTCCTTCATCATTTGATCTCCCAAGCCTTCAATTGGTGATTGGTCTGCACCAACAGCTCCCCCTCAATCATCAATTGAGGTTTTCTCTGTCTTCTTTATACTTGCCATGTCTTTGAACCTTTGTAACTTAGGTCCATCCAGACTCTTTGTCATCATATCTGCCACTTGTTCTTTTGTTGGAGTATACATCACTTCAATCTCTTTATCTAGTACCTTTTCCCTCAAGAAATGATACTGAATCTCTATATGCTTAGTCCTGGCATGAAAAACAGGGTTAGCTGCCAAATACAAAGAACTCATATTGTCTCCAAAAATTATTGGAGTACTATGATCAATCTCAAAACTTTTCATCAAGGTCTTCAACCATATCACTTCCTTTGCAGCTTCTACCATTCCCTTATACTCAGCTTCTGTGGATGATAAAGCAACTGTATGTTGCTTCTTTGAACACCAAGACACTAACTTGTCTCCAACATAACATAGATATCCATGAGTAGACCTTCTATCATCTGAGTCACCTGCCCAATCTGCATCACTAAACACTTTGATTCTTGTGTAAGAAGTGAAACCATAATACAAACCTTCACTTAGGGTTCCTTTGATATTTCTGAGTACCCTTTGGGCTGCAATCCAATGAGTCTTCTTTGGACAATGCATAAATTGTGACAACACACCTACTGCATATGATAGATCTGGCCTTGTCAAGGTAGCATAGATTAGACTACCTACCAAACTCTGATATTTCTTCATGTCATTGAACTCTTCACCTCCATACCTGCTTAATTTATGGTTTACCTCCAATGGTGTAGTTGAGGTCTTGCAATCTTCCATGTTAAACTTGACTAGAAGATTCTTCAAGTATCTCTCTTGTGAAACATATACTCCATGTTGAGTATACACAATCTGCATTCCTAGAAAATAAGATAAGTTTCCCAAGTCACTTATCTTAAACTCCTTCTCTATTTGCTTCTTGAGTTCATTGATTCCTTGAGCATCTGTTCCTGTAACAATAATATCATCAACATAAATGCACATGTAAATATATCCATTTTCACTTGCCTTCACTAGCAAGCTACTATCTGCCTTTGATGCTTGAAATCCACATTCATTCAAGAACTTGACCAATCTGTAATTCCAAGCTCTTGGGGCTTGCTTTAACCCATATAAAGCTCTCTTGAGCTTACACACATAATCTGATCCAATTGATTCCATGAAACCTTCTGGTTGCTCCATATATACTTCATCTGCAATGTATCCATTTAGAAATGCATTTTTCACATCCAATTGTGATAATTTCCATCCCTTGCAAGCAGCAATAGCAATCAATGTCCTAATTGTAGACATCTTAGCAACAGGACTAAAGGTTTCATCATAATCTACCCCATAAGTTTGGGCATAACCTTTGACCACAAGTCTAGCCTTATATCTAGACACCTTACCATCTGCAAACCTCTTTGTTTTATATACCCACTTGCATCCAATGACCTTCTGATTCTTTGGTCTTGGTACTAGTTCCCAAGTTTCATTTTCAAGTAGAGCATCATACTCTTCCTGCATTGCCTTCTCCCAATTCTGTTTACCTTTGGCTTCTTCATAAGTAGTTGGATCTTCTTCTGTTTTCACAATGTAGGCATAATCTTTTGTTGTTAGAAAAGATGTATCATAACTATACCTTATAGGTTCTTTCCTTTCCCTTGTAGATCTTCTGATTTCTGCACTTCTTGAAGTTTCAGCCTCATTTGATTCTGGATCAAATCTTGGCCCTTCTTCTACATGATCCTGCACTCTACATCTAGAGTCAACTTCATCAACAATTTCTTCACAAACTTTTACCTTTGCCTTTCCTTTCCTTTGAATTTCTTCAACACCTGTATACTCATTTGGTGATCCTGTATACCACATATTTTGCTCATCAAATGTCACATCTTTAGTAACAAGAAATTGCTTTGTGGATGGACTCCACAACCTATAACCCATCTGTCTATCATCATATCCAATAAACACATACTTCTCTGCTTTTGGTTCTAGCTTATGTCTTAATTGTGAAGGAACATAAGCATATGCAATACATCCAAATACTTTACAATGATCAAGACTAGGCTTCTTACCCCACCATGCTTCATAAGGGGTTCCTCCATCCAAAGCTTTGCAAGGCAACCTATTCACAAGATATGTTGCAGTGTTAATAGCTTCTGCCCATAAGTAATTTGGACAATTTTTTTCCTTCATCATGGCTCTTGCAAACTCTACAAGAGTCCTATTCCTCCTTTCTGCTACTCCATTTTGTTGAGGGGAGTACCTGCAAGTCACTTCTCTTTTGATACCTGCATTCCACAAATAATCATCAAACTCTTTTGAGAAATACTCTCCCCCTCCATCTGATCTTAACCTCTTGAGCTTTTGCCCTGTGATCCTTTCTGCATAAGCATGAAAATGTTTGAATGTCTTGAAAACTTCTGATTTATCCTTGATTACATACAAAGTAATCCACCTGGTTGCATCATCAACAAACAACACATAATATCTGGATCCATTTATGCTATAATCCCTTGAGGGTCCCCATACATCTGTATGAACCAATTCAAGCATATTTGAATACCTGTACCCTGATTTGTTATAAGAACTCTTATGTGCTTTACCTAATTGACAAGCTTCACACTTGTACACCATATGTTGCCCTTCAATATTTGGCAATCCAAGCACCACCTGATTCTTTGACATCTCCTTTATAGCTCTCTCATTGAAATGACCTAGCCTTTTATGCCATAGGTCTAATTCAGACACCTTTTGACCTCCATAGGTAAACAATGCATGTCCCACATTACCTTGGACTTTGAGAGTGAACAATCTTCCTTCCTTTTTACCTGCAATTATGGTTCTATATCCCTGATTTGGATCTTGTACATAGACACCATCATTTGTGAATCTTACTTCATATCCTTTCTCCACAATTTGCCCTACACTTATCAAATTTTTAGGAATAGTAGGAACATAAAGTACCTTGCTCAGAAGTGTACTTCCACTCTTTGTCTTCACTGATCCAATGCTCTCCACTTTATGTTTGGTATTGTCACCTGTTTGAACTGTATGTCCATTCACCCTAGCTTCCATATCAGTCATCAAAGATAGATTCCCACTCAGATGGTTACTGCACCCTGAGTCAATATAAAACACTCTTTGATCTTCTCCCATTGATTCATGAGTTGCATTCAAGATAAGAGTCATGTCATCCTTCTGATCTGATGCATAATTGTAATAATTATTGTTGTAGGACTGAGATTGAAAGTTTCTTCCACCTCCTCTACTATATGATGTCCTACCACCTCTTCCTCTGAAGTTGCCTCTTTGGTTTCTGCCTCCTCTACCTCTTTGACTATAATTCTGATTGTTGTATCCTCCATTTTGATTGTTATACCAACAATCATTTGCCAAATGATTTGTTCTGCCACAAATCCAACAAGCTTTAGCATTATCTTTGTTCTTACCTCCTCTTCCTTTACCTCTGAAATTTGTCTTCCCTTTTGTGAAGTTAGCTTGATTTGAATTCCCTTCATCATCATTTGATTGCTTTCCCTTGCCATTCTTTTTCTTGTCCTTGGAGTACATAGCTTGACTTGTACTTCTATCATTGTCTCCTTTAAGATCCTGCTCAAAGGTTAGCATATGTCCTAGCAATTGATTAAGGTCAGGAGTAAAGTGATCAAGTGACAACTCTATGGACAATATAAAAGGCTTCCACTTCTCATCTCCTCTCAAACCTGTAAGTATTTGTCTTACCAACTTTTCCTCTTCAATGTCTTCATCCACTGCTCCCAAACTATCTGCAATATCTTTCATCCTTGCCACATAATCTGAAATTGATTGTGAGCTCTTCTTCTTGAAGGTTGTGAACTCAGCCCATAGTGAGGACTTCCTTGACTTAGTTGTATTTTGGAAATGCTCTTCCAAGGCATTCCAAACATCTGTGGCACTTTCCAAACCTCTGATGTGAGGTAAAAGGTAATCATTTACAGCCATGTAGATGATACTCCTTGCTTGAGCATCCTTTCTCATCCAAGTCTTCAACATTGCAAGTTCTTCCCTAGTAGGAATACTTGGATCTGCAAACTCAGGTTTTTCTTCATCTCCTGTAATAAATGATATAAGATCTTTGCTCATGAGGTGTGCTTCCATCCTCATGGACCATGCTGGATAGTTCTCCCTATCTAGCTTATCAATCTGCAAGCTTTCTCCCATCTTGTATCCACCTGTGTATTGAAAACTTCAAGCTTTACAAACAATGTATGTACCTTTACTTCGAATTGGACTCCTTTTGTCTTTCTTGATGTCAAATAGTCTTCTCCTCAAGCTTTGATTCCAAGCTTTCACTTCTTAGTCCTTCAAGTGTTGAATTTCTTGAATCTGCAGCAATCGGGATCCTTCTTTCTTCAAATTGATGTCTCCTGCTCTGATACCACTGATGGAGAGTGTTAATCTCCAAAAGAACAACCTACTCTTGAATTTAGAACACCTCTATATCAAGAGTAAGTCAAAACCTTCACTTAATTAGAGGTCCAATCTCCAAATTATTAAATCTGAGAAAATATGTAAAGAAGATGAAACACAGAAAAGTCTGCTGCAGAATTTCTTCACATTGACTTATCAAATGTGTAAAGTTTTTGATGAAACTTTGTACGAATCATCTCCTAGAGATTGCGCATCACCTCCAAGTTGAATTACTTCATAAGCTTTAGTATAACTTGAGAAATTGTCTTCACAAGTTACCTATGTCTGAATCTGCACTTCTGAGAAGTCGATTTAGACACCCCTAACTTCTTAACTTTGATTCTCACAATATCTAACCCGTTTTGCCAAATGCTTTTAGCCACGAGTAGATCACCTTCCAACTTAAAGATTAAGTGCTTGCTTGCACAAAACTTTAAACTATGGAGTGAGCACTGACCAAAAGACTAAACTCGAAATTTGCGCCTGTTTCAGAGAACTGTAGACACTCAACACATATGAATGTTCCTACTCACAATTCTCCTAGCCTGTTTACAATTGGACTCTGAAATTCAGGTCACAGGCTCATTAACTAACAACTTAGATATCCTCAAAAGGATTTCACAATTGATCAAACACAGAAGGAGCAGACACGAAAAGATCGGGCGCAATATTTCTTCATTAACTCAGAAAATTACAACTGAGTGATGAGAGCTAACTCAACTAACTTTTCTCTATCTCTTGACTCCTAACTTCCTCAATCTTGGTTTCTACATATGCTCTCATACATGCCCCGACTTTTCTCAAGTATTTATAGATAATTTGTACATGATTCTTACTGAACAAAAGATCTAAGTCATCTATGACTATACTAATGTACATATGTATACACTTCTCTTGTCCTCTGAATGTAATCTTCTTCCACACTTTAGGAATTGATTCTTCCTTCATCATTTGATCTCCCAAGCCTTCAATTGGTGATTGGTCTGCACCAACAGGAATGTCCAATGGCTAGAGTAGTCCCCCAATCCTCAAGCTTTCAGCTTTATTGACCTGACATTTAGTGCGCTTAAGCACATACTCTAGGACATCCTTATGAATTCTAGGCCAGCAATACTACCTCTTAACAAGATCATAAGTCTTGTTAACTCTTGGGTGTCCTACACTAGGTATGTCATGACACTCATAAAAAATGTGCCCTCTCATCTCAAGATCTCTAGGGACACAAACCTTACCCTTATATAACAAATATCCATCATGGATACTATAGTTCTTCCACTTAAATCCATCTTGAGTGCCCGTCGATACTCCACACTCTAGTAGCTCACTAGTGATTTGAGCAAAACTCAGTCCATTGAGCATAGGCATGCGGCTAAGTGAATTAGCCACTACATTAAACTTTCCCTTCCTATACCTAAGCTCATAATCAAACTCTTGAAGGGTCTCTGCCCATCTAGCCTTCTGACCTTTAAGGTTTTTTTTATTAGAGAGCCACTTAATGCTCTCTTGATCAAATACTATTGTAACTTTGGTAGCATATAAGTAATGACGACAATTCTTCAAAGCATGGAAAATTGCATACAGTTCCTTCTCATAAATGGAGTAATTCTTTTGAGTGGGTTCTAGTTTCTTACTCTCAAAAGCTATGGATCGACCATCCTGAACTAAAACTGCTCCTATAGCAAAATAAGTCATATCAGATTCAACCACAAAGGGTTTATTGGGAGCTCCTATATGCAAAAGTGGAGCTTTAGCAATTGCTACTTTCAATTTCTCCATACTTTGGTTCTATTTGTCTCCCCAATGAAAGGATTTCTCTTTCCTTTTAAGCTATTTTGTCATCAAGACAACAATTTTGGCATAATTCTTAATGAATCTTTGATAGAATCCTGATAAACTTTGGAAGATCTACAACACTTGTAGGTTCTTGGGGTGTGGCCATTCCATGATAGCCCTTAATTTTTAAGGATACATCTGGATTCCATTTTGGGAGACTATACGCCCAAGGTGTCTAACATATATTTTGAAAAATTCACACTTTGACTCCTTAGCAAAGAGTGAATTTTCCATTAACACTTGGAATACTTTTCTAAAGTGTTCCAAGTGCTCTTGTTCTGATCTACTATAGATCAAAATACCATCTAGGAAGTTTACTACAAATTTCCTCAGATAAGGTCGTAATACTCTATTCATGAGCTTCATGAAACTGGAAGGAGCATTGGTGAGACCAAAAGGCATCACTAAAAACTCATAGTGCCCATATCTAGTTTTAGGGACATCCTCTACCCTAATCCTAATTTGATGATATCCAAATCTTAGGTCAATCTTGGTGAAATACCTAGCTTGATGTAACTGATCAAATAGGTCTTCCAACCTAGGCATTGGAAACCTATTTTTGATAGTTACCTTTTTTAGTGCTCTATAGTCTATACATAATCTCATAGAGCCATTCTTCTTCTTAACCAAAAGCATTCACAATGCCCAAGGTGAGTTACTAGGTCTAATGAAGCCCTTATCTAAGTAGTCTTATAATTGCTTCTCAATCTCCTTGTGCTGAGAAACACGAAGCCTATAAAGTGGCTTACAAATAGGGTTAGTGTTAGTAACTACCTCAATAGCATGGTCAATGTCCCCTCTCTCAAGTGGTAGCCAACTAGGTAAGTCAATGGGAAAAACATCTCTAAAATCAAACATAAGATCTTTAAAAACTTTAACAACACACTCTTGCAAGAAAGGATAGTAAAAATTCATGTCCATATTTACATTTCTAGCATCAAAATATACATCAGGTGAAGTTTCTATACAATACTCAAAGTCTTGACTATACAAAAAAAAGATCTCTTGTACATGCTAAAAATGAAAAAGACTATCCAACTCTAAAGATGAGATGAGAGGTGCACTAGGTACATCTCTCTCTCCCTGTATACAAAATTCACATACATTTCTTTCAAACTCAAGGGTTTTGTTTTGGTAACTATGTTTAAGTGTGTCTCCCAATCCCCATAGCCACTCTCTTCCTAATAGAAGGTATGTCCTCTCCATATTCATGATTTGGAAGTCCATATGGTCAATATGATCATGTATCTTGGCTTCCAAATTGTATACCATAGTATCCCTTATCCTCTTGTCTTCCCCTTGCATCATAGATACTATGTATTTATGTGCACTGGGCTACTGGGGAATCTTTAGCTTCTTTTATCAGAGCATAATTTATGAAGTTATGAGTGGCAGAGTCATCTATCATGACTCGCACCCTGATTCTATGTACACTACAATGAAGTTTAACCAAGTCATGTGGTCCAAACTATGGTGACCAGTACCACAATGGCTATGTCAAACAATATGTGTGCTCAAAGTCCTTGCGCATCACTTCCATTCCCTTGTAGTTAGAACCACCATGAATAGGAAGTGTCTACACTAGGTGGATTGCCTTTTTTCTCTTATTAGGGGCCATACTACTCTCTGGTCCTCTCTTCTTTTCTTCCCCCTTCTTGATTGGATAGTTCAAATGTGAATGGCTAGGAGACAAACACCTAAAATGCAAGTCCTTATTTCTCTCATGTTCATCCCCCATAAAAGTAGGTGGCTTAAGGTCTTTCAGGAGGGGAGCTTCCCTAGAACTCTCTCCTTTATGTTTGCAAGGAAAAGGAACATACTTCCTAGCCATCTCCATAGGAAGAGTAGGCATTTCTCTTTCCTTCCTAACTAGGAAAGAGGTAACATGTGTCTCAAGTGAGATCATCTAAGACTTAAGCTACTCAATGAGAGAATTCATGCTACCAATGTCTCTCTCTAGCCTAAGGGTTTGTTACTTGAACTCTACAAATTGTTTGTGTGTAAGAAACTCATCATAGAGTTCCACATAAGAATTCTCTTCTTCTTTTGGCTCTTTTCCTTTTGCCTTTTGCTCAACTTGTTGAAGCTTACCTCTTCCATCCTCTACTTGTTTTTCTCTAGGTGCAGAAGTGTGCTGTAAAATTTGCTTACCCTTAAGATCCATATTTCACCTCCCCCGTTTACTAACTAGAGTATGTAAAAAGGAATGGAAGTAAACTTAATGTGCAAGAAAGGGAGAAAAAGTAGTACTAGACCACCTCCTTGATACAAATTAATGCTTCCAAAGTAGAATCAAAGAAAAATTTGAGGCATTAAGGTGTTGGCCTACAATCCTGGCTAGGCCTGAATGAAAATTTGAATTGTTTGGTTGGCTCGAGAGGGTTCTGAACACCAAATACTAGCAAAAACAATGCCAAAATCATATAACAATAGCTCCAAATAAGCAAACTGAGCCAAACTAAAGCACTTTTGGTTTTTGAAAATCCTTTCTAATCCAAAACAAGTGGTCCACCACATGCACTTTAAAGCTACATGGCTACTCCAAGTGAAAAAAGTCAATTCCGATGCCAAATGGCCAAAGGAGTGGATGCCTAGTTTTTGCTGAAGAGCTCCAAAGGGATTTTGGTTGGGAAGAAACTCTTCAAATCAATGGTCATATTTTTTTCAATGAAGCTTAGGATTGTCGCTTTGTAACGTGACAAAGATCTCTTAAATTGGATGTCGGTGTGCAAAGCTATGAGTCAGAGAAGGTGGGTATGTCAAGAATGGGAAGTGAAAGAGCAATTCTTCATGAGGAGGGTACTTTGGGAGCTTGGAAATGGAAGCTTGAAAGGTCTTTCACTTGCTTTAATAACCCTTATCCCATAATCACAACCCCATGTACATGTGTGCATGATCACTTCCCTCCATCATGCTCAATACTCATAGTTTACCTCTTGTCGCATGAGTGCCCACCACTTCTTCCTTCACTAGAATAGCTCGTGGCGTAGTCATATATCCCACCATAGCGAGTTTGGAGCACCAAAGTTTGGTATGTAATGGACTCCTTCACTAGGACCTCTTCATCCAAGGGAAGGAGAGGAGGGAGAAGAGAGATTGCCTCCTTCCACACTCACATGCCTAGTATGAACAACCTTACGACTTCAGATTGCTTAGTGGGTGATGTTGTCCACCTTGCACATGGTCGTATGACCATCTCCTGCTTTGACACCACTCTCTCATCATCCTCTTGATGATCCTCCTTGTTTTGTAAACCTTTTGGCTTGAGTTCCAAGAAGATGATCTAACTTCGGCTACAAATACGGAGTGAACACAGAGATTCTCCATAAACTTAGCCGCCCAACCTCACGTTCCTTCCCATTAAACCCCTTTCTATAAAATGCCACAAAAGGGTGCCCATACATGGCTTCACACATGGGTGCCACATGGCACTCATGTGTGAGCCCAATCTCATTATAGTTAGGAGGTGGTTCACACCTCCTTTTCAACGATACCACATGTTACAGTTATGTTTGAGGCCAATCAACTCTTCAATTAGACCAATTTAAACTAGAGTTGCATTTTCAAGGATTACTAGAACTATTAGAGCAAATGGCGACCAAGCTGGAGACTTGGCACCTCAAAAGTCGACTAGAAAAGAGGAAATAAGTTTCTTTCAAAGAGAAACCTATGTTCCTACCTCAAGAGAGTGTCAAATACCCCTTTCAATTACCATATACTCTTAAGAGTTCTTTCAAGAAATCCAAGAAGAGAAGTGGGTCAATGAACAAGGGAATCCTCCTTTGATTCAAGAAATCGATGATCTACATGATCAATTTTCCCAAGAAATTCCATCCCTATACGGACATTAGGTAGAACCACACTAAAAGGAAGGATTAGATTTTGAATCTAATTGTCTACAAGGATTACCACATTTAACAGGTCCATGAGAATCCAAATATCTTGAACTAAGAGGCCCCATGGTACTAGTAAGAAACAAAGTTTTGATCATACCTAGGAACATAGAGGCCAAAAAGAATGCTAAGTACAATGTCAGCTCACTTTAAAAGAGCTTCTGAAGGTGAAACCAGAATTGTGGAAACATGTAACAAATCAAGTCCCAAAACATGGTAGCTCTCATTTGAAGGTAGGATCCAAGAGGAAAGTCCATGAAATTTTGATCGACAAGATAGGGGATATGTGTGAATGTGAAGAAGAAGCACCTATCTTCCCATTACCTACTAGGGTCACACCACCAAGGCTATCCAAGATTCAGATGTAGGTGTTGCCATTATGACCACATTCTTATGGATATGATGGGGCAAACCAGCCCTACGATCTACAATAATGAAACTTCAAATGGTTGATGGTCATATGTAGTGACCATTAGGGTTGTTGAAAGGTATCACTCTCACTACTTAGGGTGTAGAGTTTGAATATACTTTTGCGATATGCAAGTTTGGAAAGAACCATGTGTATGAAATGATATTAGGTAGACCCTTGAGACAATTGCAAATGGTGCAAGTTTGGGGTACCAACTCATTATACTTACAACTCTTAGGGGTAACAACAAAAATCAATATAAAAGATTGCACTTATAGAGATGTCCCACCCTACAATGGAGTTCTATCCACAAGACTTAAGAGGATTCTATTAGTATAATCAATGGACTCTTTTGATCCAGCTTGGATGCATGAAAACATGCACTTATGGATATGTAAAGCAGCTGAAGACGAAGAGAAAAGATTAGAAGCTAGAGAAGAAGGAGTGTCCCAAAGCACTAGGTCAATACAAGACCAATGTATGCATTGATGGTTTTCTTAGATGCAAAATTTGAGCCTCATGTTTGGGCTATAATATTAGCAATGATGGACATAGCGGTGAACAAACAACAATAGAATCCACATTGGGATGAGCACTTCTATGAAATACCCTTATTCATGTGAAAATGTTTAGAAGAGGATGAGGATGATGAAGACCTAGAGTCCATCATCATGGATCCCTTTTGCAATTCAGAGAAGATTACTTGTATCTAGTCCAAGAAAAACTACATGATGTAAATGAGATTAAGAATGAAATATTCCTAACCAATTTGATAGAGGATGAAGAAAAGACAAAGAAATGTAAGAAAATGTTGCAAGTGAAGGAAGAGGAAGAATCATTGTTTGAGGTTCAAAAGAAGTGCAAGAGGTATGAGACCCAAGACATAAAATCCTAGCGAGGATGCCAAAAAGAGAATTTCTCATGGGAGAAGTATATGACAACAAGGAATTGACAAAGAAAATCATAGTAACAATTGAAGATCAAGAAGAACAAAGCACGTACATAGGAGATGACCTTAGTGCAAATGAGGAAGAGGAATTAACAAATATCCTACGTGAATATAGAGATGTATTTGCCTCGACATACAAAGATCTAAAAGGTGTGGATCCAAAAATTTTCTAACATAGGATCCCTATGATGCTCGAGGCTAAGCCTACAAAACAAAAACCTTACACCTACAATGAAACATATGAAACTAAAATAAAGGAGGAAATTGATAGATTGAAAGATGCAACACTCATCTATGAAATTTAACATATGGAATGGGTACAACCAATCATTTTGTGCCCAGAAAGAATGGTAAATTATATGTGTGTATTAACTTGAAGAAATTTAATCCAACCATAATCAGGGATAGTTGTTTGCTTCTAATCATAGAACATTTATTGGAATGTGTAGCAAGCAGGGAAGTGTATAGTTTCCTAGAAGAATGTTTAGGCTATAACCAAGTGGCCATAATCCTTGAGGATCAACACAAGAGGACCTCTACCACATAATGGGGAATCTATGCTTTCTAGGTGATGCCATTTGGGCTCAATAATGCCTCGAACACCTTTCAACAATGTATGTGTCACGTGCTTAAGCATTACTCTAAGAAGACACTACAAACATCACACACTTAGGAGTATATTGGACGACAATGCAGTTGGATGTTCATACACTTATAACGCATTGCCCTATATGTACCAATACACCTCCAATAGAGTATGTTACATTTTACCATGTCTCATTGGTGCTTGAATGGAGTAGCCCATTGGTTAGTTTTTTGAAAACAAAAAGCTTTCCCAAGGATATGACATTAGTTATCCAATGAAGCATAGCTCAAGAAGCTAAGGATTACACATTGATTGGAGATAATATGTACAAAAACTATCAAGATAAATATTTATGACTATGTGTACATCGTAATGATTATTTGAGAATCTTTGAAATTGCACACAACAATGTGGCAGGTGGAAAATTCATACCTAATCTTGTTATTAAGGCTATTTGATTCTCAATACTTTAGTGGTCTACTCTTCACATGGATACCCATAACTATGTGAAATTATGTGACACCATTCAAGGGTTTAAGAGTTCATGGTAATACACAAGAAGTCATCCCCTTATGACCCTCAAGCAAACTGCTATGTTGAAAGTACAACAAGATCCTATGCAATCTATTAACTAAGTTAATGTAAACATTTTGATTGGGACAAATAGTTACATCATGTTGTTTGAGCATATTGAGTGGCCTATAAAGGATTTAATACCACCCTCTTTCAAATGGTATTTGACCAAAATGTTTCGCTACCCTTATACTTTTTAATACCTACATTGAAAGTAGCACAAGAGTATCACTATAATGGTCATGAGCTATCATCAAGCATATTCAATCTAGAACCTTTGGGAGAGACAAGATTACTAGCACAAATAGGGATATATGTGGCAAAAAAGAGAAAAAAGAACTTACTTTGATGCACACGTAAAAGGTAAAGACTTAAACATTGGTGAATTAGTATTGTTCTACAGTCTAAAACAACATGCCCATAAGATGGAAAAATGTGGTTGCAGACCAATGATTATCAATGGAACTTCCACAAGAGACATAGTGTAGTTAGCAATACTAGAAGGAGAAGTACAATCAAAGTATTTTGATAGCTGCACACGATAGTAGAATCTCCTTCTTGAGAGGTCCACAACGATACCCTTGAAGTAGATGGCTGAGTTCCAAATGCCACACACAATACTCCGCACAGAGGTTGCAGAATACATAGAAAACACACTATACACAGACCACGAATGAAGATTTCTTAGGTCATACAATTGCGATCCAACTTATAGTCCGTGGTTGACCAGACCACTATATGTTTTATTAAAGAACATATACAAAAGTGTCAGATGACCATTTGGCCTTTCACATGAGACTAACAGTAACAATCTCCCACTAAAGGCTAATATGGACAAAGTGTCTATGGGAGAAAAATAAAGAATGATAAACAACACATGAGTGTAAGTATACAAACTCTACCTCCCACCTGATGGGCACGTTACACAATATACAAGTAATTGTGTAAGCTCATAGATCAAGTAAACCCCATCAAGTGACAACCGTGTCGAAAACTATCATGTGGTAGAGCTTTAGTCAAAGCATCTACAACATTATCTTGAGTATGAACCTTCTCAAGAATAATGCACTCACTCGATAAGCATTCTCTAATGAAGTGATATCGCACCTCAATGTGCTTGGTCTTTGCATGATAGACTGGATTCTTCGCCAATGCAATGGTGGTCTGACTATCACTAAGTAAATGAGGTACATGATGAGATAGACCTATATCATAAGCAAGATGGGAAAGCCACAATGCTTCCTTACATGCCTCACTTGCTACAACATACTCTGCTTCTATAGTGGAAACACCCATTCTTAAAGATGATATCTCCAAGAGATAGCACCTCTAAAAAAATGAAAAATGTACCCTTATGTAGACTTACAATTGTCTATACAACTAGCATAATCAAAATCTATGTAAAAAATAATGTATGTTTTCCCTCTACCCAAGTATAGACACTTTTCCTTAGTGCCACTTAGATATCGCAAAATCATCTTGACCACTTCCCAATGCTTCTTGCCAAGATTTGACATATATCTGCTCACAACTTCCATTGCAAATGCAATGTTTGGTCTCATAGCTACCATAGCATACATGAGACTACCAATAGTAGACTGATAAGGAGTTTATAGCTCCTTATACCCCTTATCTGATTTCAAGATTTGGGGCAATCATCCATGCTCAATTTCACATATGTGGCTAAGGTGTACTCAATGCCTTTCCACCCTACATCTGGAACCTATGAAGAACTTTGGATATGTACTCACTTTGAGACAAGTATATGCATGTTTTATTCTTGGAATGAGTAATTCTCATGCCAAGAATATGTTTGGCATCCCCTAAATCCTTCATATAAAATGTCACACTCAACTTCTTTTTGAGAATCAACAAGTTATAAGAGGACTTCCCCAATAATCAACATATCATCGACATAAAGTATCAAGCATATCAAGCTGCCATCTGAGCATCTTTTTGTGTAGAGACAATGATCCTCATTGCTTACAAACTAGACTTTCTTTGCTAGGGACTACATAACCCTCTAGTTGTTCCATATAGTTCTCATCTATAAGATCTTCATGCAAGAAAGTAGTTTTCACATCCATTTGGACTAGCTCTAAGTCCTCCATTATAATGAATCTAAGAAACATTTGCAAGGTAGTCATCTTGACCACTAGAGAGGAGATTTCCTCAAAATAAACACCATGTTGTTGCTTAAAACCCTTTGCAACAAGTCATTCTTTATACTTTGGAGAAGCACTATCTACTTATGGTCCTGATTTTATCTAAGATTTCTTGGGTATATGAACATATGCTTCACACCCAAAAACTCCAAGATGATCACAATATGGTGGCTTCCCTATCCATAACTCTTGGGCCACTTTTAGACTTTTGGTAGTACTAGGTGAAAGGTTAATCACGTGAACTTCAATCAATACTACTTTTGCCCAAAAGCCTTATGAAAGGTTTGCATGATGCAGCATAGAAACTACTCTATCTTGAATGGTTCAATTCATCCTTCCAGCTACATCATTCTATAATAGGGTATAAGGATCTATAAAATCTCTATGAATTCCTCTAGACTGAGAGAAAAAGTTGAAATCATGTGAGGTATACTCACCCCCATTATCTAAACATAAAGCCTTAAGCTTAGTTCCTTTTTTAGTCTCAATTGAAGCAAACCATTTTCGAGGGTAGAGAATGCCTCAAACTTTGCTTCAATAGCATATACCGAGACTTTTCTACTAGCATCATCTATGAAAGTGACAAAGTAAGCATAGCCATCTAATGACCTTGTAGGCATAGGACCACACACATGTGTATGAACAAGATCTAAAGGCACAATTGAAGAGTCAATGTGCATCTTGTGCACATTTCTAGTTTGGTTTCCATATTGAAAATTCTCACAAAATGAGAAATCAAAGATAACACAAGTAAGTAGCGAGAACTAGAAATATTTTCTATTCCACTTCATGATATATGGCCAAAAAGCCACGCCAACTACAAGCCATAGGCTATTTAGTAACAGCTAAAAACTATTATTTTAATGATACAAATAAGGATAAAGTGAGTCAACTTTGCGTCGTTTTACAATAACCAGATTTCCCTTTGATATGGGAAAGGACTGAGCATAGAAGACCACCTTGTGACCAAGGTCATGAAGTTGACCAATTGACATCAAACTGCATGATAACTGAGGTACATGGTGTACATTATGCATAGTAAATTTTGAACCATCAATTAACTGCACAACCACATCTCCAATCCTAAAAATGTCACACTGATAAGAATCAACAAGTCTCATAGTACCAAGAGACTTTGTGACATAAGTAGAGAACCAATCTCTATGTTCGGTCGCATGGAAAGATGCACAAGAATCTATCATCCATGTGTGGGAAAGAGAGTCAACCATAAGAGCCTCAGTAGGCATTCAACCTTTGCAAGTTAGAAAGGAACTATCAACCAATATGATCACATGGTTGAGTTCCAACAAGTGCTAAGAATTGAGAAAATGAATGAGTTCTTTTGTCAATATGAGGCATCTAGGCTCATCTTGATTGGAACAAATTTGATGTGGTTCCAACCATTGGATAAATAAATTTATAAAAGATGTTGGACATTGTCTAGATGATTTTGTTGGCAAGTTCTTGAAGAAGGAAGTCAAACATTACACCTCTTCTTTAATCCATACCACCAAGAAGAATAATAATGAGACAGTTGAGCTTGCTACTCATGATTCAAGCAATATAACAATTTTGTGAGTGAGAGTTTTCTTCTCAAGAAAAGATGACTTTGCTCTTCTTGGATGGATTGATTTATAGTGAATTAAGTGCATTTTTCTAGGTCAAATTCTTGGAAACTTTGGATGCTTTCTTGAAAGAGTGTATTGATTTGGAAGAAAACTTAGTAGAAGTTTTTAACCTTCCTTAGATAAAAAATGTTTTGACTATTTATCCACAAGTGGATTGCACCTACCATCTATTGTGGAATTAATAGATATGGTAGCCAAAAACGGATACAAAATGGATGCCAAGATAGTAGCTCAAATGACCAAGATAAGTGATATCAAAAGAATGTTGCAAATCAGCCATAAGAATGTCAAGTTTTGCATTACATGACCCAGTCAAGAGTATGTCATCAACATAAAGAACAAGCACTATAAGATCAGCCCCATGTTTGTGTACATAGAGTGTACTTTCAATTGGACTACATGTGAATCCAAGAGCAATTAAGTGTTTATGGATTCTATCATACCATGCGTGTGGAGCTTGCTTGAGACCATACAAGGCTTATGGCAAGCGACAAACCATATGCTCTTGCCCTTTGATGAAAAATCGATGAGGTTGCTTCACATAAACCTCTTCTTGCAAATCACCACTCAAGAAAGCTATTTTTATGTCCAAATAATGTACTTTCCAACCTCGATGGGCACCAATGCAACCACGGTATGAGTGGTAGTCATGCATGAAGTAGGTGAAAAAGTTTCCTCATAGTGAATGCTATATTATTGCACATATCCTTTGGCAACCAATCTAGCTTTGTAATGATCAATGCTACCATCAGACTTTCTCTTAATCTTGTAAACCCATTTTGTACTAATGGCATTTTTTCCTTTTGGCAATTCACATAACTCCCAAGTACCATTCCTATGTATGGAATCAATTTCTGATTGCATAGCACTCATCCATTGTGGATCATCACATGCAACTTCAAAAGTAAGTGGCTCTTCATTACATGCTATTGCAATAAGAGAATAATCCACAAAATTACTTGATGCATGGCGAGAGCTTGATCTTGTTCTACCAAGTAAAGGTGCACTCAATTTGTTGTCCTTCAAAGTTTGTTTTAGCCACTTTGGCATAGTTTGTGCACTCTTGATAGACATGCATTCATTATGTACTACATCATCAACATGTGCATCATGTGTGGGCTGAATTTCATGCTCATTTTCAGCCATATTTTAACATCAACATGTACATCGTGTGTGGGCTGAATTTCATGCTCATTTTCAGCCATATTTTGATGCAAATATTCATCCATATGTGGTTGGAAATTTCCAGTAGTTTTGACAATTTTTGGTTGAAAATTTTCAGCCATGTTTGGCTGGAAATTCCTTGCATTTTCAGCTCTACTTTGCTAGCATTTTTCAGCCCTTTGAGCCTCAATTGGCTAGTCTACATGGCCATAGTCAAGCACACCATGACATGAGTGTATCAAACATATCTTGTGAGCTAACTATTGGTTGTTTTTTGCATTCAAGTAGAGGGAAAACTGAATTTTCAGCAAATATTACATCTCAACTCAAAATAATTGTGTGTGTCTATGGATGGTACATATGATATCCCTTACTTTTCGCACTATAACCAACAGATATACATTTCTTTGCCTTCTCATCCAGTTTGTGATGTTGTTCTGATGGCACAAGAGCACATGCCAAACAACCAAACAACCAAACATGTGCATATGACTAACCATTCACTTATGT
Source organism: Ceratopteris richardii (assembly GCA_020310875.1). NCBI lineage: Eukaryota > Viridiplantae > Streptophyta > Polypodiopsida > Polypodiales > Pteridaceae > Ceratopteris > Ceratopteris richardii. The sequence continues at coordinate 52,913,838 of CM035444.1, forward strand.
CCATTCCAAGCCTCATAAGGACTGATGACTCTCAATGCTTTTGTAGGGCAATGATTCAATACATAGTTTGCACACATGACCGCTTCCATCTTACTAGAAAGGTCCTTCTCTTTAACCATACATCGTGTCATTTCAAGAAGTGTTCTATTTTTTTGCTCGGCAACACCATTTTGTTGAGGTGTATATGGCATCATACGTTGGTGTGAAATACCTCTTTCATGAAGAAAAGCATTAAACTCATGTGACATGTATTTACCACCATGATCCGTGCATAGAGTCAAAAGCTTTTGTGAAGAAAAATTTTCAACCATAGCTAAAAATTATTTGAAGCAAGAAAATACCTCATTCTTTGATTTCCTAGGATACACCCATGAATGGTGAGTAGCATCGTCAATGAAGGTAACAATATATACATGCTTCCCAAACGATGGAGTCTTGACAGAACCACATACATCACTATGAACAAACTACAATTTTCGTGTAGTGTGTGTATGACTATCTTTTGGAAAAGAAGCACGGTGCATTTTTCCAAGAATGAAACCTTCACATGCATGCTTTTCAATGGACTCAAGTGTTGGCAAACCAATAACCATGTCTTTCTTTTGCAAGTAAAGCAAACTATTGAAGTTCAAGTGAGCAAAACAAGCATGCCAAGGCTCCATTTCAGCTATGGAAGAGGTATGAGCAACCAAGTCATTCGAGGCAACCCTCTTGTATGTATCCATGCAATACAAACCATTACATAATGTACCAAACATCACGATAATATCACCATTGCTGAAATCATGAACCATACACTTATCATCAACGAAGTGTACATAAAGTCTAGCTTTGGCAATCCATAGAATTGAAATTGATTTCTTCTTGATACTGGGTACATACAATGCATTTTTGAAGAAAATCACACCTCCATTTGCAGCTATAAGCTCAATTTCTCCTACTCCAATGATAGGATAAGAGGCATTGTTTGCAGACACGACATGTCCTCCTTTGGGTGCATCTTGCAAAGATGCAAAAAACCTTTTGCATGAAGTTATGTGCTTTGAAGCACCACTATCAAAGAGCCAATCGGAATCAGCCGCATTCACAACCATACATTTAGAATGAAAAGATGCATCATAATGACATGAAACAACACATGCCCAAAAATCTTGAGCCATGTTGCCTTCATCATTCTTTCCATTTGCTAAATTTTTAGCAATAGACATGCTAGATTTCTTCTTCTTTTCATTGTGTTTAGCAAGCTTTATACACTCATCAATAGTATGACTAGCCTTCCAGCAATATTTGCATCTCTTCTTCTTTTGCAAACGAGCATCATTAGAGGAATGAGTGGAAGAGGAAGGTTGAGGCTCTCATTTTGATGAACCCAAAGTTGAACCATACTCACTTTTCCCCTTTTGTGAGATAGCAAGTGCTTGTGTTCCCTCAATCAAACCACTCCTATTCACTCTAGATTGCTCTTCTTGCAAAAGAAGAGACACAACCTCATCAAATGCATACATATTGGGATTCCCTTTTGCAACCAAACAGAGTGTAGTAGCAAAGCTTTGATAAGATTCTAGTAATCCTTTCAACAATCTAGAAATGAGTGATGCATTTGGAATAATCTCATCTATGTTTTCCAATTGCTCTTTCAAGTCACTCCCTTCACAATCGTCTCTAATCTTATCTACTGTTATTTTCTTTTCAGAAGAGCTAACTTGAGTAGAAGAGGTTTCTAATTGGGCTTTGTTATGTCGCTTCACTGATTGAGCTAGCTTGTCCAAAAGATGCAATTTTACATTCAATAGCTCCTCTAAGATGAGCATATACTCACCTCTTGTCTTTCTTAGGGCAACCATTGATGGCTTTGGTTCACTTCCTCTAATGCATTCTTTTCATACTAGTGGTGCTCTCTTGTACTCAATCTTGGCTTCATATTCCACCATGTAGTTAAGAAGTGTGTAGAATCATATAGTCTTCCTCTTGCATGCTAAGGTTTTGAGCATCACCATAACAAGACCTTTCAAGAGGTTTTGGTCATTGTCCCACAACTATCACATATAGGTAGGTTGGTCTGATTCTCTTTCTTCCATCTGGTTTCCTAAAATCTTTATAAATTTTTTGAGGCCAAGCTTCATCCATGTTTGGGATGGTTTTATCCACATCTGCTTTGGCTCTTTGCACTCATGGTGTGTAAGGAGTTTTTTTAATGTGATTTGATGTGCACTTGTGGTGGATCTTTGTGTGCCACTTGTTGTATGAACTCTTGGAATTGAGGTTCTAAAATTTTAGTATTTGCTATGGATATAGGAACTCTTTCTATCATTACTTGAGCAACCTCTACCATTTTCTTCCACAATGCCAACCTTTCCCTTTCTAGGTCTCCTCCAAGGTAGCACTACTGATGGTGCTCTAGGTGGGTCTGATAGCTATTCTCACTTGATATGCCTTTAAAACATCTATAAGCCTTCAAGCAAAGGATCTACTAGAATCGATCTTGCTTTTTTCTTTGTGTGATCCCTCTTAGGTTCATCTACAATGGGTGTTACTTAGGATGATGACTATGCATGGTTTCTTGAAAGATTCAATGGCCATTTGATTCTTCTCTTGTTGCTTTTGTAGATTATCCTATAGATCACTCATCCTTTGTTTCCAACACTATTTTATTTTCTCTTTTCAAGATGTCGAATTTTGTGTTCTCTCCTTATTGGGCTTTCACCTTTGTTTATGGTGTTCTCTATGATTCTAGGGCTTTTTTCTTCTTTGTTCTTGTCAGATGGATTGAAAATTCAAAACTCTATTTGGGCTTCTTCATGTTGCACTTGAGCTCTGATTACTAACTGCACTCGTATTGAGGTACGTTTCTGTCATGAGGAAGGAGATAAGGAAGAGAGCTCACACTCACACTCTCACACTCAAAGAGGAGCACACACAGATTGAGGCAAGAAAGTATGATCTTCTTCTTCTATTACATAGAATGTACAAGAATGGCCTAAAACAACAATACAACGAGTGCAATATATAAAGAACAATACATAAGGAAAACACTAATGTCCGCAAATGAGTGAGCTGGCAAGAAACAAATGTGCGATTACTCTCAGTAGATAAATCTAGTAAAGCTCAATGAAGTATCCCTGACATATACCAACGTGACCACTATACATGTCAAAGAAATGAAAAAAGTGATACATGTCATCCTGGATCATCACATATTGAGCTTGATATCTCAACACTCCCCCTCAAGCTCAACGTCATGTCCTCTAATCCAAGCATCTTCTGAAACTTCTTCAGCTTCTCTACTACAAGTGCTTTAGTAAAAATATATGCAACCTGCTCATCTTTTCTCACATAAACAAGATCAATATCACTTGGTAATACCTTCTCTCTGATGATGTGATAATTTACCTCGATATGCTTTGTTCTAGCATGAAAAATACGGTTCCATGCTAAATGTATGCCACTAACATTATCACAATAGATGGTGAGAGGATTTTGCACTTCCACACCTAAATCTGCAAGTAGCATCTCTAACGAGGATGATTCACATGATGCCATTCCAGCACCTCTATACTCAACCTCTGTACTCGACAAAGCAACACTGGGTTGCTTCTTATTACTCCATGTAATAGCTACACTCCCAAGTGAGAATAGAAAGCCACTAGTAGATCTTCTATCTGAAATGCTACCAGCCCAATTTGCATCAGTGTATCTATAATAAAGTGATAGGTAGGAGATGGTTGAACCACACCCTTGACAGATAGGAGATGGTTGAACTACACCCTAAGAGAGAGGATTAGGAAGTAATCCTCAACCATGGCTTTTGGGGCAAGTGGTTAGCCCAGCACATTACTAACCAAGAGGTTGTGGGTTCAATTCCTTAGATTGGTATCAGAGCCTAAGAAGTAGGATTGGGAAAGGTGGATTGACCTAAGCCTCTAAAAAAGGTGCTTGGGCATCCTCTATATGAAAGGGTACAAAGTAATGCACGTCGCTTTCACAAGTTAGCGTAACAAAGATTGAGGTGTATCTCTGAATTAGTAGGTCGCATTGATGCATGTAATATACCATTGGAAAGCTCTCAGAATGAACTTTTCAAATCTAGTGAGCTAGCTAGAAAATGTAAAGTCCTTGGGAAACCATGGGTGGCACTTGATTGAGGGTTCAAGATACTAAAACATGGGTGAGAACAAGACTCAAGATTGAGGTTGAGAACAAGGGCCCGAGACACCAAGGTTGCAAACAAGAAGGTTCAAGACACCAAGGTTGAGAGCAAGAGTTCAAGAGACCAAGGTTGCAAACAAGGTTCAAGAAACTGTGTGAGGCTGAGGATATCAATTCAGGGATACCTAGGGAGTTCAAGGGGCTGATCATGGAGGCTAGAGGGATACAAGAGCATATCATTGAGGACAATGATTGACCAAGGGGGGAAGAATGTAATAAAGTGATAGGTAGGAGATGGTTGAACCACACCCTTGATAGATAGGAAATGGTTGAACTACTCCCTAAGAGAGAGGATTAGGAAGTAATGCTCAGCCATGGCTTTTGGGGCAGGTGGTTAGCCCATCACATTCCTAACCACGAGGTTGTGAGTTCAAATCCTTAGAGTATCCATGAACCTACAAATCTACACCAGCTTTATAAAACAATGCATAATCCAAAGTAGCACTCACATAACATAGAGTGCACCTCAGAGCATCCAAATGTGCCTTCCTAGGAACTTGCATAAATTGACTTTCAAGTCCAATAGTGTAGCTTAGATCACGCCTTGTAATTGTGAGATATATCAAGCTTCCCACAATTTTCTTGTACACAGTACCATTTTCCAATGCTTCACCTGATGTAGTATCCAACTTCAAACTCTAATCTAATGGCATAGAAATTGGCTTACAATCAGCCATACCATACTTTTGTAGCATACTCAAGGCATATTGCCTTTGTGACATCCATATACCTATTTCTATATGTATAAATTCAATGTTCAAGAAGTAATGCAACACACTAAGATCTTTCATGTCAAATTACTGCATTAGGAGCCTCTTTACTTCTTTAATGCTTGCTTCATTGTCACCTCCTACAATCAAGTCATCAACATAGATAGTCATAATCCATCATCACCCTTCCTTGCATATAATAAATTATTTGCATCACACATAGAGAATCCAATGGTGTTCAAATAATCAGCAATCCTTGCACGCCAACCACGCCGGGGGAACATTTAAAAAAAAAAAAGTAAAAGAAAGATCATCAAAACACACATACATGGTTTTGCATGAGTTTGTTGTTCTATGCTTTTTTTCCTCTTGCTTGTTTCTTGTGTAATCATAGAGAGAAATTCACCATGCGTCTTGAGTACCACTCAATCACACAAGCCAAAACACACCCATACTACATGAATGTGTGATATCATTTATGTTATTTTTCTTAGAAAAATGTAAATAAATGGGGTTAAAACACTTAAAACCTCTTTCTTTCCTTTTTACTTGCCAAACCATTAGAAAAAAACATTGAAGTAGAAAGTGGCATCAACAAATAGAGAAGGGAGTGTGCGGTCTCTCAAGAATGTCTTATCAAGACTTAGACTCAAGAAGCAGAAGAAGAATTGTTGCCTCACGTAATAATCCTCGTAGGTCCATCCTTTGGGTCCATCTCTTTGAAAAGAGGCCATTGGCTGAAAGATAATAGCAATCCGGTGAAAATATGGAATAATCTATATGTAAATCAACCTACACATCACATCCACACACAAAAAAAAATTAAATGTATTTTCTCTATCCATCACGATTAAAAGTGTCCATCACGATGGACTGCCTGTCCATCGCAATTGACAGACCTTGATGGACACCTCTGTCCATCACGACAGATGGTATCCATCACGATGGACACCCCTGTCCATTGTGATCGACACAAATATCGCGATTGACACCCATACTCGGCCAAAAACATATTCATCATGACACGTAGAGACCTGATTGGCACAAGACAACATGAAAAAGCAAAGAATTCAGTCCATCGTGATTGAGAGCCCGTGATGGACTGCCTATCCATCACGATTGACAAGTGTCCATCATGATTGACAGGTGTCCATCGCGATTGATATCCCTGTCCATCACGACCAATAGAAAAATCACAATTGACACTCCAATTTGACGAGAAACTTATCCATTGCAACTTAGAGCCCCACGATTGACAGGTATTCATGCAAAAACCCGAGAAAATATGTCCACTATGATTGACACCATCAATCCTGATTGACACTGAATAGACATAACTTCTTCATATGAACTCCGTTTTTTGTGTTCTATAGCTTCTTGGAAAGCTCATAAAACCACACAAAAATTGATTGGTTTTTTTTTTTAACCAATACGTGAAGTTATAGATATGCTATTTTGAATTTGACCTTCCACAGGGGTGAGAAAGTTGAGGGATCTCTAAGGGAAATTTTCATAAAGACAAAGCAAAATTCAATCTTTAAATTACATGAAGGAAAATGGTATGTTATGTCAATTGAATCTAAATCTTGAGCTAACTTTGGGACTTTTACAGGTCCATTGAGAGCATCAAAGGGCGTCTAGAGCACGAGCATATTGCAAGCTCGAGAACGATCCCTCTGTCAATTCCTAGCTTAGGCTATGTATGGATAGAGGTTTTGATTAATTAGGGTGATGTTAATCCTGATCGAGTACAAGAACCCTAATTTCTCAACTGCAAGCATAAGTAGGATAGCTTTTTGACCAATTCTAAAGAAAAAGAACATAAATCGAGAGATCAATTTCAAGTACGATAACATTCAAGTAATCCTCATGATGGAACTATTGGACAAGAAGTGACACCAGAAGGAAACTTAAAGGACCCTAGATCCATAGATGAGTGTGTAAGTATGTGCATAGACATTGAGGACAATCTAGGGGAGGAATTAGAGTTTTCAAAGATCTATAAAGATTCAAATAGCTCTACTAGCCTCACTTCCAAACACTCCACTTCTATTGAGGAACTTGCAAGGAAATACCTAGATTTTCCCTAGTGAAACGATGTTATACTTGTGTAGGTGAACATATGGCTAACATGTGTCCAATTGTGGCTCAACCCCAAGCGAACAAGAATATCTAATAATGCACCCTAGAATGGAGGTACACTAATCACACCGCACAGGATTGCCCTTATAACAAGCAAGCTACTAGACAAAACTATCCACAACCATATCCACAAGAGGCAAGATACCAGAACTAGTACCCAGCACAGCCATATGCTAGGGCATGGCAACCCTATCAACCACAACACCAGGCCCAACAAAGGACTCATCCTATGTTAGTCCAACAACCTCCACCTCTAGCCAATGTGATCCGAGTGAAGTATGCAGCCACTGAGGAAAATGTGAATAGAGCCTTAGTGCCAGTATCACCATTGCTTTCAAAAAGTGACCCGAATGATTCTAGTTTTGACTCGACTCATATTTATAGTCCACAAGCTTACTATATGCAGTCACCTGAGCATAATGAAACATACTATTACGAAGACCCTAGTGAATCTAGTGGGGAGCCCGAATATGCTAATATCATGTACACAATCCTAATACTAGGCCCCAACTAAGATAGATAAGACCCCAAGCACCTAGAGGACCATGCTATAGATACCAAGGAGATCACTTCATACGTGATTGCCCTATCCCTACACCTACGCAACCCCAATCAGTGACAATTCAACGTTTTTGTCACGATTGTGGGAAGGAGTACTTGTTACGAGATTCTCCTAAGAACCCAAAAGATGCAGTGAAAAATCACTCCCATCAATGTGATTGTGTTAGTGGTAGATTCTGACTTCCACTGCCCTAGTACAAGTAGTCACTAGAGCTCAAGCATTACAACAAGGCCGAGGCTTAGGACAGGAAAAGAGTCCAAAGGTCAATGAGACTGAGAGTACAACCAAGCAAAGGACTCGAACCTAGAAAGATAGCTGAGAGAGAATGAAAATTCAATGGTCTAAGAAGATGACCGAGTTGGAGGAAAGCTTAAAAGAAACAAAAGCCAAGATAGTTGAACTCACCTCTCAAATGCATATTGGTACAACGCAATCAACAATTGAAGTTTTGATGAAGTTTTGAAGTCAAGGATTGAAGAAAAGGTCAAGATATGAAGCATGAAGAAAGTACATGTTTAGAGAATGAAGATGTGTATACATATGTACATTAACTTAGAATTAGCTCACTTATACTTTTGTATGGTTATGAGCTTGTACATATTTGCCTATATATACAAGGAAAAATGTCGGGGCTAATATGAGAGAGTGTGAGAGAAAAAGTTTTGAAGAGAATTAGAAGTCATTAGACACTTGTGAAGTGAGTAAGATAGCTCTCTCATCCAAATGTAAAACTTTTTAGTAATGAAGAAAAGTTGCACCCGATTTTTCTGTGTGTTCTCCCTCTGTACTTGATCATTTCAAGAATCTTTCTGTAAGTATCTAATTCCATAGTTAATGAGTCTATGGTTAATGTTTGAGATTCTAATTGTAAACATGCTGTGAGAATTATGAGTAGGAACATTCATATGTGAGGAAGTGTTGAGTGTCTTCTGAAACAGGCGCAATCTCGATGGTCAAAGAAATGGTCAGTTCTCAGTGCACAGTGTAAAGTTTTGCACAAATCAAGAGTCAAAATCTAAGTTGGTAAGCCATCTATGGTGAAAAGCATTTGCATAAATGGGTTCTAGTTTGGGAGAACCAAGCTTTAGAAGTTGCAGGTGTCAAAGTCGACTATAAAGAACTATAGTTTTAGACATAGGTGACTTGTTGAGATCATTTCTTGAGATCTACTGAGTTTTTTGGAATGATTTAACTTGGAGGAGGTGTGCAAACTATAGGCGACACCTTCTACAAAGTTTTATAAAAAACTTTACACATTTGATAAGTCAATGAATGAGTTATGTGCAGCATACTTTCTATGAAGTCATCTTCTTCACAGTTTGTTCAAGATTTTGGTAGTTGAGTATTGATCCTCCAAATTGGGGAAGGTTTTAAGTTATTCTGGATATAGAGGTGCTCTAACTTCAAGGATAACTTGTTCTTTTGGAGATTAACACTCTCCATCAGTGGTATGAGAGCAAGAAGCACCAAAGTTGAAGAAAGGAGGACCCCGATTGTTGCAGTTATAAAGAATTCAACATTTGAAGATACAAAAGGTGAAAGCTTGAAAGAAAAGCTTGAGAAGGAGGACAGAATATATCAAGGAAGACAAAAGGATTATCACTCGAAGCAAAGGTAACCTTATTCCTCATAAAGCTTGAGCGATTTAATACAAAGGTGAAGAAAGGATGGGAGATTCTCTTCAGATAGAGAAATTGGATAGAGAGAACTATCCAGCATGGTCAATGAGGATGGAAGCTCATCTTATGAGCAAAGATTTGATAGGTTATATCATAGGTGAGGAGGAAAAGCCTCAGTTCAGAGATCCTAGTGTTCCAACTAGGGATGAATTGTCAGATTTGAAGACTTGGATGAAGAGAGATGCTCAAGCTAGGAGCATTATCTATATGTGAGTTAATGACTACTTGCTACCTCACATTAGAGGTCTTGAAAGTGCAAGTGCTATATGGAATGCTTTGGAGGAGCATTTCCAAAACACCACAAAGTCAAGGAAGGCATCCTTATGGGCAAAGTTTACCACATTCAAGAAAAAGGCCTCTCAATCAATCTCAGATTATGTAACAAGGATGAAGGACATTGCAAATGCATTAGGAGCAGTTGATGAAGATATTGAGGAGGATAAATTGGTAAGGCAAATCCTCACATGTTTGAGAGGTGATGACAAATGGAAGCCATTCATTTTGTCTACTGAATTATCATTAGATCATTTTACTCCTGACTTAAATGAGTTGCTAGGACACATGTTAACCTTTGAGCAGGATGTCAAAGGTGATGGTGATAAAAGTGCAGGTTGAGCAATGTATTCAAAGGATAAGAAGAAGAATAGCAAAGGGAAGCAACAAGCAAATGAAGATGAAGGAACAACTAGCCAGGCTAACTTCCTAAGAGGAAGAGGAGGTGGCAAAGGTAGAGGAAGAGTTAGAAGTAATAAAGATGGAGTCAAAGCTTGCTAGATTTGTGGTAAGACAAATCAGTTAGCTCATGATTGTTGCCATAATACTCAGAATAATGGTGGATATAATAAGAACTTTAATTCAAGAGGAAGAGGTGGCAGAAATCAAAGAGGTAATTTCAGAGGTAGAGGTAGTAGAGGTTATTTTGGAAGAAATGCAGGTAGAGGATTCCAAAGCCAACAATACAACAATACCTACTACAATTATGCTTCAGATCAGAAGGAGCATTCAACATTGATAATGAATGCAACCTGTGAAAGGCAAAGTGAAGACCAAAGAGTCTTCTACATTGACTCAGGGTGTAGCAATCACCTGAGTGTCAACATAGCATTGATGACTGATTTGGAAAATAAGGTAACTAATCATGTAGTTCAAATAGGTGACAATACAAAGCACAATAAGAAGTCAATTGGATTAGTGAAGGCCAAGGATGGAAGTACTCTCTTGAGTAAGGTTTTGTATGTTCCTAAAATTCCAAAGAATCTGATAAGTGTAGGACAAATTGTTGAAAAAGGTTATGAAGCTAGGTTCACTAATGAAGGGGTTTTTGTGGAAGACCCTAGCAATCGATATAAACAAATTGTTTCAGGGAAGAAAGAAGGAAGATTGTTCACATTGAAGATTCAAGGTAATGTTGGTCATGCCTTGTTCACTTATGGAGGACATAAGATCTCTGAGTTAGATCTTTGGCACAAAAGACTTGGACATTTCAATGAAAGAAGCATCAAAGGTATGGTTAACAATGGTTCAGTGCTTGGATTGCCTAATGTTGCAGGTCAACATATGACATACAGATGTGAGGCATGTCAATTAGGTAAGGCTCATAAGCAATCTTATTCCAAACGTGGTTTTATGTATTCAGAGAAGCTTGAGTTGGTACACACAGATGTGTGGGGACCATCAAAGGATTTCAATATCAATGGTTCAAGGTATTATGTGATTTTTGTTGATGATGCTACCAGATGGATCACTATCTATGTGATCAAAGATAAATCAGAGGTATTCAATACATTCAAGCATTATCATGTGTATGCAGAAAGAATTACAGGTCAAAAGTTGAAGAGACTAAGGTCAGATGGAGGGGGAGAGTATTTCTCTAATGAGTTTAGTGATTACTTGTGGAATGCAGATATAAAAAGGGAAATTACTTGCAGGTACTCTCCTCAACAAAATGGTGTAGCAGAAAGGAGGAATAGAACTCTTGTTGAGTTTGCAAGCTCCATGATGACGGAGAAAAATTGTCCCAATTATTTGTGGGCTGAGGTTGTAAATACAGCTACATATTTGTTCAATAGATTACCATGTAAAGCTTTGCAGGGTATGACACCATATGAGGCATGGTGGGGTAAGAGACCTACTCTAGATCATTGCAAAGTATTTGGATGTTTAGCATATGCATATGTGCCATCTCAATTGAGGCACAAATTGGAACCTAAAGCTGAAAAGTATGTATTCATTGGATATCATGATAAGCAGATGGGATATAGGTTGTGGAGTCCATCCACAAAACAATTCCTTGTATCAAAGGACGTTACATTTGATGAGCAAGGTACTTGGTATGCAGGTACAATCAATATTTATGCAGGTGATGAAGAAGTTGTGAATCAAAAGAAAGGTAAATCAAAGGTTCAGATATTTGATGAAGAGGAGAACAATGAAGTACGGTTGAAGTTGAAGAAGTGCCAAGGTTTGATCCAGAATGTGATGAACCAGAAACATCAAGAAGTGGAGAACTCAGAAGGTCATCAAGAAACAAATGGCAACCTACAAGGTATAGCTAGGACACTTCTTTTTTAGCTACCAAAGATTATGCTTATATGATAAAAGCAGATGAAGACCCTTCTACATATGAAGAGCCAAAAGGTAAGGAAAATTGGGAGAAAGCTATGCAGGAAGAATATGATGCATTGATGGAGAATGAGACATGGGATTTGGTTCCTAAACCAAATAGTCAGAAGATCATTGGATGCAAATAGGTCTACAAGACAAAGAGGTTTGCAGATGGAAGTGCGTATAGGTATAAAGCTAGACTTGTTGTGAAAGGTTTTGCTCACACATATGGTATAGGTTATGATGAGACCTATAGTCCTGTGGCAAAGATGACAACCATCAGGACACTCATAGCTATTGTTGCATGTAAAGGTTGGAAATTATGTCAATTAGATGTGAAGAATGCTTTTCTTAATGGTTATATTTTAGATGATCTTTTCATGGAGCAACCACAAGGATTCAGAGATGAAAGGTATCCAAATCATGTATGTAAGCTCAAGAGAGCTCTAAAGCAGATAGTAGCTTGCTTGTTAAAGCAAGTGATGATGGGTTCATTTACATGTGCATATATGTTGATGATATAATTCTTACAGGTACAGATGAGAAAGGAATTCAAAGCCTAAAGAAGCAAATGGAGAAAGAGTTCAAGATTAGTGACTTGGGAGACTTGTCATATTTCTTGGGCATGGAGATCTCATACACTCAACATGGAGTATATGTAACTCAAGAAAGGTATCTGAAAAACTTGTTGATCAAATTTAAAATGGATGATTGCAGGGTAGCACCTACTCCAATGGAAGTGAATCACAAATTGAGCAGATATGGAGGAGAAGAATTCAAGGACATGAAGCTATATCAAAGTTTGGTTGGTAGTCTGATCTATGCTACATTAACTAGGTCTGACTTGTCATATGCAATTTATTCATTGTCCTAGAAAAGAACATTGGGTTGCAGGACAAAGGGTGTTGAGGTACATTAAAGGTACACTCAAAGAGGGTTTGTATTATGGTTTTACATCAGATACAAACATCAAGATATATAGTGATACAGATTGGGCAGGTAATCCTGATTATAGGAGATCAACTTATGGATACTTGTGTTATGTGGGAGATAAGTTAATTTCATGGTGTTCAAAGAAGCAACACACAGTTGTTTTATCATCCATAGAGGCTGAGTACAAAGGTATGGTTGAAGCTACAAAGGAAGTGATATGGCTTAAGACTCTTATGAAGAGTTTTGACATCATTCAGAGTACGCCTACTATTCATGGAGATAACATCAGTTCATTGTATTTAGCTGCTAATCCTGTTTTTCATGCCAAGACCAGACACATTGAGATTCAGTATCATTTTCTAAGAGAGAAGGTGATGGATAAGGAGATTGAAGTCATACATACTTCAACAAAAGATCAGATATCTAATATGCTAACCAAAAGCTTAGATGGACTAAAGCTATAGAGATTCAAAGGCATGGCAAGTATAAAGAAGATAGAGAAAACCTCAATTGATGATTGAGGGGGAGCTATTGGTACAAGGCAATCAACAATTGAAGTTTTGATGAAGTTATGAAGTCAAGGATTGAAGAAAAAGTCAAGATATGAAGCATGAAGAAAGTACATGTTCAGAGAATGAAGATGTGTATACATATGTACATTAACTTAGAATTAGCTCACTTATACTTTTGTATGGTTATGAGCTTGTACATACTTGCCTATATATACAAGGAAAAATGTCAGGGCTAATATGAGAGAGTGTGAGAGAACAAGTTTTGAAGAGAATTAGAAGTCATTAGACACTTGTGAAGTGAGTAAGATAGCTCTCTTATCCAGATGTAAAACTTTTCGGTAATGAAGAAAAGTTGCGCCTGATTTTTTTGTGTGTTCTCCTTCTGTACTTCATCATTTCAAGAATCCTTTTGTAGGTATCTAATTCCATAGTTAATGAGTCTATGGTTAAAGTTTGAGAGCCTAATTGTAAACAGGCTGTGAGAATTATGAGTAGGAACATTCATATGTGAGGAAGTGTTGAGTGTCTTCTAAAACAGGCACAATCTCAATGGTCAAAGAAATGGTCAGTTCTCAGTGTACAGTGTAAAGTTTTGCACAAATCAGGAGTCAAAATCTAAGTTGGAAGGTAAGCCATCTATGGCTAAAAGCATTTGCATAAACGGATTCTAATTTGGGAGAACCAAGGTTGAGAAGTTGCAGGTGTCAAAGTCGACTGTAAAGAACTACAGTTTTAGAAATAGGTGACTTCTTGAGATCATCTACTGAGTCTTTTGGAATGATTTAACTTGGAGGAGGTGCGCAAAGTATAGGCAACACTCTGTACAAAGTTTTTATCAAAAATGTTACACATTTGATAAGTTAATGAATGAGTTATGTGCAGCAGACTTTCTGTGAAGTCATCTTCTTCATAGTTTTTTTAAGATTTTGTTAGTTGAGTATTGATCCTCCAAATTGGTGAAGGTTTTAAGTTATTCTTGATATAGAGGTGCTCTAACTTCAAGGATAACTTGTTCTTTTGGAGATTAACACTCTCCATCAATGCGCTCTCACACATTACTACCACCACCACCATCCCCATCACCCTCCAATCCACCACCTTCTAATCCACCACCTAGAGTAGGATCAGTCCTTGCAGATCCCACTCCCAAAGACCTAGACATGATGCTTAAAGCATATCAGGCCGGAATCCAAGAAGGGCCAAATGTGACAGAGCATGAGAATTGTTACCCTAGAGCTTATCTAGAGATAAAAAGAACAAAGCTTTGTGCTACGATGGTAGAATTGGCTCAATCCATGTTTGAAGTCAGTCGCCTCTTCAACTACTCTAGTTCAGCTAAGACACAGTTGCATTTTGATGGACTATTAGAAAGATTGGAGAGCTTACTTGCAAAATCTGGACAAGAAGCCACCTCCCAGGGTAAGGACAAGTCAAGTGAAAGAATGAGCATTCCTCCTAAGGAAGCTTATGTGCCTAATTCCACTGAACCAGACATCTTTTCCTCTATGAATTGATATTCCCAAGAATTTCTAGGAGAGATTCAAGAAGAGAAATGGACAAAAGAAAGTGAGAATCCTCCACCCATTGAACTTGTGGATGACCTACACGCTCAATTCCCATAAGATAATCCTTCCATTTATTAAGAACAAGAGGATGCCCAGTCTAGTGAGCGGTTAGACTTTGCGTCTAATTCCTTGTAGGAGTTACCCCATTTCACAGGACCATGGGAAGCAAGGACTACTTGTATGAGAGCACCTATGGTCATGATAAGGAACAAAGAATCAGTCATACCTAGGAATACGGAGGTAGTAAAGAACACTAAAGAGTAGTGCAATCTCACTTTAGAGGAGCTTCTCAAAGTTAAGCTAGAATTGTGGAATCATGTAGCCAATCAAGTGCCAAAAGTAGCTAAACCTCATTCACAGGTAGGACCACATAGAACAATGCCAAAAAATACCCTTGGATAAGATAGAACATATGAGTGAAGGAGAAGAAGGAAACACCTATCTCCCAATCACTCATCAGGG
This sequence comes from Ceratopteris richardii, assembly GCA_020310875.1. Taxonomy (NCBI): domain Eukaryota; kingdom Viridiplantae; phylum Streptophyta; class Polypodiopsida; order Polypodiales; family Pteridaceae; genus Ceratopteris; species Ceratopteris richardii. The sequence continues at coordinate 52,929,213 of CM035444.1, forward strand.
AAATACAACCAAGGCAATTTTAGACTCAATTGCAGGAGTTGCAATTGCTACCACTTCCCTATGGAAGCGTTGGGGCAAGCCAATGCCTAAGCCAACAAGAATGAAACTACAAATGGCCGATGGTCACATAGAGAGACCATTAGGAATCCTAGAAGGAATAACTCTCACTACTTGTGGTGTAGAGTTGGAGCATAATTTTGCTATATGTGACTTTAACAAAAATCAAGCGTATGAAATGATTTTGGGAAGACCATTTATGAGGTAGTTACAAGTAGTACATGATTGGGGAACCAATTCCTTGTATCTACAACACTTAGGAGTTACAACCAAAGTCAACCTCAAGGATTACTCTCATAGAGACGTGCCCCTATACATTGGAATCCCATCCATAGAGCCATAGATGATACAGAGTCAACACATTCCATAGAATCAGGATCCTCATGAATGCATGAAGACACACACTCATGGATGTGTAAATTTGTTGAAGAAGAAGAGCAAAGAGAAAACGCAAGAGAGGTAGGTGCAAAGGAAACTCATAGATCAATTCAAGACCCCGCCTATGCACCTATATTATTTCCAGATGAAGACTTTAAACCTCATGGTTGGGCAAAAATTCTAGCCACAATGGATGTAGCCATCAATGAAGAACAATGGGCACCACATTGTGATGAGGATGGCTATGACATTTTGGTTTTCACAATTGAACCACTCATGTGTGATTCAGTTATCGAAGAGTGTGAGCCTAGAACATAAGAAATTGATCAATCAAGTGACTCAAACCTAGATTCAATCATTATGGATCCTTTTTTAGCATCACAAGAGGAATACTTGTACGAAGTAGAAGCTCACCCTCAAGGACAAGGAGAGCTTATGAATGATGTGAGATTAACTACACGCATAACCACCAAGAGTGAAGGCAAGAAAAGAAAGAAGAGAGAATTATCGCCAGATGAGGAGGAATCTTTGTTTGAGGTCCCCAAAAATTTTAAGAAGTATGAAATAGAAGATCGGAGAGTCATGATAAGGATGCCTAAACGTGAAGCACTAGCAAGAGAGGCCTATGATCACAAAGAGAAAACTAAGAAAATCACTGTGACCATAGAGGAAGGTGAAGAGCGATGTACATACATGGACATGATTTGATCGAGGACGAGGAACAAGAGTTGATAGCCTTGCTAATAGAATACAAAGATGTATTTGTCTGGAGTTAAAGGTGTAGACCTTGACATATGCTCACATATGATTCCCATGACCTCAGAAACCAAACCCTCTAAGCAAAAGCCATACACATATAACGACAATTATGCTGCCAAGATCAAGGAAGAGATAGATCGATTGGTAGAAGCAAGATTTATCTATGAAATTGAACACACTGAATGGGTATCCCCCATTGTAGTGGTGCCCAAGAAGAATGGCAAGTTACGTGTATGCATTAGCTTAAAGAAGGTTAACACATCCACTATTTGAGATAGTTATCTGATTCCTATCATTGGGCATCTATTAGAAAGGGTAGCAGGCAAGGAAGTGTATAGCTTCCTTGATGGATTCTCTAGCTACAATCAAGTGGCCATTGCCCCACAAGACCAGCATAAGGTGACTTTCACCACAAAATGGGGCATATTCGCTTTTTGGGTAATGCCATTTGGTCTAACTAATGTGTCAGGTACCTTTCAGAGGTTGATATGTCATGTCTTTAAGGAATTCTTGCATAAAAACTTAGAGGTCTATGTTGATGATTTTTGTGCTCACTCCAACATTAGAAAAACACATATACTTGAAGTGAGACAAATATTTGACAAATATAGAGAATATCAGGTTTGCCTAAGTCTAGAGATGTGTGTTTTCATGGTCAGGCAAGGCAAGATTCTAGGACACAGTGTCAAAGAATGGCATATCCACAGATGAAAAGAAAGTCAGAGCTATTACAGAGCTACCTAGGCCAAAGAATGTCAAGGAAGTATAAGCTTTCATGGGGCATTGTGGTTATTATCGATGATTCATTCATATGTATGTGATCATTGCAAAGCCTTTGTATGCTCTTTTGACTAACTTTGAGTGGACAAAAGAATGTGATAACTCCTTTAACGAGCTCAAGAGAAGATTATGCTCAGCACCAATCTTGACTACACCAGATTAGAACAAGCCATTCCATGTTCATGTGGATGCATCCAATTATGCAATTGGGTGTGTACTAGCACAATCTACGGGTGAAGGCAATATGGATCTTCCAATTGCTTATGCAAGTAGACAATTGAATGTAGGTGAACGAAATTATACCACTATTGAGCAAGAAGGATTAGGCATGGTATATGCGGTTAAAAAGTTTAAATATTATTTGCTTGCAAATAATTATAATTTTTTTACAAATCATTAAGCATTGCTATATCTAGTGAACAAACCTTGCAATACAAGCAGATTAGTAAGATGGTTCATCTTACTAATGGAGTATGACTTTGAAGTTGTGCTTAGGAAAGGTAGGACACCTTAGGGCAGATCACCTTTATAGACTAACTTCAAGAGAGTCCCCTCAGGGAGTGCGTGATGACCTTCCTCATGTTTACTTGTTCAATCTAGAAGTAGTGCCTGAGTGGACTAAGAATATAGTGACTATCCTCACCCTTGGACCTAAACATCTTGTATTGAGATCCAAGGATAAAGAAATGGTGAGGTCTCAGAAGTATCACATAATGGTAGGCAGCATGTCTAAGCACACCGACTGTAGCTCAAGCGTAAGCACCACCTCCTTTACTTGTCAATCCGCGGAGATGTGAGGACCGGTATGAAGACCACGAGCAAGTGAAGGCACTAGTGCGTGAGTGAAAGCACACAAACATGCACACACATACACACACACGTGCACAAGGTAAGATCAAAGAGAGGAACAATGGGAAGCTTTGATTGCAAAAGATTTCTCTTACAAAAGCTCTATTTTCTAACCAGCTAACCTCAAAAATGAGCTCTCTAGCTCTTTTTATAGTTTTTGGACTAGTTTTGGCCCTGTCCAAACCTAGTGTCCGGCCTAGTTAAAAATTAGGTTCCAAGGCTTATTTGAGGGCTCAAACGAAGTCTAAAAATTATGAAAATTTGTAGGATGATACTTCTAATACTCCTCAAGCTTGAGGACTCCTTGTCTTGAACAAAATGGAGTTACAAAAATAGAAATGGAATTTACAATGGTTTTTAGTGATGAAAATCACTATTTTTGTAGGGGATTCTTCTGAAAGTTGACATACACTTCTTGGAGCTCCCTACTTGCTTTCTCTTCTTCTATGTCCACTTCTTTGATGTGCTCATCCTCCCCCCCCTCTGGAGTCTGTCGTCCCTGACAGACCCTTGTTGCAATGGTTGTTCCAAGTCGTGCTTTGAGAGGGGGTGTCCCTTCTATATGAACAAAAGTCGTCTGACTACCAGATGTGGCAGGGTTGGTGTTGCTCTAGCACAATGGTGAGTACCAACGTGAGGAGATACACCTCATAAATGTCAATCCGTGGAGACGTGAGGATCGGTATGAAGACCGTGAGCAAATGATGGCACAAGTGTGTGAGTGAAAGCACACAAGCATGCACACACATACACACACACGCGCACAATGTAAGAGCAAGGAGTGGAACAATGGAAGATCTTCGATTATCCAAGAGCTCTTTTACAAAGCTGAAATCTACAACCAGCCAACCTCAAAAATGAGCTCTCCAGCCCTTTTTATAGTTTTTGAGTGGTTTTGGCCCTGTCCAGACCTAGTGTCCGGCCTAGTTAAAAAATAGGTTCCAGGGCTTATTTGGGGGCTCAAACGGAGTCTAAAAATTATGAAAATTGGTAGGATGGTAGTTCTAATACTCCTCAAGCTCGAGGACTCCTCGGCTTGAACAAAATGGAGTTACAAAAATGGGAAATGGTATTTACAATGGTTTTTAGTGATAAAAATCACTATTTTTATAGGGATTTCTTCTGAAAATTTGACAGGTGCTTCTTGGAGCTCCCTACTTGCTCCTTCTTCTTGTGTGTCCACTTCCTTGATGCGCTTCCATGCTTTGTCCTTGACCTTGAGCTGAAACACTCCCCCCTCTCTTGAGTCTGTCGTCCCTGACAGACCCTTGTTGTATTGGTCGTTCCATGTAGTACGTTGAGAGGTAGCGTCCTTTGCGTCCAACAGGGATGATCCATTTTCCCAATGTAGCCTGGTCGTTTGTCCGGTTCTTCACTTTGCCACTGTTATCTCTTGCAGTTTGTAGTCCCTTTGTACGTACTTCTGCCTTGTATGCCATCTGGATGGTGCATTTGTGAGTTTTCCAAAACTGCTAGCTGCTCAAAGGAGGTGGTCAATGTTGATTGTGAGCAACTCTCGGTGGTGGATGGCTTCCTTGTTCTTGTTGTTGTCATCTTGATGTCGTCTGGTTCGTCCAAAGATGGATTTTCATAGTTTTCATGCCAAGTACTTGTAACCCGTAATGAATGGTGGGTCAGTGCATTAGTGCATGGGTTGAACAAAATATGTGCCTTGTGCATGGCCTAATAATGTGGCCCTACGTATGCGTACTTGGAAAATGCATGGCAAGAAGTATGGTGCAAGAGATTGGGTCTTGAGCTAAGTGCTCAAGGGTATGCTGACGAAGAGGTTTCCTAATCTATCATGGTTATAGTGTTGTTGAAACATACACGTCTTACCATGGTGAAGGGTCCGTTGATCTTCATCTCTTCGTGTTGTAGTTCCATCATGGTGTTTGACCATCGGCTTGTCCTTTTTGTTGATGGATGTTCTTGCTGAAAGCTCGTTGATGAGCATTTTCAAGCACAGTCCTCTTCTTTGCACAGTTCCTTTTTTTTTTTTTGTTGTTGTTGTTTTGGAACACGATGGCATCAAACAAGAAGAAAGAGGTTAGTATCAATAACATATTTTGCATGTGAAAATTGTGTCTCATGTGCCTGGGATTTCTCAATTGTGTCTATGCACGGCCATGTAATGTGGCCCTATGTTGATGCATACTTTGGAAGTGCATGACCTCAATGGTGCAACAGACAAGGTTATGCCAAAGGCACATGGTTGCTGCACGTCGAGGCTTTTGATGTTACTCGCATAGTTGATGCATTCTTTGTTTGGAGGTGTCGATTGGATCTCGAAATGATGTAATCCTCCTAATGGGAAGCCATTTCCGAATAGTATTTGGCCCTGTAGAGATCACCTCAGGCCAGTTCTTCTTTGGATGCTGTCCAAACTTTGGTATCCAGTGTGGTTGGCCCCTTGGTTCTGTGGATGTTGCTTGTGCTTTTGGCTTCCAAACCCATATCCTGGGTGAGTGCCTGCTTATTTTTGTAGAAGGGTTGAGTTTATCTTCTTTTGGTCTTTGTGCTCTGTTCTTACCCTTTGCTTTTCTTGGCTTCTTTGTTGAGGCCTTTCGCATGGTGGGGAGCATAGGCCTTTGTACGTGTAAGAGCTTCTTGGGTACCAACATCTGTAATCGCCCTTGTTGAGCTGTAGCTAATTTTTTAGGCACCCAAATTTGTACCTGATTGTGGTCGGCCTTCTTTGATAGCGTCGGTACCCAAATTTGTTGGATTCTTCGTGCTGGAGCCTGTCGTAGGTGCTTGGCCCTTCTTTTTCCATGGTCGATCTGGTTGGGTGGAAATCTTTGAGGCCACATCGATGGTTGCACTCCTTTCTTTACCCAGATCTGCTTCATGTCCATAACTTCTTTCTGCTTGAAGGCTCTTTGTCTATTTGATAGACTGGCTGTTTTGCACTGTTTTGCTTGCTTCTGAGGTTGAGCTACTGTGGATGCTTCACTCTTTGAAAAAAAAGAAGAAGGTTCATCTTGCCTTTGCGATTGTCCTTCCGTGATTGCGTCCGTCTGGATCATAGAGCTTTTGAGATCTACAACATCTTGTTCGAGAAGATTAGCCTTAGAGAAACAAAGAGAGTGTGTGGTGTCAGTGTCAGTGGGCATGCGATTCTCCAATTCTAATGTAATGCATTGATTATATACCCAAACTTGAAGAAGTTGACTTCTTAGGTTCAAGTTGACAGCATGGTCGTAAATCCAATCTTGACCCAAGACAAGTGGCTCTGTGAGGTCCTCATCATGACACACTAGCATTTTGACTTTTATTGGAACATCTTGAAGGTAGATGGGAAGTTCCACCTCTCCCAAACAAGGGGTTTCCACGCCTCCTAAACCTATGAGATAGGCTTCTATGGGCTCGATGTTCAATTGCAGGTCTTGGCAGTATGAAAGTCTAACTGCACTAGTTGCTGCTCCTGAGTCAACCAATGCTCTCACAGTCCTTACACTCTTTCCTTGTCCTACCTCTATATTCACAAAGGGCGGCGATCAATTATTTGAGAAGTAGTTATGCCCGATTTTTGGCACATGTCCATGTGATATTTTGGAGCTTTTGTGTTGACATCTAGGCCTAGCCGCCGTAGCTTATTTCTTCTGATGCGCTCTCTCGCCTCTGCTTGTGCTTCTTCTCTAACCCTTAACTCCTCTTCTTTTCGCTTCTTAGCAGTGTTGAGTCTCATGAGCAGTTCCTCTGTAAGAGGTTCTTGATATAACTTGACTCGGCATCCACTAATATAGTTTGGTAAGATATCACCTTCTAAAGTGGCCAATTGAACTGCACCGCTAGTGGAGAGTCTATTAATGATCATGGGTCCATATCCTCGTTTCTCCAATTTGCGGGCATGTTGCTTTAGCGTATAAACCAGCACTAGATCTCCTTCCTTCAATCCTTTATCCTTTACATGGGCATCAAAGTATGCCTTTTGCCTTTTCTTTGCAGCATAAATGCCTGCTGCTGCCCGTAGCCTCGTCTCACCTAAGCGTTCTAGATCAAAGATCCTGGAAGACAACTCATGTCCATTCCACTCATGCTCTTGTGCTACTTTCAAGGCAGGGATTAGGAAGTCTAGTGGTAGCACAGCATTCTGTCTAAAAACCATCTGAAATGGGGTAGCATTGAGTACCGTTTTGTAGGCAACTCGGTATGCCCAAACAACATGATGAAGTTGTTTGTCCCAATCAGAGCGTTTATTATTTACAAGTTTCGTTAATACGTTACATAGGATCTTATTCGTGCTCTCGGCTTGTCCGTTAGCTTGTCGGTGATAGGGGGCAGACTTCTTATGTATCACCATGAATTCTTGAAGGATATTTTCAATGACCTCATTCAAGAAGTGCGTACCTCTATCACTAACCAACTCTATTGGTAACCCGTACCTAGTGAACACATTTTCGAATAAGAACTTAGCCGTTGTTTGAGCATCATTCTTTGTCGTGGATTTTACTTCCACCCACTTTGTAAGGTAATCTGTGGCTACAATAATGTATTCTGCATGGGAGTTTCTAGCTGGGGGGTTAATAGGACCAACAAAGTCTATGCCCCACTTCGAGAATGCGCGCCCTCCCATCATTGGCCTTAAAGGCATCTCATCTTTTCTTATCGGATACTGGGCACGTTGGCATGTGTCACATTTCTTCACATAAGTATGTGCATCCATATGAAGAGTGGGCCACCAAAGTCCTGAGAATAAAATGGTCTTAATTACTCTGTCAGGCCCAAAGTGTCCACCTGCAGCACCGCTGTGTGCAGTTTCTAAGACTTTCAAATAGTCTGATTCATGAACGCATAGTCTTAAGTATCCATCTTTGCCTCTCCGATATAAGTTGTCTCCTACTAATGCATAGTCTTGAGCCTCTTGCTCCATGCTCCGTTTTCTTGCAAGACTAGCCTGATTGGGTAATGTTCCCGATCTCATGAACTCAACCAATGGAGCACTCCAATCTGGGATTAATGACACATGATAAAGAGTGGCATGCTCCACTGGGGGTCTCTTCTGGCAGACTGGACAATTTTGGATCCACTCCTGTATTTCTTTGTCCATGCTAGGCCAATACACTCCTAAACGTTTTAGATTCTGCAATGTTCGTTGTTTAGAGTAGTGATTTCCTAGCAGTCCCTCATGGGCTTGTTGCATCCAACTAGTATGTTCGTCGTCCTCAACACAACAAGCTAATACGCCCTCGGTATCTTGCTTCTACATACTTCCGGCCAATATTTGATACTTTAGAGATTTTACAATTTCTTCTTTGCTTGTTTTCACATTTTTATTTGCAGGCCCAAAGGTTAGGACTAGTACCAACTTATTTGCCCATTTAGGAACAACTTCTAAATTGAACAGATAAGCATCGGGCAATTCATCAGACACTCCTTGCGGTGGCTCTCCTGAAGTGATGCGAGAAAGATGGTCTGCCCTAAGATGGGTTCTACCTTTCCTGACAACAACTTCAAAGTCGTATTCCATTAGTAAGAGGAACCATCTTACTAAGCGGCCTGTATTGCAAGGTTTATTGACCAAATATAGTAAAGCTTGATGATCGGTAAAAAACTTAAACTTATTGGCCAATAGATAGTGTCTAAACTTCTTCACGGCGTATACCATGCCTAAGCCTTCTCTCTCCGTTGTGGTATAATTTCGTTCAGCTGCATTTAATTGCCTACTAGCATATGCTATCGGCAAATCTAGGTTTCCTTCACCTGTGGGTTGTGCTAGCACACATCCTATTGCATGATTGGAGGCATCTACATGGACATGAAAGGGTTTGCTCCAATCCGGAGTAGTCAATATTGGTGCTGTGCACAAACGTCTTTTCAGCTCGTTGAAGGAATTCTCGCATTCCTCGTTCCACTCAAAATTTGTTAACAACCCATAAAGAGGTTTAGCTATGGTGGCATACATGTGGATAAACCTACGGTAATATCCACAATGGCCCATAAAGGCTTGTACCTCTTTAACATTCCTTGGTCTTGGCAACTCTGCTATCGCTCTTACTTTGTCCTCATCAATGTCCATGGTAGCTAAGATTTCTGCCCAACCATGAGGCTCAAATTCCTCATCTGGAAATATCATCGGTGTATAGGCTGGGTCTTTTATTGGTCTATCTCCTGGGGGAGTTCCTTCTTCTCTCGCTTTTAGGCGCTTTTCCTCTTCCTCTGCGACCTTGCACATCCACAAGTGAGTATCTTCATGCAGCCATGATGGATCAGGTGAACTTCCAGAATGCACGGAGATAGAATCTTCTTTCGCTTTGTGGATAGGATTCCACTGTAGGGGTGGTACATCTCTGAAGGTGTAATCCTTCAAATTGACCTTGGTGGTGACCCCTAAGTGCTGTAAGTACAAGGAGTTGGTTCCCCAATCCTGTACTATTTGCAATTGTCGTAGGAAGGGTCTTCCTAGGATCATCTCGTAGACATTATTTTTCTCAAAGTCACATATAGCAAATGTATGTTCAAACTCTACACCACAAGTGGTTAGAGTTATCCCTTCAAGCAATCCTAGAGGTCTTTCAAAATGACCATCTGCCATTTGAAGTTTCATTCTTGTTGGTCTTAAGGTGGGTTTGCCCCATCGCTTCCACAAGGAGGTGGTCGCAATAGTAACACCAGCACCCGAATCTACAATTGCTTTGGTTGTGTAACCTTGATAGGTGATCTGAAGATAAGTGTTACCTTCTTCACCTTCGCTCATGTCCCCTATCTTGTCGAGAGGTATCTCGGGAACTTTTTGCTTAGAGCCTACTTTTGGCATATTGGATTCAAGTTCTGGAACCTGATCCTTCACATGATTCCAGAGCTCAGGTTTTGCTTTGAGCAGCTCTTCCACAGTGAGATGACATTGAACCTTAGTGTTCTTCACAACATCAGTGTTTCTTGGAATCACCGAGTCTTCATTTCGTACCAATATTGTGGGAGCTCTGATCTAGATAGATTCAGATTCCCATGGGCCTATGAAATGAGGCAACTCTTGTAAAGAATTAGATTCAAAATCTAATCTTTCATCTTCTTGTTGCTCTGCTTGGTCTCCATAGATAGACGGAATGTCTTGGGGAAATTGATCATGAAGATCATCAATCTCAGGAATAGGAGGGGAATTACCCTTCTCCTTGGCCCATTTCTCTTCCTGTATTTCCCGCAAGAACTCTTGAGAGTACTGTTGAATTGAAGGAGGTATTCCAGCATCCGTGGAATTAGGAACATAAGCTCCCATTGGTGGTGAGCTTCCTCTTTCCATAACTGGTTGAGCCTGTGGAGGTAAAGAAACTTGTGGTTTGTTTACCAACTGCTCTAATCTTTCTAGTAAGCCTTGGAAATGCAAATCCGGTTTGACAGAGTTTGTCTGATTGAACTTTTGACTAGTCTCAAGTATAGCTTGAGCTTGTTCTACCATTTTCATGCACATTTTCATCCGTTCAATCTCTAAATCTGCTCTCGGATAACTCTTGTCCAAGTTTGCAGTTGTTGGCCCTTCTTGAAGACGAGCCTGGTAGGCCTTGAACATCATGTCCAAGCCTTCTGGGGTTGGATCTGCAAGAACAGACCCTGATTGCGGTCTATTTACAATGGGCGGTGGGGTGGAATGAGGTGGAGTGGATGGAGCTTCAGCATGCGAGGGGCTTTGAGATGCAATGTCTTCTATTTTTGTTTTGGCATCTTTAGACTTTCTTCTATTTCAGATATCTTTTTGTTCCACTTGCAATTAGCCTTCTCTCTGGTATCCTTCCATGTTCTTGGTTTCCTCTTACTAGGTTCTCCTGCCTCACTTGACACCGATTGCTCAGATGGTTTTGCTTGTTGTGCAGTCTGTGCCCTAGTAACTACCTGTACAGGAGTCACCTTATTGCTACTTGAACTTGAATCTGCCACTAAGCCTACCACGTTGATGGGTGTGACCTTGGGTGCACTAGAGGGATTCCTGGGACACTCTCTAGGAAGATGTTCCTTGCCGCACTCAGGACAAAAGCCTTGTATTGTGATGTTCTGTCCTAGTCCCAGAGCTGGTTGGTGGGGACATTCACGAATGAAATGGTCGCCCTGACATCTAAAGCATGGTCCTCTAGGGGCTTGTGGTCTTACTTGTCTCAATTGGGGCCTAGGATTTGGATTCGTATACATGACACTGGAGTATTCTGGCTCCCAATTTTGTTCAATAGGTGGTGTCTCATATTGACACTGAGAAGTCTCACTTTGCTCAGGTGACTCTATATAATAAGCATGTGGACTATCTTCATGGAAGTAGTCTGAACCATGAGCATGAGAATCATTTTCTGAGACCAATGGGGTTAGTGGCACCAATGCTCTATTAGGGTTCTCCTCCGCCATCGTATATTTAACTGGGATCACATTGGCAGGAGCTGGCGGTTGGTTTCCTAGGACAGGTTGTGGCCTATATGGTGCCTGATATTGCTGCTGGTATTGAGGTTGATATTGTTGTGGCCGATAATATGGCTGTTGGTACTGATTCTGATACCTACCCTGCTGGTAAGGTTGCTGATAATTTTGTCTAACAGCCTGCCTGTTATAGGGACAATCTTGGTTCGTATGATTTGTATATTTCCTCTCAATGGTGCAATATAGAGCATTAGGGTTTCCTTGGGGTTGAGTCGTCAACGGGCAAACATTAGCCATGTGATCTCCTCCACATGTATAACATCGCTTCACTGAAGTGACCCTTGGCATTTGTCTATTTTGAACTCCTAGCTTTTTGGCCACTTGCTCAGCTATCTCATCTATCTCAGTGGAGGTTCTAGAGGTATGACTTGTAGAACTATCAGAGTCCTTATAGAGTTTGGATAGTCCTAACTCCTCACCCAAGTTGTCTTCTATGTCAATGCATATCCGTATACACTCTTCTATGGATCTAGGCTCTTTCAGGTATACATATGACCTTAATTTTGTGCTCAATAGGCCATCTAAAAACAGTGCCACCTATTTGGCTGATGTGGGTAATTCTGGTACAGGGCATCTTTCCAAGTACTGTCTAAACCTTCTTCCTGCAAGTCGTACTGTTTCTTGGGGTGTCTGCTTGAAGCTGTGGATCAAGGATGATGTGTTATGCCTGATACCGCTTTTGGAAAATTCCACAATGAATTCTTCTAGCAGCTGACCTATCTCTCTATAGTTGCGACTGTTTAGAGGTTCAAACCAAGCTAAGGCAGTACCCTTAAGAGTCAAACCAAATGCCTCGAACTGGGTGAACAAGTCTTCAACCTGTTCAGCTCTTAACACTTGTTTGAACTCTGCCACATGATCATAAGGATCTCCAAATCCATCAAAGTAGTTCTTCATTGTCTTAACCACTTGAGAGGGTCTAAGGGTTCTTGAGTGCTCTCGTGGTCTAGGCAATGGGAAATCATGATCATCTCTTTGATGCCTATAAACTCTATGTCTCTCCCTTTCAGATCTTTCCGTTCCATATCCTGATCTGTCTCTGCCTACAGTGTCTGCAAAGCTTACCTCCGGTCTCTCTCTAGTTCTTTCCCTCTGGGTTTCATGAGCCTTGGATGATCCGGCTCCCTGGAGGCCCTAGGAAACATTAGATCTTGGTGGAGGGAAAATTGATTCACCTTTCCAAGTGTAAGCATGTCTGTCATGATCTGATACTAAGAATAATTTCTGAGATGTGTGATCTAGATATACAGCTTTCCCTGGTGTCTCTGGGTCCTTGAATTCATAGATGGTGACTACTGGGCTGGGTTGATCTGGCCTAAATCTCCAAAAGGCTTCCTCCGTTTCTCGATTCACGAATAGTTCTATGCTTTTGTTATCTTGAGGAATCCATTCTGGGGTGATCACTCTAGTCAAGATTGACTTACCTCTAGGGGTTTTGGGTTCTCCTCCTAAGTCCCCTTTCTCTAGGTCTCCTATCTCGTTCTCACGAATGATATTTCCAAACTCATCTGTCCTATCTGGTAAGTTGGTAACCACATACATGGTTCCTTCCTTATCAATGTAAGCACCCTCTTCAAACTTGACCACTGGGTGTTCAAGTCCAAAGGGTTGGTCAGGATTCTTGAGTTGAACCACTGATCGTCTTAGGCCATCCTCATAGATGCGAGCACCTAATTGGTTGGTCCGGATATACTCCAATTGGGTCTTATAGGGACCTTCTGGTGTCTGTAAACAGGCAGTGCTTGAGCTACGTGTGGGTCTTTCCATGCTAAAAGACATTTCTGAGTCACTGGTTTCTAAACTTCGTGTGTACGGATAACCACTAAACTGTTGAGCCCAAGACTTGGCTGTATGGTTGACACTAGCCTCAGATGACCTAATGCTTTGTCTATCCTTACCTAAGTGTCTGCCAGATCGCAGGTTCATAAGCCTTGGATTCTAGTCCCAAAGTTCTCTTCTATTGCTCAAAATCCTTTGGAACACCTTGGTTTTCCAGTTCTCCTGAGGGTCAACTTCAAAATACCCTATCGAATAATCCTGGTATTATTTTTACCATAACCAGTCGATATATTTGTTGTACTCCTCACGAGCTTTCCAACAAAACCAAAATCACAGCAAACGGATTTCGTATGAGAAAGTTATTCCAGTTCAGGGTTTTGGGGGTTGAAACAGGGAAACAGGGTCTCTCAGGAAATGCTCCAAAGTAGGCGATACACGATATGTGGAGGACACGATACTTGATACTTGAGGAACTCGATACACGATACTTGGTATGTATCGCGATACTTGAAGTAGGTGATACACGATCTTCAACAAGTATCGTGAGCAAACTCCACGATACACAATCTTTGATAGGTATCGCGATCGCTGTATAACGATACACGATACTTACCTTGTCACGATACACGATAGTTGAGAAATATCGCGATACTTGATGTCCACGATACTCGGGCAAAACGATACTTAGCTCAAGACGATACTCGATATTTGGAAGAAAACGATACACGATCTCTAACTTATGCGATACCCGATCTCTGACAAATATCGCGATCTCTGATAAACGATACCGATCTTCGACTGAAACGATACCGATCTTCGACTGAAACGATACCGATCTCTCATGTAAACGATACACGACCTATGAACCAAACGATACACGATGGCTGGTGAGTATCGCGATCTTTGATTGAAACGATCTTTGGCACCAACAATACTCGATACTTGGCTCAAAAACGATCGACGATACCTGAACCAGACGATACGCGATCTTGGGTAAGTATCGCGATCTCTGAGAAGCGATACGCGATACTTAAGCCAAACGATACACGATCTTTGATCCAGACGATACACGACCTATGAACCAAGCGATACACGATCGCTGGTAAGTATCGTGATCTCTGGCCGAAATGATACACGATCGCTCGGAAATATCGCGATACTCAACCATAGGAGATTCACGATACTTGTCAGGTATCGCGATACTCGACCGCGGGAGCCAAACGATACTTGACCCTTAGACAAATTTTGGGAAAGATTTTTTCTAAGTTCTGGTTGTACACATGCTCTACTCTTTCCTCTCTCCTCTCCTCACTCTCTGTATCACCCCAAATCACTCCTTTTCACCTCTGTCAGTACCAAACGATACCTGACGCAGATCGTTTCCCTTTCCAAACTTATTTTACTGAGAAGTTATAGATTAAATGGGTGTTTTCTCACCTTGAGAGCCTCTCTAACTTCTTAGTCACTTCCCCTTGCTCTGCGTAACCCCAGTTTGCCCGATTTCTCACTCACGATCTCTGGCGCAGCTTCCACGATACTTGGTGCAGGTTCGTCTTGTCCGGGGCTATTCACTCAGATTTTTTGTTATTTTTGGTACTACTTCTTAAGCGCCTCTGTTCTGCACCCTCTCTAAGCTTCTTGCTCACAACCACAAGTAAAAACAAGGTGAATGTACTGTAAAAAATGGAGAAAACTGAGAAGATGAAGGTCGGTGGAGATGGTGATGATGGTGAAGATGAAGAAGAAGGAAAATTCAAAAACTGAACTAAAATGATGATTTTTTTACCTTCCAACGTCGCTACTCTATGTCTTACTGTCACACGCTCGTCCTCCAAGCTCTCTCCCCGGCAACGGCGCCAAATTTGGTGTTGCTCTAGCACAATGGTGAGTACCAACGTGAGGAGATACACCTCATAAATGTCAATCCGTGGAGACGTGAGGATCGGTATGAAGACCGTGAGCAAATGATGGCACAAGTGTGTGAGTGAAAGCACACAAGCATGCACACACATACACACACACGCGCACAATGTAAGAGCAAGGAGTGGAACAATGGAAGATCTTCGATTATCCAAGAGCTCTTTTACAAAGCTGAAATCTACAACCAGCCAACCTCAAAAATGAGCTCTCCAGCCCTTTTTATAGTTTTTGAGTGGTTTTGGCCCTGTCCAGACCTAGTGTCCGGCCTAGTTAAAAAATAGGTTCCAGGGCTTATTTGGGGGCTCAAACGGAGTCTAAAAATTATGAAAATTGGTAGGATGGTAGTTCTAATACTCCTCAAGCTCGAGGACTCCTCGGCTTGAACAAAATGGAGTTACAAAAATGGGAAATGGTATTTACAATGGTTTTTAGTGATAAAAATCACTATTTTTATAGGGATTTCTTCTGAAAATTTGACAGGTGCTTCTTGGAGCTCCCTACTTGCTCCTTCTTCTTGTGTGTCCACTTCCTTGATGCGCTTCCATGCTTTGTCCTTGACCTTGAGCTGAAACAGTTGGTTGTCCGGTTCTTCATCTATCACTACGAGCCTTTGCAAGTTGTAGTCCCTTGGTATGTGCTTCTTCCTTGGATTCCAGCATGACTGTGTCGTTGTGAGTCTCCGTTGATGTCCTCTAGATCTTCCAAAGTTGATGTTCATAGTATTCATGCCAAGTACTCATAACCCATATTGAGTGATGGGTAAGTGTGTTCGTGCATGGGTTGAGGAAAATATGTGCCTTGTGCATGGCCTTGTAATGTAGCCCTATGCATGCTTACTTGGAAGATGCATTGGAAGAAGTATGGTGCAAAAATTGGGGGGTCTTGAGCTAAGTGCTCAAGGGTATGCCGACGAAGATGTTTCCTAAGATATCATGGTTATGATGATTCCAAAGTAAAGATACTTACCATGGAGAAGGTCGATCGATGTTCATCTCTTCGTGTTGTACACTCGGCCTTTGGGACGGAACACGAAGAGATGGTCCACTAATGAGATCTTTTGAGTGGCTGATCCTGTCTCCTCCTTTCAAAGCCTCATTTGCCAAATACTGAGAATTGAATTTCTTTATATTCCTCTTACAGATATCTCACTAGATCTTCTCGTACATGCAGTAGTTAAGCATCACTCAAGTGACGGACCTTCAAGCTCTTCACTCCTACCATGGGAAGGGGAAACCATAGTTGTGGATGCCATGTTCATGCCAAGTTCTTGACCTTCTCATTCATGTTTCATGAGCCAAACCTGGGAACAAGTTCTTCCTCTCCTTCTTTTTCTTCTCTCTTTTTCTTCTCTTTTTTTTTTTTTTTGAGGAACAATGGCACAAAACAAGAAGACAAAGTTTAGTATCAAAAATGGTTTACATGTGTCAATGTGCTCTCGTGCATGGGACTCTCAATTGTGTCTATGCACGGCCATGTAATGTGGCCCTATATTAATGCATACTTTGGAAATGCATGACCTAAATGGTGCAAAAGACAAGGTTGTGCAAGGAGCACATGGTTGTCGCTTGTCGAAGCTTTTGATGTTATTTGCGGATGTTGATGCCAACTTTGGTGGAGGTATCCATTGGGTCTTGAACTGATGTAACCCGCCTTATTGGAGTCCATTTTAGAACAGCATTTGGCACTGTAGAGATCACTTCAGGCATCTTCCTCTTTGGATGCTTTCTGAACTGTGGTATCCAGTGTGATTGGTGCTTTGGTTCAGTGGGGGCTACTTGTACGTTTGGCTTCCAAACCCATACCCTTTTTACACTTCTTCGGACTCTTGTTGAAGAGGTGAGTTGGTCTACTTTTGGTCTTGGTGTTGGGTTCAGACCCTTGGTTCCCTTTGGCTTCTTTGTTGAGACTTTTCTCATGTGGGAGAGCATAGGTTGTTGTGTATATAGTAGCTTCTTGGGTACCCATATTTGTAATTGTCCGTGTTGAGCTTCAGCTAATTTTTTAGGCATCCAAACTTGTCGGATACCTGGTGGTTGAGCTTGTCCAAGCTCCTTCCTTCATCTTCTGGCCTGGTTGGCTTGTCTAGATGGGATTTGTGGGGGCAAGGTTGGTGGTTGCTCTCCTTTGTGTACCCAGATCTGCTTCATGCTCGGAACTTCTTTCTTGTTGAATGGTGTCTTTCTATTTGATGTAACAGTTGTCGTGAACGGTTGTGTTTGCCTGTGTTGTGGAACTACTGTGGCTACTTGATTCTTTGGAGAAGAAGAAAGATCCACCCGCCTTCGAACCTGTTCTTCCACGATTGACTCCTTCTGCATTATAGAGCTTTTGACACATACAACATCTTCTTCCATATGATTAGTCTTAGAAGAACTAAGAGAGTGTGTGGTGACATGATCTGGGAGCATGCAGTTCTCTAATTCTACGGTAATGCATTGTTCATGTACCCAAACTTGAAGAATTTGACTTCTTAGGTTTAAGTTAACTGCATGGTCATAGATCCAATCTTGACCCAAGACAAGTGGTTCTGTAAGGTTCTCATCTTGACACACTAGCGCTTTGACTTTCATTGGAACATCTTGAAGGTAGATGGGAAGCTCCACCTCGCCCAAACAAGGGGTTTCCACACCTCCCAATCCTATGGGATAAGCTTCTATGGGATTGATGTTCAACTGCAAGTCTTGGCAGTAGGATAGTCTAACTGCACTACTTGCTACACCTGAATCAATCAATGCTTTCACAGCCCTTGCACCCTTTCCTTGTCCTATCTCTATGGCCACAAAGGGACGTCGGTCAATGACTTGAGAAGTAATTATGCCTGATTTTTGGCACACATCCATGTGATATTTTGGGGCTTTTGAGTTGACATCTAGGCCTAGTCGCCTTAACTTATTCCGCCTAATACGCTCTCTGGCCTCTGCCTGTGCTTCTTCCCTCACCCTTAACTCTTCTTCGTTTCGCTTCTTAGCAGTGTTGAGTCTCGTAAGCATATCCTCTGTAAGAGGTTCTTGGTATAACTTGACTCTACATCCACTAATATAGTTTGGCAAGATATCTCCTTCTAGAGTGGCCAACTGAACTGCACCACTAGTGGAAATTCTATTAATGATCATGGGTCCATATCCTCTTTTTTCCAACTTACGGGCATGTTGCTTTAGTGTGTAAACCAACACTAGATCGCCCTCTTTCAGTCCCTTATCCTTGATGTGTGCATCAAAGTATGCCTTTTGTCTTTTCTTTGCAGCATAGATGCCTGCCGCCACGCGTAGCCTTGTCTCACCTAAGCGTTCTAGATCAAAGATCCTAGAGGACAATTCATGTCCATTCCACTCATGCTCTTGTGCTACTTTTAAGGCTGGGATGAGGAAGTATAATGGTAGAACAACATTCTGTCCAAAGACCATCTGAAATGGGGTGGCGTTGAGTACCGTTTTGTAGGCAACTCGTGTTGGTGCAAGACAATCAACAATTGAAGGTCTTTAAGTCCGCAGAAACTTCAGCAAAAATTTCCTTAAAAAGGTCACCGGAAGATCACCGGAAGGTCACCGGAACAGTACCGGAAGGTCACAGTAAAGTCACCGGAATGTTACCGGAAATGATCACTTTTACAGTTTTTAGTTAATGAAGAGTTGAAAGATGAAAGGAGGAAGAAAAGAACAAATTTTGGAGCATGGAAGAAAACCGGAAAAAAGTTGTACACATATGTACAGTAGTATAGTCAAGATGTAAGCTTGTACAAATTTATCTATAAATACTTGGAAAATGTCGAGGCGCGAAGAAGAAGAGATGAGAGTAGAAAGAAGAAAAAAGAATGAGAGGTATATACGAGAGAGAGAGGCATAGATGAGAAGAATGAGAAGTTAGATGTCATGAGACATATGAAAAGTTAGTTGAGTTTTCCTCTCATCACTCAACTGTAACTTTCTGAGTAATCGAAGAAATACTGCGCCGAAATTTCTGTGTGTTCTTCATCTGTGATAGATGATTTGTGAAATCCTTTTGAGGATATCTAAGTCTATAGTTAATCAATCTATAGCTTAAGTTTCAGAGTTTAATTGTAAACAGAAACCGAGAATTGTCAGTAGGAACATTCATATGTGTTGAGTGTTCAAAGTTTACTGAAACAGGCGCATTTCCAATGATCAATGTTTTGATCATTTCTCAGTGCATACTTTAAAGTTTTGCATGAGTGAGAGCTTAATCTTTAAGTTAGAAGATAAGCTACTCGTAACCAGAAGCATTTGCTTAAACGGGTTCTATTCAAGGAGAATCAAGTCTTAGAAGTTGCAGTTGTGAAGTCGACTGTTCAGAATGACAGTTTCAGACATAGGTATCTTGTGAAGGTGATTTCTCAAGTTATACTAAACCTTTTGAAGAACTTTAACTTGAAGGAGGTGCGCAATCTCTAGGCGACACTCCATACAAAGTTTCATAAAAAACTTTACATGTTTGTCGGATTAATTTGAAGAAATTGTGCAGCAGACTTTTGTGTTGTGAAGTTTTTGACTTACTCTTGGTATAGAGGTGCTCTAATCACAAGAGTAGGTTATTCTTTTGGAGATTAACACTCTCCATCAGTGATATCAGAGCAGGAGACATCAAAATCAAAGAAAGGAGGATCCGATTGCTGCGGTTACAAAGAATTCAACAACTGAAGAACTAAAAGGTGAAAGTTTGAAGGCAAAACCTGAGGAAGAGATCATACGATATCAAGAAAGACAAACGGAGTCTAATTTGAAGCAAAGGTACATATATTATTCATAAAGGTTGAAGATTTCAATACACAGGAAGACACAAGATGGGAGATTCTCTACAGATAGAGAAACTGGATAGGGAAAACTATCCTGCGTGGTTAATGAGGATGGAAGCTCATCTTATGAGCAAAGATTTGATAGCTTATATCACAGGAGAAGAAGAAAAGCCACAGTTCAGAGATCCTAGTGTTCCGACTAGGGAAGAGTTAGCAGATTTGAAAAACTGGATGAAGAAAGATGCTCAAGCTAGAAGCATTATCTATATGGCAGTCAATGACTACTTGTTACCTCATATTCGAGGTCTTGAAAGTGCAACTGACATTTGGAATGCTTTGGAGGAGCATTTCCAGAATACTACTAAGTCAAGGAAGGCATCCTTATGGGCAGAGTTTACAACCTTCAAGAAGAAGGCTTCTCAGTCCATTTCAGACTATGTGACAAGGATGAAAGACATTGCAGATGCATTAGGAGCCGTTGATGAAGACATTGAGGAGGATAAATTGGTAAGGCAAATTCTTACAGGCTTAAGAGGTGATGACAAATGGAATCCGTTTATTTTGTCTACAGAGTTATCACTTGATCATTTCACTCCAGATTTAAATCAGTTGCTAGGTCATATGCTAACATTTGAGAATGATGTTAAAGGAGATGGTGACAAGAGTGCAGGTCATGCAATGTACTCAAAAGATAAAAAGAAGAATAGCAAAGGAAAGCAACAAACAAATGAAGATGAAGGAACAACTAGCCAAGCCAACTTCCTAAGAGGAAGAGGAGGTGGCAAAGATAGAGGAAGAGGCAGAAACAACAAAGATGGAAGCAAAGCCTGCTGGATTTGTGGTAAGACAAATCATTTAGCTAATGATTGTTGGCATAATACTCAAAGTAATAATGGATATAGTCAAAGTTACAATGCAAGAGGAAGAGGTAGCAGAAATCAAAGAGGAAATTTTAGAGGTAGAGGTGGTAGGAGTTACTTTGGAAGAAATGCAGGTAGAGGATTCCAAAGTCAACAATATAACAATACCTACTACAATTACGCTTCAGAACAGAAGGAGGATTCAACATTGATATTGAATGCTACTTGTGAAAGGCAGAGTGAAGATCAAAGAGTCTTCTACATTGACTCAGGATGTAGCAATCACCTGAGTGGAAACATATCATTGATGACTGATCTGGAGAATAAAGTTTCTAATCATGTTGTTCAAACAGGTGACAACACAAAGAATAAAGTGAAGTCGATTGGATCAGTGAAAGCTAAAGACGGTAGTACCTTATTAGGTAAGGTTCTGTATGTTCCTACAATTCCTAAGAATTTGATAAGTGTAGGACAAATTGTTGAAAAGGGATATGAAGTAAGATTCACTAATGAAGGAGTATACGTGGAAGATCCCAGTCAAGGGTATAAACAGATTGTTTCAGGAAAGAAAGAAGGAAGACTGTTTACACTGAAGATTCAAGGCAACATTGGTCAGGCCATGTTTACATATGAAGGACATAAAATTTCTGAGTTAGATCTTTGGCACAAGAGGCTTGGACATTTCAATGAAAGAGGTATTAAAGATATGATTAACAATGGTTCAGTGCTTGGATTGCCTAATGTTGCAGGTCAACATATGACATACAAATGTGAGGCATGTCAATTAGGTAAAGCTCATAAGCATTCGTATTCCAAGCATGGTTTTATGTACTCAGAGAAGCTTGAATTGGTACACACAGATGTGTGGGGACCATCAAAGGATTTCAGTATAAATGGATCAAGATATTATGTGATTTATGTTGATGATGCTACCAGATGGATCACTATCTATGTGATCAAGGATAAGTCAGAAGTATTCAATACATTCAAACATTATCATGCGTATGCAGAAAGAACTACACGTCATAAACTGAAGAGACTAAGATCAGATGGAGGGGGAGAGTATTTCTCCAACGAATTCAGTGATTACTTATGGAATGCAGGTATAAAAAGGGAAGTTACTTGCAGATATTCTCCTCAACAAAATGGTGTAGCAGAAAGGAGGAACAGGACTCTTGTTGAGTTTGCAAGGTCCATGATTAATGAGAAAAATTGCCCTAATTATTTGTGGGCTGAAGCTGTAAATACAGCTACTTATTTGGTCAATAGGTTACCATGTAAAGCCCTGCAGGGTATGACACCATATGAAGCTTGGTGGGGTAAAAGACCTACCCTAGATCATTGCAGAGTATTTGGATGTGTGGCATATGCATATGTGCCATCACAATTAAGACACAAATTGGAACCTAAAGCTGAAAAATATGTTTTCATTGGTTATGATGATAGACAGATGGGATACAGGTTGTGGAATCCATCCACAAAACATTTTCTGGTTTCGAAAGATGTTACGTTTGATGAGCAAAGTTCTTGGTATGCAGGAACAGTTAATAACAATACAGGTGATGAAGAAGAAGTGAGTCAAAAGAAAGGTAAATCAAAGGTTCAAATAATTGATGAAGAAGAAAATTATGAAGAGCAGGAAGAAGTTGAACAGAGGCCAAGATTTGATCCTGAGTGTGAAGAACCAGAAACCTCAAGGACTGGAGAACTCAGAAGGTCATCAAGAAATAGATGGCAACCTACAAGGTACAGTTATGATACTTCATTTTTGGCTACGAAAGATTATGCTTACATAGTGAAAGCAGATGAAGACCCTTCTACATATGAAGAGGCAAAAGGTAAGGAAAAATGGGAGAAAGCTATGCAAGAAGAACATGATGCATTGGTGGAAAATCAAACATGGGATTTAGTTCCTAAACCAAATAGCCAGAAGATTATTGGATGCAAGTGGGTCTACAAGACCAAAAGATTTGCAGATGGAAGTGTGTCTAGATACAAAGCTAGACTTGTTGTCAAAGGGTTTGCTCAAACATATGGAGTTGATTATGATGAGACTTATAGTCCAGTGGCAAAGATGACAACTATCAGAACACTCATAGCTGTTGCTGCGAGTAAAGGTTGGAAGTTATGTCAGTTAGATGTGAAAAATGCTTTTCTGAATGGATATATTTCAGATGATGTGTTCATGGAGCAACCTCAAGGGTTCAGAGATAAAAGGTATCCAGATCATGTGTGCAAGCTCAAGAGAGCTTTGTATGGCTTGAAGCAAGCGCCAAGAGCGTGGAACTATAGACTTGTAAAGTTCTTGAAAGAACTTGGTTTTCAGGTGTCTGAAGCAGATAGTAGTCTGCTTATAAAAGCAAGTGATAATGGTTTCATATACATGTGCATATATGTTGACGATATAATCCTTACAGGAACAGATGAGTCAGGTATACAAAGACTCAAGAAGCAAATGGAAAAAGAGTTCAAGATAAGTGACTTGGGAGACTTGTCATATTTCTTGGGTATGGAGATCACATATACTCAGCATGGAGTATTCGTGACCCAAGAAAGATATTTGAATAACTTGTTAATCAAGTTTAAAATGAATGATTGCCGGATAGCACCTACTCCAATGGAGGTGAATCACAAACTGAGTAAGTTTGGAGGTGAAGAATTCAAGGATGTGAGACAATATCAGAGTTTGGTTGGTAGTCTTATCTATGCTACTTTAACCAGACCTGATTTATCATATGCAGTAGGAGTATTGTCTCAATTCATGCACTGTCCAAGGAAAGAACACTGGATTGCAGGACAAAGGGTGTTGAGGTACATTAAGGGTACACTCAAAGAAGTTTTGTATTATGGTTTTACATCAGATACAAATATCAAAATATACAGTGATGCAGATTGGGCAGGTAATCCAGATGACAGAAGGTCAACCTATGGATACATGTGTTATGTGGGAGATAAGCTAATCTCATGGTGTTCCAAGAAGCAACATACAGTTGCTTTGTCTTCTACAGAAGCTGAGTACAAAGGCATGGTTGAAGCCGCAAAGGAAGTGATTTGGCTAAAGACTTTAATGAAGAATTTTGACACTATACAGAGGACACCAATTATATTTGGAGATAATATGAGTTCATTATATTTAGCTGCTAATCCTGTTTTTCATGCCACGACTAAACACATTGAGATTCAGTATCACTTTCTAAGAGAGAAGGTGATGGATAAAGAGATTGAAGTAATCCATACTTCAACGAAAGATCAGATAGCTGATATGCTTACAAAAAGTTTGGATGGACCAAAGTTACAAAGGTTTAAAGATATGGCAGGAATAAAGAAGACAGAGAAAACCTCAATTGATGATTGAGGGGGAGCTGTTGGTGCAAGAAAATCAACAATTGAAGGTCTTTAAGTCCGCAGAAACTTCAGCAAAAATTTCCTTAAAAAGGTCACCGGAAGATCACCGGAAGGTCACCGGAACAGTACCGGAAGGTCACAGTAAAGTCACCGGAATGTTACCGGAAATGATCACTTTTACAGTTTTCAGTTAATGAAGAGTTGAAAGATGAAAGGAGGAAGAAAAGAACAAATTTTGGAGCATGGAAGAAAACCGGAAAAAAGTTGTACACATATGTACAGTAGTATAGTCAAGATGTAAGCTTGTACAAATTTATCTATAAATACCTGGAAAATGTCGAGGCGCGAAGAAGAAGAGATGAGAGTAGAAAGAAGAAAAAAGAATGAGAGGTATATACGAGAGAGAGAGGCATAGATGAGAAGAATGAGAAGTTAGATGTCATGAGACATATGAAAAGTTAGTTGAGTTTTCCTCTCATCACTCAACTGTAACTTTCTGAGTAATCGAAGAAATACTGCGCCGAAATTTCTGTGTGTTCTTCATCTGTGATAGATGATTTGTGAAATCCTTTTGAGGATATCTAAGTCTATAGTTAATCAATCTATAGCTTAAGTTTCAGAGTTTAATTGTAAACAGAAACCGAGAATTGTCAGTAGGAACATTCATATGTGTTGAGTGTTCAAAGTTTACTGAAACAGGCGCATTTCCAGTGATCAATGTTTTGATCATTTCTCAGTGCATACTTTAAAGTTTTGCATGAGTGAGAGCTTAATCTTTAAGTTAGAAGATAAGCTACTCGTAACCAGAAGCATTTGCTTAAACGGGTTCTATTCAAGGAGAATCAAGTCTTAGAAGTTGCAGTTGTGAAGTCGACTGTTCAGAATGACAGTTTCAGACATAGGTAACTTGTGAAGGTGATTTCTCAAGTTATACTAAACCTTTTGAAGAACTTTAACTTGAAGGAGGTGCGCAATCTCTAGGCGACACTCCATACAAAGTTTCATAAAAAACTTTACATGTTTGTCGGATTAATTTGAAGAAATTGTGCAGCAGACTTTTGTGTTGTGAAGTTTTTGACTTACTCTTGGTATAGAGGTGCTCTAATCACAAGAGTAGGTTATTCTTTTGGAGATTAACACTCTCCATCAACTCGGTAAGCCCAAACAGCATGATGAAGTTGTTTGTCCCAATCAGAGCATTTATTATTTACCAGTTTTGTCAATACGTTACAGAGGATCTTATTGGTGCTTTCGGCTTGTCCGTTAGCTTGTGGGTGATAAGGGGCAGACTTCTTATGTATCACCAAGAATTCCTGGAGAAGATTTTCAATGACCTCATTCAAGAAATGTGTGCCTCTATCGCTCACTAACTCTATTGGTAGCCCATATCTCGTCAACACATTCTCGAATAAGAACTTAGCCGTAGTCTGAGCATCATTCTTTGTTGTGGCTTTCACTTCTACCCACTTGGTAAGGTAATCTGTGGCTACAATGATGTACTCTGCATGGGAGTTTCTAGCTGGGGGGTTAATAGGACCTACAAAGTCTATTCCCCACTTTGAGAATGCACATCCTCCCATCATGGGCCTCAAAGGCATCTCGTCTTTTCTGATAGGATATTGTGCACGTTGGCAAGTGTCACATTTCTTCACATAGGTGTGAGCATCCATATGGAGAGTGGGCCACCAAAGTCCTGAGAATAGAATGGACTTGATCACTTGGTCAGGACCAAAATGTCCACCTGCAACACCACTGTGTGCAGTCTCTAAGACCTTTAAATAGTCTGATTCATGAACGCACAGTCTTAGCTAACCATCTTTGCCTCTTCGGTATAGGTTGTCTCCTACTAAGGCGTAGCCTTGAGCCTCTTGCTCCATGCTTCGTCTTCTTGCTAGGCTAGCCTCTTTGGGTAATCTTCCCAACCTCATAAACTCTACCAATGGAGTACTCCAATCTCGAATTAATGACACTTGATAAAGGGTTGCATGCTCCACTGGGGGTTTTTCCTGGCACACAGGACAATTCTTAATCCACTCATGAATTTCTTTGTCCAGCTAGGCCAATACACTCCTAAACGTTTTAGATTCTGCAATGTTCGTTGTTTAGAATAGTGATTTCCTAGAAATCCTTCATGGGCTTGTTGCAACCAGCTAGTATGTTCATCATCCTCGACACAACAAGCGAGTACACCCTCTGTATCTTGTTTGTACATGCTTCCTGCCAATATGTGATATTTTTGTGATTTTACAATTTCTTCTTGTGAGGTTTTCACATTCTTATTTGCAGGTCCGAAGGTGAGGACTGGTACCAACTTATTTGCCCATTTAGGAACAACTTCTAAATTGAACAGATAAGCATCGAGTAATTCATCAGACACTCCTTGTGGTGACTCTCCTGAAGTGATGCGAGAAAGGTGATCTGCCCGAAGGTGGGTTCTACCTTTCCTGACAACAACTTCAAATTCATATTCCATTAGTAAGAGGAACCATCTTACTAAGCGTCCAGTATTGCAAGGTTTATTGACCAAATATAACAAAGCTTGATGATCAGTGAAAAACTTGAATTTATTGGCCAATAAATAGTGCCTAAACTTCTTGACAACATATACCATGCCTAAGCCTTCTCGCTCGGTTGTGGTATAATTTCTTTCAGCTGCGGTGAGCTCTCTACTAGCATATGCTATGGGCAAATCTAAGTTTCCTTCACTTGTGAGTTGTGCTAGCACACATCCTATGGCGTGATTGGATGCATCCACATGGACATGGAATGGTTTATTCCAATCAGGAGTGGTCAGTATTGGTGTTGTGCACAAACGTTTCTTCAATTCATTGAAAGAATTCTCGCATTCGTCGTTCCACTCAAAATTAGACAACAAGGCATAAAGGGGTCTAGCTATGATCGCGTACATGTGGATAAACCTACGGTAATATCCACAATGGCCCATAAAGGCTTGTACCTCCTTAACATTCCTTGGCCTTGGCAGCTCCGCTATGGCTCGTACCTTATCTTCATCTGGTGAGATTCCATTCTTAGAAACAATATGACCTAAGATTTTACCTTGACGCACCATGAACACACACTTTTCTGGGTTCAGACACACTCGATATTCTCTACACTTGTTGAAGATTTGTCTGAGCTCAGGGATGTGGTATCTTCTTTCTTGGGAATGGGCACATAAATCGTCCACATATACTTCTAAGCTCTTTCGCAAGAACTCTTTGAAGACATGAAACATGAGCCTTTGGAATGTTGCAGGTGCATTGGTAAGCCCAAATGGCATCACACGAAATGCAAAGATCCCCCACTCTGTGGCAAAAGCTGTTTTGTGTTGATCTTTTGGGGCAATGGCTACTTGATTGTAACCTGAAAATCCATCAAGGAAGCTATAAACTTCCTTGCCTGCAACACGCTCCAATAGGTGTTCCGTGATTGGAAGTGGATAACTATCTCTGATCGTAGCGGCATTAACTTTGTTAAGGTTAATACACACTCGCAACTTCCCGTTCTTCTTGGGCACCACTACAACGGGGGACACCCATTCAGTATGCTCAATCTCATAGATAAATCCAGCTTCAATCAGCCTATCCATTTCTTCTTTTATCTTGGCTGCATAAGTGTCAGTATATGTGTAGGGCTTTTGTTTGGTGGGCTTGGCATCAGCAGTCATGGGGATAGTATGAGAGCAAATTCTTGGATCTACCCCTTTCAAGTCTCTATAGTGCCACGCAAACACATCCCTATATTCCCTTAATAGAGATGCAAGTTCCATTTCTTCTCTTGCACTTAGGTCATCTCCTATATATGTGCATCTCTCTTCGTTCTCTTCAATGGTCACTACAATCTTCTTGGTATTTTCTTTATTATCATATGATTCTCCTATGATGGCATCTCTCTTAGGCATTCGTACCAAAATTTTGCGGTCGTCAACTTCATATTTCTTGAAGTTTTCTGGTACTTCAAACAATGATTCCTCCTCTTCTTGTTTCACTGCTTTTCTTTTCTTTTTCTTTTGACTGCTCTCACTTCCATCCTTGGAATTTACCGTTTTAATGCTTGTGAGAGGTTCTTCTTCTTTCTGGTTAAACACGCCTACATCTTCTAAATAGTGCTTCTCTGAGTTAAAGCAACTATCCATCACAATGGACTCTAGATCATCGTCATTCTCTTCTTCTTCTATGACATCACTAGGGTCACATTCTTCTAGCAAGGGCTGACACATGAACACTGAGATATCATAACCCTCCTCATCACAATGAGGTGTCCATTGTTCTTCATTGACAACAATGTCCATGGTGGCTAAGATTTCTGGCCAGCCATGAGGCTCAAATTCCTCATCTGGAAAGGTCACCGGTGTATAGGCTGGGTCTTTAATTGGTCTATCTCCTGGCGAAGTTCCTTCTTCTCTTGCCTTTAAACGTTTTTCCTCTCCTCCGTGACCTTGCACATCCACAAATCAGTATCTTCATGCAGCCATGATGGATCAGGTGAACTTTCAGAATGCACAGAGATAGAATCTTCTTTCGCTTTGTGGATAGAATTCCACTGTAGGGGTGGTACATCTCTGAAGGTGTAATCCTTCAAATTGACCTTGGCGGTGACCCCTAAGTGTTGTAAATACAAGGAGTTGGTTCCCCAATCCTGTACTATTTGTAATTGTCATAGGAAGGGTCTTCCTAGGATCATCTCATAGACGTTATTTTTCTCAAAGTCACATATAGCAAATGTATGTTCAAACTCCACACCACAAGTGGTTAGAGTTATCCCTTCGAGCAATCCTAGAGGTCTTTCAAAATGACCGTCGGCCATTTGAAGCTTCATTCTAGTTGGTCTTAATGTGGGTTTGCCCCATTGCTTCCACAAGGAGGTGGTCGCAATGGCAACACCAACACCTGAATCTATGATTGCTTTGGTTGTGTAACCTTGGTAGGTGATTGGAAGATAAGTATTACCTTCTTCACCCTCACACATGTTCCCTATTTTATCGAGAGGTATCTCTGGAACTTTTTGCTTAGAGCCTGTTTTTGGCCTATTGGAATCAAGTTCCGGAACCTGATCCTTCACATGATTCCATAGCTCAGGTTTTGCTTTGAGCAGCTCTTCTACAGTGAGATGACATTGAACCTTATTGTTCTTCACGACATCAGTGTTCCTTGGAACCACTGAGTCTTCATGTCTTACCAATATTGTGGGAGCTCTAATCTGGAGAGATTCAGATTCCCATGGGCCTGGAAATTGAGGCAGTTCTTCTAGGGTATTAGATTCAAAATCTAATCTTTCGTCTTCTTGTTGTTCTGCTTCATCTCTGTAAATAGATGGAATGTCTTGGGGAAATTGATCATGAAGATCATCAATTTCAGGAATAGGAGGGGAGTTACCCTTCTCCTTAGCCCATTTCTCTTCTTGTATTTCGCGCAAGAACTCTTGAGAGTACTGTTGAATTGAAGGAGGCATTCCAGCATCCGTGGAATTAGGAACATAAGCTCCCATTGGTGGTGAGCTTCCTCTCTCAATAACTAGTTGAGCCTGTGGAGGTAAGTTTTCACAAAATCGTGTTTTTGACATGAAAATCACGATTACCAACCGAGAATCGTGTTTTTGAAAATCGTGTTTTAGAGAATCTTGTTTTAGAGAATCGTGTTCTAGAGAATCGTATTCTAGAGAATCGTGTTTTAGAGAATCGTGATTTTGTCTCAGAGAATCGTGGTTTCCAAAAATTTAGAGAATCGCGATTTTGAGCACAACCAGAGAATCGTGTTTTCTCAGAATCGTGTTTTTTGGCTAAAAATCGTGATTTGTGAGAATCGCGATTTTGAGGACAACCACAGAATCGCGATTCTGAAAATGATCTCAGAATCGTGTTTCCTTCAAAGGGTTTTTAGGCTGGAAATAGAAAATCGTAATTTTCCAAAAAAATTTGAATTTTTCAGAGAATTGTGTTTTTTGGCGAGAAATTCAAATTTCTGAGTGTCGGCAATGGCGAGCTCCATATGTGCAGAAAATCATGAAAAAACACAGGCGCTTGCTCTCCCTTGCATCTCCTAACACCTTCACACACAATGATGCATGAAAAATTGTATGAAAATGGTGAAAATGCACTAAAAAGCGAGAAATTTCTATGAAGAAGAAGATGGAAGAAGATGGAGATGGTGATGATGATGAAGATGAAGAAGAAAAATCAAAAAATGAACAAAAATGACAGTTTTTTACCTTCCAACGTCGCAAATCTACGAGCTTTCCAACGAGCTATAGAGCTCAAAAAATGGACTTTGGATGAAAAAGTTATGTCAAATCAGGCTCCTAGAGGTCACAACAGGCAAACACGACCTTTTGGAAAAAAATCGTGATTTTGTGAACTTCAAGAGAATCGCAATTGTGTGAAATTAGAGAATCCCGATGCTGTGAAATCAGAGAATTGCGATTGTGTGAAATCAGAGAATCGTGATGCTGTGAAGTCAGAGAATCGCGATTGTGTGAAATCAGAGAATCACGATTTTGTACCTTGAGAATCGTGATTTCACAAAATCGTGTTTTTGGCTCGAAATCATGATTTATGAGAATCGCGATTTTGAACAGAGAATCGCGATTTTGAGCAGAGAATCGCGATTTTGAGCAGAGAATCGTGTTTTTGAGAATCGCAATTTTGAGCAGAGAATCGTGTTTTTGAGAATCGTGATTTGGAGCAGAGAATCGTGTTTTTGAGAATCGCGATTTTGAGCAGAGAATCGTGTTTTTGAGAATCACGATTTTGAGCAGAGAATCGTGTTTTCACAGAATCGTCTTTTCACAGAATTGTGTTTCTCACAGAATCGTGTTTTTGACATGAAAATCACGATTGCCAACACAGAATCGTGTTTTTGAAAATCGTGTTTTAGAGAATCGTGTTTTAGAGAATCGTGTTCTAGAGAATCGTATTCTAGAGAATCGTGTTTTAGAGAATCGCGATTTTGTCTCAGAGAATCGTGGATTCCAAAAATTTAGGAAATCGCGATTTTGAGCACAACCATAGAATCGTGTTTTCTCAGACTCGTGTTTTTTGGCTAAAAATCGTGATTTCTGAGAATCGCGATTTTGAGCACAACCACAGAATGGCGATTCTGAAAATGACCTCAGAATCGTGTTTCCTTCAAAGGGTTTTTAGGCTGGAAATAGAAAATCGTAATTTTTCAAAAAAATTTGAATTTTTCAAAGAATCGTGTTTTTTGGCGAGAAATTCAAATTTCTGAGTGCCGGCAATGGCAAGCTCCGTATGTGCACAAAATCATGAAAAAACACAAGCGCTTGCTCTCCCTTGCATCTCCTAAGACCTTCACACACAATGATGCATGAAAAATGGTATGAAAATGGTGAAAATGCACTAAAAAGCGAGAAATTTCTATGAAGAAGAAGATGGAAGAAGATGGAGATGGTGATGATGATGAAGGTGAAGAAGAAAAATCAGAAAATGAACAGAAATGACAGTTTTTTTACCTTCCAATGTCGCAAATCTACGATCTTACCATCACAACGCTCGTCCTCGAAGCTCTCTCCCCGGCAACGGTGCCAAAATTTGGTGTAGCTCAAGCGTAAGCACTACCTCCTTTAATTGTCAATCCGCAGAGATGTGAGGACTGGTATGAAGACCACGAGCAAGTGAAGGCACTAGTGCATGAGTGAAAGCACACAAACATGCACACATACACACACGCGCACAAGGTAAGATCAAAGAGAGGAACAATGGAAAGCTTTGATTGCAAAAGAGTTCTCTTACAAAAGCTCTATTCTCTAACCAGCTAACCTCAAAAATGAGCTCTCTAGCTCTTTTTATAGTTTTTGGACTAGTTTTGGCCCTGTCCAAACCTAGTGTCCGGCCTAGTTAAAAATTAGGTTCCAGGGCTTATTTGAGGGCTCAAACGAAGTCTAAAAATTATGAAAATTTGTAGGATGATACTTATAATACTCCTCAAGCTCAAGGACTCCTCATCTTGAACAAAATGGTGTTACAAAAATAGAAAATGGTATTTACAATGGTTTTTAGTGATGAAAATCACTATTTTTGTAGGGGATTCTTTTGAAATTTGACATACACTTCTTGGAGCTCCCTACTTGCTTTCTCTTCTTCTATGTCCACTTCTTTGATGTGCTCATGTGCTTTGTCCTTGACCTTCAGCTTCAACACCGACCAAGGCATATTGGCTTGTTGTGTAGGGGAAGACGATCATGCAAAGTGGTTGCAAATAGCACATGTAGGTGCAATCCAGCAACATTACTCCAAACATAATACCCTACAAACCCTACAAAGGTTAGGGGTATATTGGCCAACTATGGAAGTAGATGTCAATAAGTTAAGCAAGGAATGCCCAACCTGTACTATTAAACCACATGTGGAACACATTACACTATATCAAGTGTCTTTAGTACAAGATTAGAGTGAACCATTGGTAAACTTTTTGAGGAAGAAGACATTCCCTCAAGAAATGACCTTGGCTAGACGATGTAGTTTATAATAGGAAGCACAAGATTACACACTCATAGGTGATAATTTATACAAACAAGAGAGTGCATATCCCAAGAACTTGGAAACTGCTCACCAAGGAGTGGCAGGAGGACACTTTGGCTATCTTAGATTGTGTATCCATGAGATTGCATATCTCAAGATCTTGGAAATGCTCACCAAGGAGTGGTAGGAGGACACTTTGGACCAGATCAGGTGATCAAAGCTATACTTTGGCTATCTTATATTGTGTGTCCATGAGAGTGAATATCTCAAGATCTTGGAAACTGCTCACCAAGGAGTGGCAGGAGGACACTTTGGACCAGACCGGGTGATCAAAGCTATACTATTTGCAGCTCTTTGGTGGGAAACCCTTCACATGGATGCACATACCTATTTAGAGAGGTGTGATATTTGTCAATGAACTCAGTACCCAATATGAAAAGATGAGATGTGTTTGAAACCTATGATGGGTGGACGTGCATTCTCTAAGTGGGGAATAGACTTTGTCGGTCCTATTAGTCCCCTAACTAAGAGTTGACATGCTGAATATATCATTGTGGCAACTGATTATCTAACTAAATGGGCGGAAGTGAAGGCAACAAGAAAGAATGATGCACAAACTGCAGTCAAGTTCCTCTTTGAGAATGTATTTATGAGACATGGTTTGCCAATAGAATTGGTGAGTGATCGTGGTACCCACTTCTTGAATGAGGTAATTGAATACTTCTTATGAGAATTCATGGTGGTCTACAAGAAGTCGGCTCCATATCACCCACAAGCTAATGGTCAAGCCGAAAGCACAAACAAGATACTTTGTAATGTTTTGACTAAGTTGGTGAATAATAAACGCTCTAATTGGGACAAACAACTACACCACACTATTTGGGCATATCGAGTTGCCTACAAAATGGTACTCAATGCAACCCCCTTTCAAATGGTATTTTTTGGCCAAAATGCAATGCTACCATTAGACTTCTTGATACCTATATTGAAAGTAGCACAAGAGCATCATTGGACTAGCCATGAACTCTCATTTAGAATTTTTGAGCTTGAATGACTAGGTGAAACAAGATTGAGAGCAACAACAGGGATTTATGCGGCCAAGAAAAGACAAAAGGCATATTTTGATGCCCACGTGAAGGATAAAGGCTTAAAAGAGGGATATTTAGTCCTAGTCCACACTTTGAAGCAACATGCACAGAAATTGGAGAAGAGAGGCTATGGACCTATGATCATCAATAGGATCTCAACGAGTGGAGCAGTTTAATTAGCTACTCTAGAAGGCGATATCCTACCTAGTTACATCAGTGGATGCAGAGCAGAATTATATCAAGAACCCCACTCAGAGGAAATGCTTAGGTGACTCAATACTACAAAGAAACGTAAGGAAGAAGAAAAACGAGTTCGAGAAGAAGCACAGGCGGAAGCCTTAGAATGCATCCAATGAATGAAATTGAGAAGATAAGGTAAAGATCAGCCTAGTTCAGATGCTTATGAAGCTCTAAGATATCACATGGCCATCTGAGAAGCATCAAATGTACGTTTGCATAGAATAGTTGACTGACATCCTTTTGTGACCCTAGAGGTAGGACAAGGAAATAGTGCAAGGACTGTAAGAGCCTTGATTGACTCAGGTGCAGCCACTAGTGCAGTTAGGCTTTTGTACTATCAAAACTTACAATTAATTTTTAATTCTATAGAAGCATATCTCATAGGATTGGGAGGTGTGGAAACTCCTTGTATGGGCAAGGTGGAGCTTCCCATCTACATTCAAGATGTTCTTACGACAGTGAAGGTGCTAGTGTGTCAAGATGAGGATCTCACAAAACCTCTTATCTTGGGTCAAGATTGGATCTATAATCATGTATTCAACTTGACCCTAAGAAGTGGACATCTTCAGGCCTGGGTGGATCAAAACCGCATCACAATTGAGCTAGAAAAATATGCACTCAAGGAACTAGGAAAGGCACCAAATCCTGGTTCTTCCAAGAGTACACATGAAGATAAAGATGCTATTCTTGTCCAAAACTCTGTGATGTAGAAGAATGATGTTCTCAAAACAGAAGCCACAAATCTAATGGAACTCCTTTCTTTTCCAAAAGTGAGCAATGTTGGAACAAACCAATCACAAATTGGTGATTACAAAGAGCTTGAAGCAAGCTAATGTTCAGATTGAAGTGGAAGAAAACACTTGAGAAAATGAAGAGATCTCAGAAGTGAAGTTTGTATACATATGTACATTACAGCTGGAAATTCTTGTAACATGAGTATAGATAATCCTTAGGATGATGAGGAGTAATGTAATAGGTGCGGGATAAGTCTAAAACCATATGTATATAAGTCAATGATGTAAAGAAACACATATGAGAGTCATTAGAAGACAAGTGTCATAGAGATAGATGTGAGGAGAATCATCTTTAGAAAATAGCGATGAGTATTTTTGTAGATTTCTCTCACTCTGATCATGTGGATCAGAAATCTTTTTGTACACATCTAATCTAGAAGATAATGAAGCTATGTTCAAAGTTTCATGGTCTAATTCCTCTTCTGCTGTGAGTATGATCAATAGGAACATGTGTATGTAAGTCTGCAGAAAAACTTCTCAGAGTTGCGCACTTTTTCGTGTCAATGATTTACTTAGATCTCAATGCACAGTGTAAAATTTTTTATGACTGAGCACTTAAAATCTAAGTTAGAAGGTAAGGAAGCTATGGCTAAAAGCATTTAGCAAAATGGGATATGTGCTATGAGAAATCAACCTTAGAAGTTACCTATGTCAAAGTCACTAGTTCAAGAAGACAATTTCTGACATACTTTTGATCTTAAGGATCAAATTAAAGTTTTAATGATTCTATTGAAGAACTAATGGTTGATATGATTGCGCAAAGGTAGTGTGGAGATATGTGTATCATTGATTTGAAGAAATCTGAAGATATGTGCAGGTATTGAAATCAATTTTTGAAGCAAACTTTCTAAAGAAGGAATTTCTTCACTCAGAGAAGTGCTAGTGAAAGTTTTGATAAATGAAGACAATATTTGTGTAAAGTTTGATCCATAACTGATATAGAAGTGTTCTTAGATCAGTATAGATCAAACCTTTGGAGATTAAGAGGTCTCCAACAGTGGTATCAGAGCAGAAGATGCAATACAAGTGAAGTAAAAGCATTGGAAGTCCCTACTGTTGCAGGTATTAAAGTTTCTTTAAATTGAAGGTGGACAAGGACAAACTTTTGAAGATAACCTGCAGAAGTACAAAACACGAGTTCAAAGGATCAATAAAGATCAAAGGTACATTATATTACCATAAATCTGAGTAATTGGAGAGAGAAGAAGATCAAAGATGGGAGAAAGCTTGCAGATTGATAAGCTAGATAGCGAGAACTATCCAGCTTGGTCCATGAGGATGGAGGCACACCTCATGAGCAAAGATTTGATGGCATTCGTTACAGAAGAAGAAGAAAAGCCTGAGTTTGCAGATCCTAGTATTCCAACTAGGGAAGAGTTTGCAGATTTGAAGAATTGGATGAGAAAGGATGCTCAAGCTAGGAGCATCATTTACATGACTGTAAATGATTATCTTCTACCTCACATCAGAGGATTGGAAAGTGCAACAGATGTGTGGAATGCTTTGGAAGAGCATTTCCAAAACACAACCAAGTCAAGGAAGTCTTCATTATGGGCAAAATTCATAACTTTCAAGAAGAAGACCTCACAATCAATTTCTGATTATGTGGCAAGGATGAAGGATATTGCAGATCTTGGGAGTTGTAGATGAAGACATTGAAGAGGATAAGTTGTTAAGGCAAATACTTATAGGTCTGAGAGGAGATGAGAAGTGGAAGCCTTTCATATTGTCCATAGAATTGTCACTTGATCACTTTACTCCTGATCTTAATCAATTGCTAGGACACATGCTAACTTTTGAGCATGACATTAAGGGAGACAATGATAGGAGTGCAAGCCAAGCTATGTACTCCAAGGACAAGAAAAAGAATGGCAAAGGGAAGCAGTCAACTGATGATGAAGGGACCTCAAGTCAAGCTAACTTTACAAAAGGAAAGATGAATTTCAGAGGTAAAGGAAGAGGAGGTAAGAACAAAGATAATACTAAAGCTTGTTGGATTTGTGCCAGAACCAATCATTTGGCAAATGATTGTTGGTATAACAATCAAAATGGTGGAAGTAATAACCAGAGCTTCAATCAAAGAGGTAGAGGAGGCAGAAATCAAAGAGGAAACTTCAAAGGAAGAGGTGGTAGGACATCATATGCTAGAGGAGGTGGAAGAAGTTTTCAATCTCAGTCCTACAACAACAATTATTATAATTATGCATCAGATCAAAAGGATGATATGACTCTTATCTTGAATGCAACTCATGAATCAGTAGGAGAAGACCAAAGGGTGTTTTATATTGACTCAGGATGTAGCAATCATCTGAGTGGCAATATATCACTGATGACTGATATGGAAGCAAAGGTGAATGGACATACAGTTCAAACAGGTGACAATACCAAGCATAAGGTGGAAAGTATTGGATCAGTGAAGACAAAGAATGGAAGTACACTCTTGAGCAAGGTACTTTATGTCCCTACTATTCCTAAGAACTTGATAAGTGTAGGGCAAATTGTGGAGAAGGGATATGAAGTCAGATTCACAAATGATGGTGTCTATGTGCAAGATCCAAATCAGGGATATAGAAACATCATTGCAGGAAAAAAGGAAGGAAGGTTGTTTACTCTCAAAGTTCAAGGTAATGTGGGACATGCTCTATTTACTTATGGAAGTCAAAAGATGTCTGAGTTAGACCTATGGCATAAAAGGTTAGGTCATTTCAATGAGAGAGCCATAAAGGAAATGTCAAGGAATGATGTGGTGCTTGGTTTGCCAAAAGTTGAAGGGCAACATATGGTGTACAAGTGTGAAGCTTGTCAATTAGGTAAAGCACACAAAAGTTCATACAATAAATCAGGGTACAAGTATTCAAATATGCTTGAATTCATTCATACAGATGTGTGGGGTCCTTCAAGGGACTATAGCATAAATGGATCCAGATATTATGTGTTGTTTGTTGATGATGCAACCAGATGGATTACTTTATATGTAATTAAGGACAAATCAGAAGTCTTCAAGAGATTCAAGCATTATCATGCTTATGCAGAAAGGATTACAGGACAAAAGCTCAAAAGGTTGAGATCCGATGGAGGGGGAGAGTATTTTTCTAAAGAGTTTGATGATTATTTGTGGAACGCAGGTATAAAGAGAGAAGTAACTTGCAGGTACTCTCCTCAACAGAATAGAATTGCAGAAAGAAGAAATAGAACTCTTGTAGAGTTTGCAAGAGCAATGATGAAGGAAAAGAATTGCCCAAATTACTTATGGGCAGAACTTATCAACACTGCAACATACCTTGTGAATAGGTTATCTTGTAAAGCTTTGGATGGAAGAACTCCTTATGAAGCATGGTGGGGTAAGAAACCTACCCTTGATCATTGTAAGGTATTTGGATGTTTAGCATATGCTTATGTTCCTTCATAATTGAGACATAAGCTAGAACCCAAAGCAGAGAAGTATGTGTTTATTGGGTATGATGATAGACAGATGGGTTACAGATTGTGGAGTCCATCCACAAAGCACTTTCTTGTTACCAAAGATGTTACATTTGATAAGCAAAGCGCATGGTATACAAGGTCAACAAATGATTATGCATGTGTTGAAGAAACAAAGGAAAGGGAAGGCAAAAGTAAATGTGTATGAAGAAGATATTGATGATGTTGATTATAAAAGTAAATTGCAGGATAATGTTGAAGATGGGCCAAGATTTGATCCAGAATCAAATGTGGCTGAGACTTCAAGAAGTGCAGAGATAAGAAGATCCTCAAGGGAAAGAAAAGAGCCTATCAGGTATAGCTATGATACGTCTTTCTTAACAACAAAAGATTATGCTTACATTGTGAAGACAGAAGAGTACCCAATCACATATGAAGAAGCTAAAGGTAAATAGAATTGGGAGAAGGCAATACAAGAAGAGTATGATGCTCTACTTGAAAATGAAACATGGGAATTGGTGCCAAGACCAAAGAATCAGAAAGTCATTGGATGTAAGTGGGTATATAAAACAAAAAGGTTTGCAGATGGTAAGGTGTCTAGATACAAGGCTAGACTTGTGGTCAAAGGTTATGCCCAAACCTATGGGGTAGATTATGATGAAACCTTTAGTCTTGTTGCTAAGATGTCTACAATTAGATCATTGATTGCTATTGTTGCTTGTAAAGGATGGAAGTTATCACAATTAGATGTGAAGAATGCATTTCTGAATGGATACATTGCAGATGAAGTGTACATGGAGCAACCAGAAGGTTTCATGGATTCAATTGGATCAGATTATGTGTGTAAGCTCAAGAGAGCTTTGTATGGGTTGAAGCAGGCTCCAAGAGCATGGAATTACAGGCTTGTTAAGTTCTTGAATGAATGTGGATTTCAAGCATCAAAGGCAGATAGTAGCTTGCTAGTGAAGGCAAGTGAAAATGGATACATATTATTGTCACAGGTACAGATGCCCAAGGAATCAATGATCGTAAGAAACAAATAGAGAGGGAGTTTCAGATAAGTGATTTGGGAAACTTATCTTATTTCTTAGGAATGTAGATTGTATATACTCAACATGGAGTATATATTACACAAGAGAGGTACTTGAAGAATCATTTGGTCAAGTTCAACATGGAGGATTGCAAGCCTTCAAGCACACCATTGGAGGTAAATCATAAATTGAGCAGGTATGGAGGTGAAGAGTTTAATGACATGAAGAAATATCAGAGTTTGGTAGGTAGTTTAATCTATGCTACCTTGACAAGGCCAGATTTATCATATGCAGTAGGTGTGTTATCACAATTTATGCATTGTCCAAAGAAGACACATTGGATTGCAGCTCAAAGGGTACTCAGATATATCAAAGGAACCCTAAGTGAAGGTTTGTATTATGGATTTACTTCTGATACAAGAATCAAAGTGTTTAGTGATGCACATTGGGCAGGTGATTCAGATGATAGAAGGTCTACTCATGGGTATCTCTGTTATATTGGAGATAAACTAGTTTCTTGGTGCTCAAAGAAGCAACATACAGTTGCTTTGTCATCCACAAAAGGTGAGTATAAAGGAATGGTAGAGGCTACAAAAGAAGTAGTATGGTTAAAAACCTTGTTGAAGAGTTTTGGAACTGATCTGAGTACTCCAATTATTTTTGGAGACAATATGAGTTCATTGTATTTGGCAGCTAACCCTGTTTTTCATGCCAGGATCTACATTCCAATCTATCTCCCTTGCATCTCATACT
The DNA here is from genome assembly GCA_020310875.1 of Ceratopteris richardii. Classification (NCBI taxonomy): domain Eukaryota; kingdom Viridiplantae; phylum Streptophyta; class Polypodiopsida; order Polypodiales; family Pteridaceae; genus Ceratopteris; species Ceratopteris richardii. The sequence continues at coordinate 52,968,892 of CM035444.1, forward strand.
GTATATAATACATTTAATACAATAATTCAGCGTGTAATACAACTACAGCAAGAGTACCAACAATTGGAAGAGTAAAATGCTGCCTTCCAGGCAAAATCGTAGAGACTACAAGCAAGAGTCACCTCCTTGGAAGCTGACAAAAAAACACTCTAGGAAGAATACTCTACTCTAAAAAAAGCACACACCGAAATGGAGACTAAGATGTCAAATGTGGATGCTCAAGCATTCCAAGATTTGGAGAACTTGCTCCAAGCGCAAACTATCACCAATGCCAAGCTGCGTAGAAATCTAGGACTTCTTTGGAAGCACATGTATGCAGCATTGGAAGAGAACAAGCGACTCCAACAGCAAAACCAAGACAATCTTGAAGCTGCTATGGAAGGGACGTCAGGAATAGAGATTATCCCGGCAACGTATCATGCTATTCCCTCATAAGATATCAGAATATTACTAGAGGAACATGCAAACTTTTTAGAGTCCTATGAAAAGTTGGAGTCAGAATGTCCAGATCTCGAGAAGCATCTAGCCACAGTTAGCACAACTCAACCAGGGCTTGCCATCCCTCAACAATCTACAAAAGAACTAGAAGCCCTTAAGAAACATGTGACATAACTACAAGAACGCCTATTACCATATGAGAGACCACCCTCTCCAATCGAAGAACCAAAACCCAAAATAGTGGGGGAGATCCTGATCGAAGAAAGTTTTGACAAACCATATGAGCCGATGCCAGTACCCGAGGGCCATGTCACTGATGAGGGATGAGACACCTTTGAGATAGAAGTCCCAGATTGGCTCAAGTGAGTAGAGCAAATAGGACAAACCCATGATGCTCAAGTCATCGTGCAGATCGAGTCACTCTCCAATCTCGAAGACACTATACTAAAATATTCTTATGTTTAGAACCTCTCTCATCAACAGCTCATTACCGCATCTGAGAACCAGTACATGCCTTATTTTGTATTGTTAGTTGATTATAATCAGGAGATTAAAAGACATACTGGGAAAGAGCCAACATTCACCACTGAGTTCGAGCTCGATGGTCTACCAAAAGAAGCACGAGCTGGCTCTATTTTTCAAGCTAATTGGTGTACATGACTGCTAATGGACTACCCTAAAATGATGCGCACATGGGCGAACATGCCACTTTATATTAAATATAACCCATGTTTCTGCCCTGTGGTCCGTCACAAGTCCTGGCAAGCATTTGCCATCAAATTCCGCAACAATAAAAGGTGTGATAATTGGATTAATTATCCATATTTTGCTCCACCCAGAGGGCCACCCACTGTGGCTTATATGACCTCTACCATATGCCATTCATCGTCACGGTTAAAGAATGTACCAAACATTGCTCCACAAATGTGTATGAAGATCTTTGAGCTCATGATGGTAGTATTCAAGACCTTTCGAAAGATTCAAGCTCCATACATTTCAGCCCCCACATTTTTTGAAGGAAACCATGATTTGGTTCATAATGAGCCAAAACCCCTCAATCGCTACAAGTAGACCTTTGAAGAAATGTTCTCTACCGAGTTTTGGGAATATCATTCTGAAATTTTCATTCCCATAGCAACACATTTATTACATCTCTTTGCGGTGGAACAAGCCATATATGCCAATCAGTTACTCTTGCCATATCCGGACATTCCAGGTCCAATTGATTGGGACCAAATGATGATAGAGTGGCCACAAAGCCTATGCATACAAGAATATCACCTCGCCACCAATGTTGTCAAATATTACGTCAAGCACTCCCGACAACAATGGTCTGTCAGGGACGACAGACGTGAGAGAGGGGGGGTGTTGGTAGCAGCCAGGGCACTCAAGGCCTTAGGAGACAGGGAAGCCACTGAAGGGAGTCATAACAAAGGGAGAGCGAAGCAGGATTAAGCAGGCAAAGTAGTCAACACAGATCCGGCAAGTAGGCCATATAATTTTTCATGGAGAAATATTTCCCAAACAGTGATTGTAGTCACTTCACACCATTTTAAATACCATTTTCCATTACTCCTACTCCATTTTGTGCAAGCCAAGGATTCCTCAATCTTGATGAGTATTATCTATGTACCAATTTTCATATTTTTTAGAGCTCATTTGAGCCTCCAAAATATCCTAGGAACCTAACTTTTAACCAGGCCAGACATTAGGTCTAGACAAGGCCAAAACCTATTCAAAAACTATAAAAAGAGCGAGAGAGCTCATTTTTGAGGTCATCCTATTAGAGTTTTGAGCTATTGTAAGAGATTTCTTGAGTAATAGAAAGCACTCCATTGTTCCTCTCTTTGTTCTTTCCTTGTGTGCATGTGTGCGTGTATGTGTGTGCATGCTTGTGTGCTTCTCACTCACACACTTGTGCCTTCACTTGCTCATAGTCTTCATGCTAGTTAAGCAACAATATGGTGTTGATTTCAAGGAAATCTTCTCTTTAGTGGTCATGATGACTACCCTATGCATGTTGCTTGTGTTCGTTACAATGGAGGACTTAAAGCTAGTCCAAATGGATGTGAAAACTTCTTTCTTGCATGGAGAACTTATAGATGAGATCTATATGGAACAACCAGAGGGTTATGAAGTTCCTGCCAAAGAAAGTCTAGTTTGTAAGCTCAAGAAGAGCTTATACAGTCCTCTAGTCAATGGTACCAAAAGTTTGATGCTTTTATGAAGTCTCAAGGTTATTCACGAAGCAATGCGGATCATTGTCTCTACATAAAGAGATGCTTAGATGGCAACTTGACATGCTTGATACATTTTGTCAATGATATGTTGTTTGTTGGGAAGTCCTCTTATTACTTGTCAATTCTCAAAGAGAAGTTGAGTGAGACATTTGATATGAAGGATTTGGGGGATGCCAAACATATTCTTGGCATGCACATTACTCGTGATAGGAGTACAATATGCATATACTTGTCTCAAAGTGAGTAAATATCCAAGATACTTTACAGGGTGGAAAGGCATTGAGTACACCTTTACCCTTATATGTGAAATTGAGCAAGGATGATTGCTCGAAATCACGTTAGGAAAAGGAATCCATCACCAAAGTTCCTTATCAGTATTCTCTTGGTATGCTCATGTATGCTATGGTGGCTGCGAGACCAAACATTGCATTTGCAATGGGAGTTGTGAGCAGATATATGTCTAATCTTGGCAAGAAGCATTGGGAAGTGGTCAAGATGATTTTGAGATATCTGAGTGGAACTAAGGACAAGTGTCTATGCTTAGGTAGAGGGAAAGCATCCATTACTAGTTACACAAATTCTGGTTATGTTGGTTGTGTAGACAATCGTAAGTCTACATCATGATACATTTTTCATTTTGTTGGAGGTGCAATCTCTTGGAGATCTAGTCTTCAACAATGTACAACTATTTCCACCACAGAAGTAGATTATGTTGCAACAAGTGAGGCATGTAAGGAAGCATTGTGGCTTTCTTGTCTTGCTTGTGATATGGGTCTACCTTAGCATGTACCTCATTTCCTTGGTGATAGTCAGAGTGCCATTGATTTGGCTAAGCATCGGGTCTATCATGCAAAGATTAAGCACATTGAGGTGAAGTATCACTTCATTAGAGATTGCTTAGTCACTGATGCATTATTCTTGAGAAGATTCATACTCAAGATAATGTTGTAGATGCTTTGGCTAAAGCTCTAACACGGGATAACTTTTGACATTGTTGTCACTTGATGGAGGTTACTTGATTCATGATCTTACACAATCACTTGTATACTATGTAACATGCCCATTAGCTGGGAGGTATAGTTTGAATACTTACACTCAAGTATTCTTTATCATTCTTTATTTTTCTCCCATCGTCACTTTGTCCATATTGGCCTTTAGTGGGAGGTTGTTACCATAATCATCCATGTGAAAGGCCAAATTGTTGGTGGAAACTTCTGTATATGTTCTTTAATAAAACATATAGTGTCGTAGTCAGCCACAAACTCTAAGTTCGACCGCATTTGTATGACCTAAGAAATTTGTGTTCATAGTCTGTATACTATGTGTTTTCTATGTATTCTACATTGTCTATGCAGAGTACTGTGTGTGGCATCTCAAACTCGGTTTTCTTCTTCAATGGTATCATCGTGGAGCTCTTGAGAAGGAGAGTCCATTGTTATGTGTCACCATTGAAATACTTCAATAAATACTCCCAAGATTTCTTAAGAGAAATCCAAAAAGAGAAGTGGGTTACAAAATAGATGCCTTCCCTATCTATTCAAGAAATACGTAATCTTCAAGATCAATTCCATCTAACTCCAATAGGTCTCCATGTATGTAACCTTTCTCAGTGAGGGGTTTCTTATGTGACTTACTGCCTTGAAAAGCACTACATTTATATATCACATGTTGTTTTGATATATTTGGTAGCTCAAGTACACTCTGATCCCTATTGATTGTTTGAGGGCTCTTTCTCCTGTGTGAGCTAACCTCTTGTGCCAAATCTCTAACTCTGATAGAGTTTGATTGCCATGATTGAACAATGCAATGCTCTTAGTATCTTGGACTTTAAAGGTGAAAATCTACTTGTCTTTTCTCCTTTTGCTATCTTTTTGAATCCTTGATGTGGGTCTTCAACAAATGATCCATACTTGGTAAATCTTACTTGAAAGACCTTCTCAAAAATTTGACCTACATTGATGAGATTCTTGGTGATGGGAGGCACATAGAGGACTCTACTTAGTAAATTCATGTTACCATTTGAAGTCTTCACATTGACTATGTTCTCAACTAGATGTCTTGTGTCATCTCCTATTTGGACTTCACATCTATTCTTTGGGTCTTCAAGGTTTGAGAGTAGAGCCACATTTCTTGAGAATACCCAGATGTGTTTGCTTGGATGTATAAACATTTGTAACGAATGGATCCAAATATTTATTCACATAGTATCTCCATGAGTTTAGAAGCCAAGCCTATGAAATAAAAGCCATACACATATAATGACATGTACGTAGCTAAGATCAGAGAGGAAATTGATAGCTTGATAGAGGCTTGACTTATCTATGAGATTGAGCATATCAAATGGGTATCCCCCATCCTGGTTGTGCCCAAAAAGAATGGCAAGTTGTGTGTGTGTGTGTGTGTGTACGAACTTGAAGAAAGTTAATGCCACCACAATAAGAGATAGTTATCTGCTTCATATCATGGAACATCTATTAGTGGGCAAGGAAGTCTATAGCTTCCTTGATGATTTTTCATGACACAATCAGGTAGCCATAGCCCTTGAAGACCAACACAAGATGGTTTTTTCCATTGAATGGGGTATCTTTACATTTTGTGTAATGCCTTTTGGGATCACCAATGCACTTGTTGCTTTTCAAAAGCTCATATGTCATGTTTTCAAGGAGTTCTTGCGTAAGAATCTAGAGTTAAATGTGCATGATTTCTATGAAAATTCCCACATAGGACAAAATCATATCCCATAACCGAGAAAAATGTTTGAAAAATGTAGAGAATACCAAACGTGCTTAAACCCCAAAAAGTATGTGTTCATGCTTCAACAAGGAAAAATCCTAGGTCACATCATATCAAAGAAATGAATATCCACAGACAAGGATAAAGTGAGAGCCATAACAGAATTACCAATGCCTAGAATGGTGAACGAAGTACAAGCATTTATGGGCCATTGTGGAAATTATCAAAGATTCATCCACATGTATGCAATCATCACTAAACCATTGTAAAACCTTTTAAAGAATTTTGAATAGAATGAGGAGTGCAAAAAGTCATTTGTACAACTAAAAAGCATTTTGTGCTCAACCCCAATTGTGACATTGCTTGACTCAAACAAGTCATTCCATGTTCATGTCAATGCCTCCAATTTTGTTATTGGATGTGTGCTAGCACAATCAACTCAAGAAGGAAATATAGAGTTATCCATAGGTTATGCTAGTAGAAAATTGAATGCAACTAAGAAAGATTATATGACAACTAAATGAGAAGGGTTAGGAATTGTGTATGAGGTCAAAAAGTTAAGAAACCATGTTTTGGCCAGCAATATTATGTTTTTCACAAATTATCAAGCTTTACTATAGTTGGTGAACAAATCATGCAATAGTGGTAGGTTAGTAAGATGGTTTCTCTTAGTAATGGAATATGATTTTGAAGTGGTTGTCATAAAAGGTAAGACCCACCTTAGGCTGAATCACCTTTTGTGACTCACTTTAGGAGAATCTCCACAAGGTCTATCGGATGATCTTCCTAATGCATATCTATTCAATCTTGAAGTAGTTCCAAATTGGAAAGAACAACTAGCGCAAATCTCGACATATGGACCCAAGGACCCTATATCAAGAACACAAGAGGAGGTTATAAGATCTCAAAAGTATCACATACTTGTAGGAAACATATACAAACAAGATGAAAAAGGAATTTTAATCTGTTGTGTGGATGAAAAAGAACATAATAAGTTGTTTCAATTAGCACATGTGGATGCCCTAAGGCAACACTACTCTAAACATAGAACCCTCCAGACACAAAGGAGATTAGGTGTATGTTGTCCAATGATGGAATCATATGCCTATAAGTTCCTAAAGGAATTTCCATCTTGTATTAGTAGATCCCTAGTTGAATATGCAACTCTATATCAAGTGTCACTAATACAAAATTGGAGTGGTCCTCTAGTGGAATTCTTAAAGACAAAAAAATTCCCTCAAGAAATGAAATAAGCTCGATGAAGAAGTCTAGAACAGGAAGTGAAAGATTATGCACTAATTGTTGATCATTTGTATGCGAGAGGGATGGATATCTGAGACTATGTGTACATGAAAGTGACTACTTGAGAATACTAGAAATTGCACACGATGGTGTTGCAGGTTGGCACTTTGGACCTAACCACATGATAAAAGCCATTCTATTTTTGGGATTTTGGTAGCCCACACTTCAAACAGATGTGCATACCTATGTGAAGTGTTATGAAACTTGCCAAAGAGCTCAATATCTTATATGAAAAGATCAAACACCACTAACACCTATGATGGGATGATGTGCATTTTCCAAGCAGGATATAGGCTTTGTAGGACCCATCAATCCCCTTGCTAGAAACTCCCATGCAGAGTACATCATTGTAGCCACAAACTATCTCACCAAGTTAGCCACAAACTATCTCACCAAGTATGTAGAAGTATGATCTACACATAAGAACGATGTGCAAACCACAACTAAATTCTTATTTGAGAATGTGTTCACAAGATATGGACTTCCTATTGAGTTAGTTAGTAGTAGAGGAACCCAATTTTTGAATGAATTAATTGAATATCTTCTATAGGATTCATGGTAGTACATAAGAGATCAACAACTTATCATCCTCAGGATAATGGATAAGTAGAGAGTACAAACAAGATCTTATGTAATGTATCGACAAACCTCACAGGTAAAAAAATGCTCTAATTGGGACAAACAACTACATCATGTTGTTTGGGCAGATTGAGTGGTTTATAAAAAACTACTCAATGCAACTCCCTTTCATGGGGTCTTTGGTCAAAATGTATAGTTACCACTAGATTTCTTGATACCCACATTAAAACTAGCACAAGAGCATCAATGGATAGGCCACAAGATATCCTCTTGAATAATGGACTAGAGTGCCTATATAAGACAAGATTAAGGGTAGCAAAAAATATATATGCAACAAAGAAAAGAAAAATGGTTTATTTTGATACACATGTGAAAGAAAACGGCTTCAAAGTTGGAAATTGGTATTGATTCATACCTTGAAACAACATTCTCATAAGTTAGAGAAATGTGGATATGGACCTATGATTATCAATAGACTTTTGCCTAACAATGCACTACAATTAGGCGCCCTAGAAGGACATACCAACCTACATCAGTGGATGCAGAGTCAAGCTTTATCAAGAATCATTGATGGAAGAGATGCTTAAACGATTAAATCAAGCTAAGAAGCATAAGAAGGAAGAACAAAGAATTAGAGAAGAGGCACAAGTTCAAGCCCTAGAATGTATTAAATTCACAAAGGTGAGATGAAAGGGCATAGGTCATTACAAGCATGCCAATCTTGAAGAGCTCCACCTTGTTAGATATCACATGGCAATGTGCCAAACTAGAACAAATACCTCTCCTAGCATAGTGGATAGAGGACCATTCATCTCAATAGGGCCAGGATAGGGAACCACAATCAAGATGATTAGAACCCTAATTTATTCAAGAGCTACCATGAGTGCCATGAGGTATTCATGTTGTCAAGACATGAAAATTCAAGTGAATCCAATTGAGGCTTACCTCATAGGATTAGGAGGAAAGAAAACCCCTTACATTGGTGAGGTAGAAGTTTCTATCCTCATACATGACATCCCCTTGATAGTAAAGCTATTAGTTTTACATGTTGAAGATCTCACGAAACTTTTGACTTGGGAAAATATTGGATCTATGACCACACAATTGATTTAAACCTTTCAAGATGACTTCTTCAGGTTTGGATGAGATAGTAATGTATCATAGTGGAACTCGAGATCCATGAGTCCTCTGGTTTGAAGTCCACTCACTATGCACGTACCCCTAAAACTATTGTGCAAAAAGCCTCGCCTTTTGATGGACAAGCCATGCAAGTTCTAGAGCCTCCTTCTTTTCAAAAGAAAAATTATGATGAGGAAACCATCAACTTAACAAATAACCAAGTAATGACCACAAGAAACAATGTTTGCCTACCATCCTACAAACCAACCATCGCCAATGTAGTAGAAGAAGAAGGCACACCAAAGGTAGAAAGATGACACAAAGGAAGGACATCCACCCCTTATAATTTGATAAATTTGGATCTCCAAGCAGTCGAGGATGGCATGCCTTAATAGCTCATGTATTTGGGTGCCTAAGAATTTCTCGCAAGACAAAATGCATTCTTTTAATCCACCTAGCATAGGAGTCCATAGTCCTTTCCATGCTCACTATACATCTAAACACAAAGCCACTTCATACGTGAAGCCTTGTCTTCCCAGAAGTGTTTGGACATGGGTGCCAAAATGGACCCATGACCAACAAACTTCATTATACCCTAACAATTTGTATAAATCATCCACACACCATGTAATCCCATAAGGGAATCCCATTCTCATAAACAACCTTGTAACAAACCTATCCAACACAAACATTATAATATACACCTCATTTATCTGAAGCATGTTGTGTTCTTGAATCACCAAAAGTATGCATATAGGTATTCTAGCAATGTGCATTACACACAATCTCAATAGTGCACTAACACACTATAAGGGCCACAAGGGAATCATGTGAGTATTGGAAAGGGACCAAGGTCTTGCCATACTAGGATCCACATCTATTTCAATATTAAAATGTTTTCCTTATGTAGCAGATTGTCATAGTTTAAAGCACTCAATGATGCAGACATCAGGCAGTTCATGAACACTAGGCCCCAGCCAATGATTGTTCAACCACCACTCTCTACTTGTGGAAGCTTATCAACTGCTACCACCACCTAGATTTTCTAGCTTGTAGGGACCAATACCGATTGAAGAACCACTAGCGCGAAGGAAGGAGCAAGTCCACACAAAATCACATTGGTTTCAAGGGCTTGTTGGCACCTTAGGAGATGCCCCTTACATTTTGGAATCTAAGTTGGAATTTTACAATAGTTGTAAAGATTCTAGTTCTTTTCTCAAGATTTTGAATTCTCAAACCAATCTAGGAGAGGGTTGAAATTGATTATTATTTTAGCACACCCCTTTCCAAACTTGAATTTCTCAAATATTTATGACTCATTTGCACTATGCAGCTAGACACAAATAAGGATGTACCACACACATTTTTGTTCCCATCTTTATTCCACGATCAGTCACCCAAAAGGTTCAAACTATCACACAAATTGGTAAGAGAAGCACTTAATATGGGAGGAACCCACATTCCCATGGAAAAAGAAGAACTAATACGAGAAGAGTTCTAAAGTTGTCTCAAATGTCAACAATCACACCCAACTTATCAACCCCGTTAACCATGTGTATGCAAAACTTCACCTTTCCAAGAAAAGACCGTTTCACCCAATCCCATAAAAATATTTGTTTTATCTTGTATCTGTAAAACACAATTGAACATCGAGTTACCACAATGGATCATAGATCAACTCCATTCGGCCAATCAAAGATAGCCACATAAGCAAGTTTTGGAAGGATGTTGTGCTATCATCAGAATTGTGTATATGTGTTTGGCCTATGAAATCCCCATAAAATGGGCACTCACACATGTTCAACTTCAAGAATTGAAGGGTTGAGGATTCTCTTTCGACTAGTCAACTAAAAGGATTTGCAACAACATTCCATGTCTACAACCTAGCAAGACCATAGTCACACCTGAGCAGTCACCCACCAATCCAAAGCCTTCAGTAGCACCCTTCACAATTCAACTTCCACAATCAATTCCAAGGCCTATAGATATTGTACAAGAGTCGTTCTGGATGACTCTTTCCGGTCAGACTTTGTACTGTGTGTACATATCCATTTCACCGAAATCTTTAATTACTTTATAGTTGAGACTTATAGCTACAAGATAAGCTACATCTCATACAAAACTTTACTTTGTACTTCGAGATCTAACTCATAGAAGTACCGGAAAACCTTTACTGAGAAAAAACTTTAACTGTTAACTAACTTTTCACCGTAACATGAAAATTCTCAGATTTCTTCACATAAGAAGAATGCGCTCAACTTCCACATGAACATGTGTTTTCTATTAGAGAAGATGTGTACAAAAATTGACTCGGCCTCACTTTGCTCATAGTCATGAGAACTCTCCTATATTGAGTAGTTTCTCCTTACCATCTCTCTTAGATGAATACCTGACTGTTCAGGTTTAGTCATTCATCTCTACATACGCGATCTCTGGTGTCTTCTATTCTTACTTCTATTCTCTATCTCATATGCGCTCTCTCTACTGCTTTCCTACACACTCTCTACATTCTGGTTCTATGCTCTCTCTTATATACATTTTGATCCGGTTTCAATAGACTCTAATTCTAGAAGTTTCTACTGTATATTATAGTCGTGAATTTGTCCCTTCACTAAGGCTTTGGTTTTCTAAACACTTTGTTTCTGCTTTCCTTTATCTTCATGTCATTATGCGTAATTAGTGAGTGAATCTTAATTAGTGAGTGAATCTTCAAGAGCTCCCCCTCAATCACTAATTTGCATCTTCCGGTCTTCACATATCCTTCTTTTCTTTTATACCTGCCATTTCTTTGAATCTGCTTGTCTTTACTCCATCCAAGCTCTTTGTCAGAATATCTGCAATCTGATCTTTGGTAGGAGTGAATACCAATTCAATCTCCTTTTCCATTACCTTTTCCCTCAGGAAATGATACTGAATCACTATGTGCTTTGTTCTTGCATGAAATACTGGATTTGCTGCAAGATACAACGAGCTCATATTGTCTCCATGTATGATAGGTATACCTTGATCAATATCCATGCTTTTGAACAAGGTCTGCATCCATATCACTTCGTTAGCTACTTCTACAAGTCCTTTATACTCTGCTTCTGTTGACGATAAAGCTACTGTGTGTTGCTTCTTTGAACACCAGCTTACAAGCTTATCTCCTAGGTATATCATATACCCATGTGTTGATCTTCTGTCATCTTGACTTCCTGCCCAGTCTGAGTCACTAAATTCTCTCAGCTTTAGTGCCTTCACCAACTCCTCTATACCATGCTCCAATGGCTTCTCTGCCACTAGCTTGCAAACATGTCCACTCCTCTTGCCCATCTTATCTAAAACCCTCAACAATACTCCCTCCAATCTTTTGGTGTCTATAGCACATAAGCATCACAATCATTCAAGTCGATTATAGCTCCTCTTGTTTATTTGATAGAGAATGTGAGCTGCCCGCCTTGTGGAAGATGGTCTTGAACTTTATCTTTTGATCAAAATGTCTTTTGAACCAAAAACAAAAACAAAATGGAAGTTTACTTTATGTCTCTAGCTCTATGATAATCTGTGGAAGAGGAGAAGGCAAATGCATTCATGATTTGGGATAAGAATTTTTCTCTAAGCCCATGCTTTTCTCTTTCTCTTGAGCGCTTAAAGATGGAAGTCCATAGCTCACTATACTTCATGTTAAACGGAATGTTTCATGTCTTAATCTTTTGAGAAGTTAAACGGAATGTTTCCGGATTTGGAACCGAAATTGATATAGGAAAAGTTATTTTGTCAAGACTTTATATATGTGCAAATGTTGGCTTGCGTACTTTATTGCAAGACTTTATATATGTGCAAATGTTGGCTTGCGTACTTTATTGCATGAGTTCATTTAGTGGGATCACGAACTATATGTGTTTTCAAAGCATTATCTACATTATCGAATGCCTTCTACTCCATACTATATTTGACTTGCTCATTTTTTGCAAGAAGTTTGTAGCTTGTCTTCTCATGTATGTGGCAACCTTTGTGCTATCTTGCAACTGGGTGGAGGTAAAAGAGAGGATTTCTAGAATTAGGCATGGGGCCTTGAGAAGACACAAACAAAAATCACACTCCAACATTAATTTTCTTGTCATTTTTTATGGGAGCATCTATGATGGGGTGAGCTTATAAACTTGGTTTGGTTTTTTTAGTTGTTGTTTGTAAATATCATGTCAATTTGTCTCATTTCATGAATGTGCTTTGTTGCAAGACTACAGATATAGATGTTTTGATCCCTCTGGGCATGTGTATGGCAATGGTGTGCCAGAATTTTGTATTTTGCTCATATATGGTAGTGGTGCACCAAAAATTTATATTTGGTTCCTATATAGGAGTGCTTTGTCACATTTTGTATTTGGCTCATATATGCCAGTGGTTTGCCACACTTTTGTACATCGTTCATTTATGGAATATATATCTCTTTTGTACATGGCTCATGGTTCATTTTGCTCATCTCTTTTGTGTCCGATGGTGTTTTGCTTTATTAAATCATGTTTTGGTTGCCGGTCATTTAAACACTAGATCGACAACCACTAGAGTACATGTTGTTGAGAATATGAGAGTGCATCTCCCTTTTGTATCTTGGAGTCACTTCTTTTCCATTTCATTCCATTACATTTCCTTGTATTTCCTTTGTATTTGGGTACCTTGCCATTACTACAACATATCGAGGGTATACCGAGGTTGCTACCGAGGCAAATGAACGGGCGTGAAATCACGTGTGACGTCGGTGTTACAGTCGGTGTATGCGTCGGAAAGAAAACGTCGGTATGGCGCCGGTATAAGCATCGGTATATGCGTCGGAAATACCGACAGATATACCGGCGCTTATACCGACGTCCCAGCTGGGTGTACCGGCGCATATACCGACGACCATACTGGATGTACCGACGCGTATACCGACGATCAAACCTGCACAAAATTTTTTGGGCAGAGTGTGTTGTCTTTTGCTACAGCATGATGTTGTTTAGCAAAAGACAGCACACTCTGCCCAACAGAGTACATGTGTTATGTACTCTAATGGCAATCAAAACATAAACTTATATGAACAAAAATGAACAATGATTCATGTACAGAAAGTCGTATATTCCATAAATGGCACTTACATATAGGAATCGAATACAAAATTATGGTACATCATTGCCACATAGCAGTGTAATACAAAATTGTGGCAATGTGACAAAACACTTCCATATAGGAATCGAATACAAAATTATGGTTCATGATTGTCGTATGGGAGTGTGATACAAAATTGTGGCATTGATCAAAATATTTACACCTACAATCCTGCAACAAAACATATGTATAAAATAAAACCAATTAACATGACATTTATAAACAACAACTAGAAACACAAAACCAAGATATAACTTTACCTAATCAAGAATATTCTCCCATGAAACAATTGCACCGCACCCCTCTATGTCTTGTAACAGTGCAGTCAATCCATGTCGATATCCATACGATTCTTCTGCTCGCGTTGGAGGACGACCCACTGCCAACTCCTATAGTAAATATGCAAAATGTTAGATGAATATACATAATATACTTAACACAAACAACTTCAATAATTAACATCATACTTACAAATTGGTAGCGCATACTGTCGTATCCGTCGCTACCTAAATGCGACGTTCCAACCGTATCTAACCGAGTGGCCGCCGCATCTCTTTGTTGTCAATAACGATCAGGAGTATGTTGATGCTCATCCTGAATCGATTCCCATTCTTCGGCGTCTAGCCATACAGGCTTCGGTAAGTGTGCTTTGAAAGCATCGCGAGCTTCCGATCATCGATGCGACATCACCTCGCGTGCTGTATGTTGTATCCAATCCGAACTCACAACTGGATTGCCAGGTGCTGGCCGGTACTCTTCATATATGCATTGTGTGATATGATTTTTAGAGTCTCTATCCTGTTCGGTCCATTTTAACATTACTGAATGACCGAATTCGATCGAGCAGAGTTGTCGTATACGTTGCCACATTGACTTCCCCGCCGCATCCATAACGGGAGCTCCATTACGGATATGATATATCTTTGATTCATCGTGATCGTGTGCACCCCATGGTGTACGTGGAGATCCTATCTGATGCAATATGAAGATCTCATCTCATCCAATGTATATATATGCATGCTTAAGCTTGTATACATATACATTCATGTATACATATGCTTGTATACATATGCATTCACGTATACATATGCTTGTATACATATGCTTGTATACATATGCTTGTATACATATGCATTCACGTATACATATGCTTGTATACATATGCATTCACGTATACATATGCTTGTATACATATGCATTCACGTATACATATGCTTGTATATGTATACGTGCATACATATACATATACATATGCTTCCTTGTATATGCTTCTATGCATATGCTTGCTTGTATACATACATGTACATATGCTTGTATACATACATGTACATATGCATATGTTTGCTTGGATACATACATGTACATATGCTTGCTTGTATACATATGCTTGTATGCATATGTATGTATGCATATGTATGCATGCATGCATGTATGCATATGTATGCATGTATGCATATGTATGCATGCATGCATGTATGCATATGCATGCATGCACATGCATGTATGCATATGCATGCATGCACATGCATGAATGCACATGCATGCATGCATGCACATGCATGTATGCATATGCATGCATGCACATGCATGTATGCATATGCATGCATGCACATGCATGTATGCATATGCATGCATGTATGCACATGCATTCATGCATGTATGCATATGCACATGCATGTATGCATATGCATGTATGCATATGCATATGCATGAATGCACATGCATGCATGCATGCACATTCATGCATGCATGCATATGCATGCATGTATGCATATGCACATGCATGAATGCACATGCATGCATGCATGCACATGCATGTATGCATATGCATGCATGCACACGCATGTATGCATATGCATGCATGCATGTATGCATGTGCATTCATGCATGTATGCATATGCATGCATGTATGCATATGCATTCATGTGTATGCATGTGCATTCATGCATGTATGCATGTGCATTCATGCATGTATGCATATGCATGCATGTATGCATATGCATGCATGCATGCATGTATGCATATGCATTCATGTGTATGCATGCATGTATGCATATGCATGTGCATGTGCATTCATGCATGTATGCATGTGTATGCATGCATGTATGCAAATGCATTCATGTATGCATATGCATTCATGCATGTATGCATATGCATTCATGCATGTATGCATATGCATGCATGCATGCATGTATGCATATGCATGCATGCATGCATGTATGCATATGCATGCATGCACATGCATGTATGCATATGTATGTATGCTTATGTATGAAGCATGCATGTATGCATATGTATGCATGCATGCATGCACATGCATGTATGCATATGCATGCATGCATGTATGCATGTGCATTCATGCATGTATGCATATGCATGCATGTATGCATATGCATTCATGTGTATGCATGCATGTATGCATATGCATGTGCATGTGCATTCATGCATGTGCATGTGCATTCATGCATGTATGCATGCATGTATGCATGTGTATGCATACATGAATGCATATGCATACATGAATGCATATGCATACATGAATGCATATGCATACATGTATGCATACATGCATGTATGCATATGCATGCATGCATGCACATGCATGTATGCATATGCATGCATGCATGCACATGCATGTGTGCATATGCATGCATGCATGTATGCATATGCATGCATGCACATGCATGTATGCATATGTATGTATGCATATGTATGCATGCATGCATGTATGCATATGTATGCATGCATGCATATGTATGCATGCATGCACATGCATGTAGGCATATGCATGCATGCATGCATGCATGCATGCACATGCATGTATGCATATGCATGCATGCATGTATGCATATGCATGCATGCATGTGTATGCATGCATGTATGCATATGCATGTGCATGAGCATTCATGCATGTATGCATGTGTATGCATGCATGCATGTGTATGCATGCATGTATGCATGTGTATGCATGCATGTATGCATATGCATTCATGTATGCATATGCATGCATGTATGCATATGCATTCATGTATGCATATGCATGCATGCATGTATGCATATGCATACATGCTTCATGTATGCATGGATGCATGTATGCATAAGCATGCATGCATGTATGCATATGCATGCATGCACATGCATGTATGCATATGTATGCATATGTATGCATGTATGCATATGTATGCATGTATGCATATTCATGCATGCATGTATGTATATGCATGCATGTATGTATGCATATGCATGCATGCATGTATGCATGTGCATTCATGCATGTATGCATATGCATGCATGTATGCATATGCATTCATGTGTATGCATGCATGTATGCATATGCATGTGCATGTGCATTCATGCATGTATGCATGTGTATGCATGCATGCATGTGTATGCATGCATGCATGTGTATGCATGCATGTATGCATATGCATTCATGTATGCATATGCATTCATGTATGCATATGCATTCATGTATGTATGCATGTGCATTCATGCATGTATGCATGTGCATTCATGCATGTATGCATGTGCATTCATGCATGTATGGATTCATGCATGTATGGATTCATGCATGTATGCATTCATGCATGTATGCATGCATGCATGCATGTATGCATGTGCATTCATGCATGTATGCATGTGCATTCATGCATGTATGCATGTGTGTGCATGCATGTATGCATATGCATGCATGCATGTATGCATATGCATGCATGCACATGCATGCATGCACATGCATGTATGCATATGCATGGATGCATGTATGCATGTGCATTCATGCATGTATGCATGTGCATTCATGCATGTATGCATGTGTGTTCATGCATGTATGCATATGCATGCATGTATGCATATGCATGCATGCACATGCGTGTATGCATATGCATGCATGTATGCATATGCATTCATGCATGTATGCATGTGCATTCATGCATGTATGCATGTGCATTCATGCATGTATGCATGTGCATTCATGCATGTATGCATGTGCATTCATGCATGAATGCATATGCATGCATGTGCATGTATGCATGTATGCATGTGCATTCATGCATGTATGCATGTGCATTCATGCATGTATGCATGTGCATTCATGCATGTATGCATGTGCATTCATGCATGTATGCATGTGCATTCATGCATGTGTGTGCATGCATGTATGCATGTATGCATATGTATGCATATGCATGCATGTATGCATATGCATGCATGTATGCATATGCATGCAAGTATGCACATGAATGCATATGCATGCATGCATGAGTGCATATGCATGCATGCATGTATGCATGTGCATTCATGCATGTATGCATATGCATGCATGTATGCATATGCATATCCCTCTCTCTCTCTCTCTCTCTCTCTCTCTCTCTCTCTCTCTCTCTCTCTCTCTCTCTCTCTCTCTCTCTCTCTCTCTCTCTCTCTCTCTTTCTCTTTCTCAAACAAAAATAAAGAGAAGATATTAGAAAACAAAAATATAAAGAAAGATAAAAATATACAAAAATATAAAGTGATATATGTTTTACTTACATTGATGTATGTGCAGGTATTCCACTTGAAGTGCTTCTTCGTCAAATTTCCAAAGCTTTGATGCGAAATTTGCCTGCAAAATCAAACAAAGAACATATTAGCAAAACCAAAACTTCAGATCTACAAAAATAGAGGTATGTCTAAAGAGAGAGAGAGAGAGGGAGAGAGAAAGAGGGAGAGAGAGGAGGAGAGAGTGAAAGAGAGAGAAGAAGAGAGAGAGAGAGATAGTGAGAGAGAGGGAGGGAGAGAGAGAGAGAGAGGGAGAGAGAGAGAGAGAGGGAAGGGAGGGAGAGAGAGAGAGAGAGGGAAGGGAGGGAGAGAGGGAGAGAGAGAGAGAGAGGTAACAAACAGAGTTTTGCTCTACTGTGGGCACGCGCGAGCTCGAAGGGAGTTCTACATTCGAAAATGACGAATTTCGGGTTCGGGCCAGTTAAAAAGGGAGCATCGGTATGTGTGTCGGTATATGCATCGGTAGTTTCAGCAAAATACCGACGCTTTTACCGACGCGGCTATGATTCCGAGGCAATGCAGCTTTCCCAAATTTCCCGAGGGGTATACCGACACCGACAGCTACACGTCGGTACACTGACCGTCAGTATTCAGTTGATATGTTGTAGTGCATTTGCTTCTACCAGTTGTATTCATTCTCCTTTCAGGGGAATTATCCCACATGAGATGTATTTTGGAGAGCCCCTCACAAATCTATATAAGGAGGGCCTCTCCCCCATTTGTATTTGGTTAGAAGCTTGAGGAGCTTACTCCATGCTCTTGGCAAGCTCATTTCTAATCCACATGAGTTTACCCATTTCATGGTCTACTCATTTTGTGTCTCACACATTCTTTGTTTTGTGAGAGTACTTTACTTTTCATTTTGCTTCTGCATGCGTACTCTCTACATGGTATCAGAGCGCTAGGTGGAGGTCTTGGTGGTGCGTTTGACGATGATTTTGGAGGTGGTGGTGCTTTACTTTGGTGGTGTGCTTTCTCCTCGTTGAGAGAAGCATTTTGCCATCAATTTTTTTTTGGGACTCACCCACCCTTTTCCTCATCCATCATCTCACCATTTCCACATTTTTCCCTCCCACCCACCCTCATTTGTGGCACCTCTTGCTGGTCACCGTTAATTATGTGCCTATTTCTATACTTTTTCTCAACAATCAATGCATCTCAAGCTTTTGTAGAGTTTATAAACACTCTTTGGCTTAATTTATTCTGTTACCCCATTCTTATAAGTGTTGCAAAATCCCTCGTGAAATTTGCTGAGTAGTAATAAGTTTTATACTTATAACAGCTCACAGTATTATTGTGCAAACAGTGCAACTGTTTTGTCCCTTCTGTAAACCACGATAGCCATATATCCTACATGCATTTGGACGAGTCACACCTGGCAGGATTAAAGGTTAATAGATTACTTAATTTATGAGTAAAGGCAACGTTGGATGTGTTCCTCCATTCGGTAGTTTTTTTTATCTTCCTGCGTTGACAAGAGATGATGGTGAAGTGTTTGTGCTGAGAGAGATGCGCTGACAAGCGATAACACTGGCAGTGGAGTGTGTGGGCTATCGAGCTCCTCAGAAGCATCAGTTATAGTTCTTTCTCATCTCGAGCAAATGAGCCAGCATAGCAGCACCTCACGGCCTTCCCTGTATCACATACCAAATACGCAGCCTCTGAGCTGCAACTGGTTGCCGGCGCTCTGGATGACCAGGGCAAACCCAGCCGGTGCCTGTAGTTGCAACTCTGTGAGTGATTCATAATGCATTGAGTCCCTTGATTTCTTCATGGACATATCGCCGCACTCCCGTAGCACGCTGCTGTACCACCCAACATGAGAGCTGGTTTAGTTGATGTACAATTCAAAGGTTCTTAGGTATTGTCGAAGCCGAGTGGGTCTCATCAGCTTGCGTGTTCGCTTGAGAGTATGCCATTGCAGTGGAGGATGCTGTAACAGCTCAAACTCATCATTAGGCAGCAGATAACTTGTCTTTACGTGCCGTTTGATCTCTCTTTGTACCCACGTTCGAAGCAGACGCTTGACTTCATCGACACAAAGATAGTGCATCCAATCTTCTCAGGCGCTGCACCATAAACTTGACCGACCGACAATAACACCTCGACCGCAACTTGACAATCTCAATACACCTGCGTCATTTTCTCTAAAGCAACCAGGCATTTTCTCTGAGGCAACACAGCAGAGAGCGCAAGAGAGAAAGCGAGCGAGAGATAGCAGAGAGCGAGAGTGGGAGCAGCACCCGAATAGATCGCGCCAAGATATAACTTGTATACTCTCTACATCACGAACAAAGAGGCCTTCAGTGCGTCGTCAGCACGTTCTGCCAGAAAGAGCGTGGAGTGCAGAAAGCAGGACGCCCATTGCTATTGTCATAGCTTGTATCTGCCAGCTCTGGAGGATTATACGTGCTCACATTGCATGCGCCCTGGGCGGTTGTACTTGGATGCACCAGTTTTTCCTTGGAAAACGAATCTTTGAGTCTATCCATACACATTCCATCACTTTCGCTTCTTCAGATCTCTAAGAGACACTCACTTTGTTGTAAAACCACTTATCTAAAAAATCATAAAGCATCAACTTTGCCACTACGTTGGCATCCAAGGATCCGTATTCGTACACACATATCCTAGTGGAAAACCTTTAAAAGCACTTGTGAAAATCAAGTTGGCACTTTTTAATGGGTCACCTTGTATTTCTTCAAGGGTCTAACCCTCATCATTCGGGACCATTTGTTACCCTTAAGAGTCTCTCTATATTTTTGTCACATGATTCTTTGTATTTCCTAAGACGATTCCAACTCAATTGGACACTAATTGGCACATCTTGACCCTTAAGCAAAGGAATATTTGGCCCTTTCTCAACGGTTTCCCCTCCAACATTGGCACCCTATTTGACACTAAGTGCCCACTTGTATACCATCGAGCATATACAAAGAACAAATAGTGAGTGTGTGTGCACACTTGTGGGATGGAGGCTAATCTAAGCCCACCCACAAGCTCTCTCCAAGTTCCTAAGCCTACTCTAAGGCTCAAGTGGTTGTGCAACGGGCTAATCTAAGCCCTGTTCTCTCGCATCGACTCATATTGGTTTTGTTTTGCAAGAGTAGGGCTACCCTAAGCCCTCCCCCCTCCCCAAGAATTTTAAGTTTGGTGTCCCGTTACTCATTTCAAACTTGGCAATTATTTCGAAGTGGTATTTTCGGCAAGTGTCTTTGATAGTGTTTCTAAACACTTTATCCTCAAAGCTTTGTAATGCCCAAAAGTGAAGGTAGCTCATTATCCATGGCTAACTTCTTACCTTCTTTCACCCCTATTTTTATGCCTAAGGATGAACGCCTCAATGGACAGAATTACAATCTATGGAAAGATGTCATGCGCGCCTATCTCTATACGAATCTCCTACATGAAGTAGTTGATGGGTCAGATCCCGAACCGAATAGGCATACCAACTTAGACAATTGGCATGTGTGGAATGTCAAGGACAAAAGAGCTTTAGGTCAGCTATTACTTGCCTGCGACGAACTGACGAAAGATCATATCACGGCCTGCAAGACGTCCAAGGATGCTTGGGATACATTAGCCACTTTGTATGAAGATAAAACCCCTTCGAAGATATATGCATTAGAGGCCGAGTTTCGTAATTTGACCGTTAGGCCACACGACACAATTACCAAGGTCATAGCCCAATTTGAGGACTACCAGCGTAAATTAGCACTATGTGGTAGGCAGATTTCTAGTGAAGACATGGCCATTCAGCTTCTCAACAAGTTACCTAAGTCATACGAGACATTTGTCACAACTTTGGATAATCGTGGCCAAATCTTATCTTGGGAAGAGGTTCGTCGACTATTGCTCCTTCACGACTCGCGAGCCAAATCAACTTCCTCACAAGAGTCAGCCATGAAGGCCAAAGGCCCATTCACTAAAGGAAAAACCTCAAGTCATCATGCTAGCAATGGATCTAAGCAAGGATCACATAATTCATCGAAGAAGTTCACCTGTAATTTTTGTGGCAAACCTGGCCACATTGAAAAATATTGCTTCAAGAAAAAAAACCAGGACAAGTCTAAGTCTAATTCCAAGAGTGAACATCATTCTCATTGCACAAGTGAAGACCTATTTTTCACAAGTGAACACAAAGCACTTGTGGCAACCACCCCCAAGAAAGAATGGATTTTTGATAGTGGTGCTTCATCCCACATGTGCCATGACAAAGATGATTTCCATGAGTTAGAAGAGCATCAAGGACAAGTTTACCTTGGGGACAACAAGTGCATTGAAATCCAAGGAAGAGGAAAAGTTCAAGTCATCAACTCTGAAGGCAAGACCAAGTCATTAAAAGATGTTCTGTATGTACAAAGCCTCTGTAAGAATCTTCTTTCAGTCAAAGCCATCACAAAGTGCAACATGACAGTTCAGTTTGATCACAACCAAGTTCAAGTCATTGATCACGAATCTAATGAAGTGATAGCTAAAGGATATGAAGAAAAGGGTCTCTACAAGCTTTCAAGTTTTACGGCCAAGGATTCCAGTCTCAACGACAGACTTGGACATACCTCTTACTTAGCTAAAATCTCTTCCAATCATCTTGTCAATGGTCTACCTAGGATCACACACGTGGAATTGAATTGTAAAGCATGTGACAAGCAAACAGCTTTCTCTTTGCCTAAAGAAGCATCCATTTCTGCAAATAAACCCTTAGCATTAATCCATATCGACATTTGTGGACCTATGAGTACACCTTCTCTAAGTGGATCAATTTACTTCTTCCTGATTGTAGATGACTTCACTAGATACACATGGGTTTATTCACTCAAGCATAAAGAAGATGCCATTTCCAAGTTCAAGGAGTGGACAAAAACAGTTGAAGAAGACTTTCCAAGTTCTTTGAAGATCATCCGATCTGATGGAGATAGTAGTCACAATTTCTCCAAGTACTTGAAGCAACATGGAATCAAGTATCAAGCCAAGCAAGATACTCAACCAGGTATTGCATTACAAAAGAGTCGAAGTGTGATCCAAATGGCCAAAGTTATGCTTAGACAAAAGCAACTACCACTCAACTATTGGGGTGAAGCAGTACAGACAGCAGTACACTTCAGAATAGAGGATTTTCAGATGTTTTGAGGAACAAAACACCATTTGAGGCTTACTTTCAAAAGAAGCCAAGTGTAGTCTATTTCTGCGTCTTTGGTAGTGATGCCTACATCCAAGGCCATGATGATGATCGGCCTAAGCTGTACATTTTCATCGGGTACAGTGAGCGACAAAAGGCATACAAACTCTATGACCCAAAGAGTCACTCAGTTACAGTAACCAAAGACTGCACCTTTGATGAATACTCTAAGTATTCATCCCTTTTGGATCCTCCCATTTCAGATTCAGAGGGGGATCATTCCAGTTTTGAACAGTCACACTATGTGGAGCATGCTCTCTTTGTACATGACTTTCCCGATCATGATACAGTTTTGGAGTAGGAGGAATCAGAGATATCATCTCAGCTTATACCTCAGATGGATATACCTATCATATCATCGAAGGTTTATATTTCACCTCAACTTCAATTGGGCATTACTCCAGGATCAGTGACTCGTCATTTTCCATTCCTATCTTCGAGAGTCCACTTACCTCGTCTACAGCAGCATTTTGAGCATGTACCTCTCCATTCATGGAGTCCAGCATTTTTCAGTTACCACATGACACTCTTGTAGCTAGTTGGATTCATCACTCAGTTGGATCTTATTCTGAGCTAGCTTCTTGGTTGAGAGGGGGCCTCCATGGTCCTACCGATACACAACAAGACTTTGTACACTCCATGGATGCTTACAACATACAGATGTACTACCATGTGACTATGATTTTATGCTTCATGCTTTATGTCTCACTCTTGCAGGACCTACTTCTTGGCGATACACATCTCGTGGTGGACATTGTCCAAGCTTTGAAGGTTCCTATGTACCACATGAAGTCATCCTACCTTTCTCACATGGAGGTGATCTCGTCCCATGAGATCTTGTTCCGTTCCTGTACCTCGTTGGTGGCGTACCTCTGGAGCATCCGCTTGATCCATCTGGTGGACATATTATGGAGTATCTGGCGATCCCGCATGGTCGATACCACTTGGCGGCTATGGATTCCCAGACGTCGACTTCCTGGTGCTCGTGTTGCTACTGCTGATACATTCTTGGTGGACCTTTCTCACATACCCTAGTAGCCTCCATACACTACAAAATGGAGCTGCAGAGGGGGAGTTGAGAATATGAGAGTGCATCTCCCTTTTGTTTCTTGGAGTCACTCCATTTCCATTTCATTTCCATTACATTTCCTTGTATTTCCTTTGTATTTGGGTACCTTGCCATTTGCTTCTACCAGTTGTATTCATTCTCCTTTCAGGGGAATTATCCCACATGAGATGTATTTTGGAGAGCCCCTCACAAATCTATATAAGGAGGGCCTCTCCCCCATTTGTATTTGGTTAGAAGCTTGAGGAGCTTACTCCATGCTCTTGGCAAGCTCATTTCTAATCCACATGAGTTTACCCATTTCATGGTCTACTCATTTTGTGTCTCACACATTCTTTGTTTTGTGAGAGTACTTTACTTTTCATTTTGCTTCCGCATGCGTACTCTCTACACATGTCACATGTACTCGGTTTTTTCTTGGGCAGAGTGTATTGTCATTTGCTACACAACAACATGGTAATGTTGTTGCAGCAAGAGACAACACACTGCCCAAAAAAAACTTAGCAGATATGGTCGTCGGTATAGGTGTTGGTATGAACATCGGTATGCCCAAATGCATACCGACACTTATACCGGTGCGTTTGCCCAGGGGATTACTGATGCGTATACCAATATCTATACCGCCATCTATATCGGCGATTTGGTACCAATGCGTATGCCAAAGCTTTCACCAGCATCGAGGCAAAATGGCATCCGTGCATTTGCACCGGTAGAAACCTCGATATACCCCTGATTTGTTGTAGTGATTGGAAAGCCATATATCTCGATCCTCTTTCTCTATGGATTCTCGAATCTTGGAATATATAGGACCAAGCCTACATTTCCCTCTAATGACCTCAAGTAGCTCACTAGTGATCTAAGTAAAATGCAATTGTTGAGCATAGGCATGCGGATAAGCCAATCAGTCACTACATTAAACTTTCCCTTTGTCACAAGGAAGGAGATAAGCAAGAGAACTCACACACACACACTCTCACAATCAAAGAGGAGTACATGCAGATTGAGGCAAGGAAAAATGATCTTCTTCTTATTCTTCTATTATACAAAAGGAGTGCACATGACTGACCTAAAACAACCTTACAACAAGTGCAGTATATAAAGAATAGTACATAAGGAAAATCCTAATGTCCGTGAATGAGTGAGCTCGCGAGATAACAAATGTGCCATCACTCTCAGTAGATAAATCTAGTAAAGCTCAATGAAGCATCCCTGACATATATCGGTGTGACCGCTATATATGTCAGAGAAATGAAAAAGTGATACATGTCATCCTAGATCATCACATGTTGAGCTTGATATCTCAACACTCCTCCTCAAGCTCAACGTCATGTCTTGTAATCCAAGCATCTTCCAAAACTTCTTCAACCTCTCAGCTCAAATTGCTTTAGTGAAAATATCAACAACCTGCTCATCTATCGTCACATAAACAAGGTCAATATCACTTGCTAATACCTTCTCCTTGATGAAATGATAATGCACCTTGATATGCTTTGTTCTAGCATGAAAAACATGGTTCCATGCTAATTGTATGCTACTAGATTATCACAATAGATGGTGATATGCTTTTGCACTTCCACACCTAAATATGCAAGTAGCATCTCTAGCCATGATGCTTCACATGCAGCCATTGTAGCACCTCTATAGTCGGCCTCTGTACTCGACAAAGAAATAGTGATTCGCTTCTTACTACTCCATGTAATAGCTGCACTTCCAAGTGAGAATAGAAAGAAGCCATTAGTAGATCTTCTATCTAGAATACTACTAGCCCAATCTACATCGATGTATCCATGAACCTACAATTTTACACCAACTTCATAAAACAATGCATAATCCAAAGTAGCACATTTCAATGCCATATGTCTGTGCATATCCTTTTGCTACCAACCATGCTTTGTACCTGCTTATGCTACCATCAACATTATGCTTTACCTTATAAACCCACTTGTAGCTTATGGGTTTCTTTCCTTGCGGCAATGTAGCCAACTTCCATGTTTTGTTTTCATAAAGTGCATCCACCTCGTCATCCGTAGCTTTCTCCCAATCTCCAATCCCAATTGCATCTTCAAAACAAGAGGGTTCAACATCTTGCATTACCTTTGTCATGTAGGTACAATAACGAGCCATGTAACTGTCATAAGTCAATCGTTGCACTGAATTCCACATCCTCTCGGATCTTCTTGGTCTTGGGTCACTTCTCCTTGTATCATCTGCATGTGCCTTTCTTACTCCTGGAGTCTTCACAAAGGGCAATCCAAGTTTCTCATCAAGACTCTTTTCTAAACCGCTTGAATCTCCATCAATGTCTTTAAAATCTGTAGATGTTTTACTACCAATAAAAAGCTTTTCTTTACCTTTCTTGGGTGTATTTGATGAATTTGTTGGACTAAAATTTCCATGCAATATTCCACTCCATAGTTTTGAGTTGGAAAATGATTGCTTGGTGACACATTCGGTCGACTCAAAACTTGAGATTTTGCACTTGATTTTTCATAATTCTCTTTGTCATTTGGTTCAAGATTAAGTCCTTCTTTGGCGTCTCAATAAAAGCTCGACATTTAATCAAATACCACACCTTTGCTCACTGTCACTTGTCATGTGAGTGGGTTATAACATTTATATCCCTTTTTCTCAAGGGAGTACCCAATGAAGATACATTTTTCTGATTTTGGATCAAGCTTCGTCCTCAACTCATCTGGAATATGTACATATAAAATACATCCAAAAACTTTCATATGTGATAAGTTTGGCTTTTTACTTGTGAGCTTCTCTTCAGGTGTAACTTGATGTATGGCAGCAGTCGGAGTTCTATTCGTGATATATACAGGAGTATGCATAGCTTTTGCCCAATTACAATGAGGCATATTCTTCTCAGCCATCAAGGCTCTTTCTATTTCTACAATATGTCTATTTTTGCATTCAACAATGCCATTCTATTGTGTTGTATAACTACATGAAATTTGACATCAAATTCCATGAATTTTTAGAGAGTTATTGAACTCATTCGACATGTATTCACCTCCTCCATCATACCTTAATGTCTAAATGTACTTTCCTATCTACTTTTCCACCATAGCCTTAAAATTCTAGAAGTGAGTGAACACCTCACTCTTCTCTTTCATGAAATATATCCATACTTTTCGTGTATGGTCATCAATGAAAGTAACATAAAACCTGCAACTACCCATAGATGTCGTCTTTGTAGGACCCCAAACATTTGTATGTACTATTTCTAGCACATTCTCACTAACATGTTTGTCATGTGGAAATGATGTTCTTGACTATTTACCAAATTGACATGTTGCACATACCTTTTGCAACTTTGCAACCTTGCAATTTGGTAGTTCATTGACAATCTCTTTTGACTGCATCAATTTCAGCCTTGCAAATTTGCATGTTGTTGTGTCAGATCTCTATATCAGCAATAACTCTTGCACCTTTTGCAAACATGGCTGCATTCATTTCAAGAATTTTCACATTTAGGGTGAACATCCTACCCACTTTGTTTCCATTGGCAATCAATCTTCCATCTTATTTGTACTCCTCTACATATAACCCATCAGCATTGAACCTAACTTGTAATCCCTGGTCAACCATTTGTCCAACAGAAAACCAGATTCTTTGTTATATTCAAAACATGTAGCACATCAACAAGATGTTTTACCTTCCCGTACTCCATAAATAGTGCTATGTTTCCTCTATGATCGAGAGGATGTGATGTGTTATCACTTGTTTCAACATATCTATGAACTCGCAATTTGTGCAAACTACTAAACCATTTTGCATGATTGGTCATGTGATTTGAAGCACCTAAATCAACATATCAAACATTACCATTCGATTTCAAAACATTAGAAGACATCGTATTCATCATATGATGTTGAACCATGATTAGCTTCTCAGAATCATCTTCACTTGTGGATGCATATTTTGATTCTTCAACTAGCAATCACGTTCAAAGTGTCTAGGTTTACCACAATTCCAACATCCTTTTCTGTCATTACCTGAATCATTTCTTTGGAAATTTATGCGGCCTCTTTGGATCCCCCTGCCTCGAAATTATCCTCTACTCCTGCATGATTCTAATGTTGACCTTGGACTTGGTTACTATTTCCTCTTCCACTTCTAAAACCTCTACCTCTGCCTCTTCCTCTACCATACTAGAATACTTGCTCAGAACTAGGTTTTCCTTGATAGTTTGAGTCCTCATCAAGATTCTTTTCTTCAATAATCAATGTTTTTTCCTTAGTTTGTATGAAAGTTCTGAACTGCTTATATGCAGCTCCTAAACCACGAAGGCACACTTCCACCTTATCAACATCATCGACATTCACGCCAATACATGCAAGTGACTCACATATGCTTTTCATTTTCAAGGGGTAGTCACTTACCAACCTGCGCTTTTTCTCCAGTATATGCAGCTCGTTCTTGAGTTGCAATTTTCATGCCTTTGTATTGGTCTCATGTATGTGCCCAATCTATCTTGTATGCTAATAGATAGCCAATACATTACCTTTTTTGCTTCTTGATTCCATTCTTTATATGCTCTTAACTAGTCTGCAATCCACTTCCTCTCTAGTAATTGCAAAGCATTTTTGTTTTCTTCTTCGATGTACTTCTAGTAGCCTTTTCCCACTAGAAAGTTCTTTATCTTGAATCTCCAAGCATGGAAGTTGTTCTTGTCCAGCTTATCACTCATAAGCTTACTCATTCCATCCAAATCTGCCACCTCTACAGCAATTCACAACCCTACAAAAGCACTACAAGTACTACTTTTGCCTGAATATTGTCGCACTATGACCTGACAATTCGATCTCAGAAAAACACAATTTTTGTGTATCAACAATGCACAGAATCACTTGAAATTTTGGACCTAGAATACTTGAGTTTTGCCGAATAGGACTCAAGTTAGAGCTTTGCAATTTGATCTGGTTTTTCTATGGGTCCCACCTTGCGGGCTTGAAACGGTAGTCAAGATGGATCGAAAACAGAGGTAGAGATGCCTTCTACCTTCACACCAATTTCCATAGCAATTTGAGGTCATTTGTGAATTGCGCTTTCTCCACCCCTTCTCACATACTCTTCACCATTGGCATTCTCCATGAGCTTTCTACAACCACACTAGCTTTGATACCATGTCACCAGGAAGGAGATAAGAAAGCGAGCTCACACTCTCACAATCAAAGAGGAACACACACATAGATTGAGGCAAGGAAGAATGATCTTCGTCTTCTTCTTCTTCTTCTTCTTCTTCTATTACACAAAAGGAATGTACAAGAATGACCTAAAAGAACAATACAACAAGTGCAATATGTAAAGAATAGTACATAAGGAAAATTCTAATGTTTGCAAATGACTGAGCTGGCAAGATTAGAAATGTGCCATCACTCTCGGTAGATAAATCTAGTAAAGCTCAATGAAGTATCCCTAACATATACTGGCATGACCACTATACATGTCAGAGAAATGAAAAAGTGATACATGTTATCCCAGATCATTCCATGTTGAGCTTGATATCTCAACACCCTTCCTATACCTAAGCTCATAATCAAACCCTTGAAGGGTCTCTACCCATCAGGCCTTACGACCTTTAAATTCTATCTGATTAGAGAGACACTTAATGCTCTCTTGATCAAACACTATCGTAACCTTGGCACCATATAAATAATGATGCCACTTCTTCAAAGCATGGACAATTTGTATACAACTCCTTCTCATAGATGGAGCAATTCTTCTAAGCAGGTTGTAGTTTCTTACTCTCAAAAGCTACTGGTCGACCATCGTCAACTATAACTTCTCCTATAGCAAAATCACTCGCATCAGTCTCCAACACAAAGGGTTTATTGGGATTTGCTATGTGCAAAAGTGGAGTTGTAGCAATTTCTATTTTCAATTTCTCCATAATTTGTTTATGTTTGTGTCCCCATGCATTTAAGTGTGTCTCCCAAGCCCCATACCCACCTCTTCCTAAAACAAGGTTTGTCCTCTTTATATTCATGATTTGGAGGTCCATATGGTTAGTGTAATCATGTATCTTGACTTTCAAATTGGATACCATAGTATCCCATATCCTCTTCTCTTCCCTGGCATCATAGATACTATGTATTTATATGCACTAGGTTGTTGGGGAATCTTAAGCTTCCTGAACACATCATAGTTTATGAAGTTATGAGTGCCAGAGTCATCTATCATGACTCGCACTCTAGTCTCATATACACTACCATGAAGTTTAAACTAGGCCATGTGGTCCAAACTATGGTGACCATGATGACAATGTCAAACAAATTGCGTCCTCAATATCCTTGTGCATCACTTCCACTCCCTTGCAGCTAGAGCTACCATGAATGGGAAGTTTCTACACTAGGTGGATCACCTTTTTGCCCTTATCAGGGGCCATACTAGTTTTTGGTCCTTTCTTCTTTTCTTCCCCCTTCTTGAGTGGACAGTTCCATTGTGCATGGCTAGGAGACAGACACCTAAAACACAAATTTTCTCTCTTGGCCCTCTCATACTGCTCAGTAGATAACCTAATCCCTTGTGACCTTGATTTCTTGATAAAGATTTTTTTTTTCCCATTGATACTTTCTTCATGAACTTGTTCGTATTGAGAGGTTTGAGGGGCTGGTCCGTCTCCATAGGAGTATATTGAGGATGGTTATGATCCTCATAATTCTGAGCATACTTGATTGCCTCCTCGAAAGTCTTAGGTGTATTCCTTCTTACCTCTCTCTTGATGGCTTTGTCTAAGCCCCTAACAAACCCTTTGGTCTTCTGGAAGTCATATAACCCCTTAAGCTTCAGTATGATCTCCCTATAGTGGGATGTGTAGAATGACAAAGGCTTACCTCTTTGAGTGATCCTATCCCACATCCCAATTCCTCTCTTCCTCGTTCTCAGGAAGAAAATCTTTCAGAAAAAGAGTTTCAAACTGAGTCCAATATGTAGGGATGGAATTCGCCTCCTTGAGATTCATCCACCACTTACAAGCATGCGGGCCAAGTGAGAGACTTGCTTCCAGCACATGGTACTCAGGTGGGGTGCCCTTTAGTTGATGTATACTTTTACAAAAATGTGTAGACCGCATCCTTATTTCTCTCATGATCATCCCCTATAAAGGTTGGTGGTTTGAGGTCTTTTAGGAGGGAAGTTTCCCCAGAACTCTCTCCTTTATGTTTGTTAGGAAAAGGAACATCCTTCCTAGCAGTCTCACTATAGGAAGAGTAGGCATCTCTCTTTCCTTCCTAGTTAAGAAAGAGGTAATGTGAGTCTCTAGTGAGATCATCTAAGACTTCAATTGTTCTATGAGAGAATTCATATGTCTCTCTCTAACCAAAGAGTTTGTTCCTTGAGCTTGGTGGCTTGTTTGTGTGTAACAAACTCATCATACAGCTCCACATAAGAGTACTCCTCTTCTTGTTGTTCTTTTAGCTCTCATTTTTGCTCTTCTACTTCTTCCATCCTATGGTCTTGATCATATAGTTGTTCCTTTTTAGGTGAAGTATGCTTTAAACATTGCTTAGGATCCACATTTTACTCCCTCCATTTACTAATTAGAGTGTTTATAAGTAATGAAAGTAAACTTTGTAAGCAAGAAAGAGAGAAAAAACAGCACTAGAGCACCTCTCTGCTACAATTGAAGCCTTTTGAAGCAAAATTGAGGCAATCTTGGAAGCATCGAGGCTCGCATTTGCAAGCCGAAACAAAAATTCAAAATGTTTGGTTGGTTGGAGAGGGTCTCAACTCTATAAAACAACAAAAACGATGCCAAAAGTGTGTGGCAATAGCACAAAATATGAAAATTGAGCAAAATTGAAACACTTTTGGTCCTTGTCAGTCCTCGCCAATCAAGAATAAGTGGTCCAACACTTGCTAATGAAAGTTGCGATGCCATCCCAAGTCATAGAAGTTGATTATGATGCCAAATGATCAAAGAATAGGCCCGAGAGTGCACACCTAGTATAATCTAAAGCATTGAAAAGGGACTTTGGTTGGACAAACCTTCTCCAAATCAAGTGTTTGGTATTGAGCAAAGCTTAGGAGTGTAGCTTTGTAATGTGACAAATATCATTTCAATCGGAGGCTAAGTGTAAAGCTATGGGTCATAGAAGATGGGTATATCGAAGTAGGAAGATGAAAAGCGACTCTTGATGATGAGGAAAATGGTTATTTCAAATGTATTTTAGCAGCTCCGAATACCCTCAACCCAAGTCCACAACCCATAGTACATATCCATGCCTTTGTTTCTCTCCAACCTTGCCCAACACTCAAGCTTTTGCTTCCCAAGTTGAAGAAAAAAAATCGAAATTCAATGGATTACCTCCTCTAAAACTCTCACAAGCTTGTTTTCTTTGTAGATGGCTGAGAGAGCATCGTGAAATCCCATATATGGAGTCATAGCAGGGCCTTTGGGCTATAAAATGGGCACCCAAAACTTCTTTAGTTCATCCAAGAGGAGGGGAATAGGAGAAGAGGGGCTCTTTGTCTCCCTCTTCATTCTTATTGGCTTTGTGCCTCTCTCTATGAGCACATGGGCTCTATGCCACCGTCGTCGTGGGTGCTTATGTGTGAACTGCTATCATGGCACGTAGCTTTCATCGGCTCTGATACCAAATATTGATTTTTTGATGATCCCCCTCGTTTTGCAAGTCTATGAGCATGCAAAACCAAGATAATGATGCTATCGAATTCACATAGATACTCTCACAAAGATTTTTTGCCCAGCCACATACAATCATCCTCCACTATTCTCTCTAACTTCCCTTACAAGGAATCCCCTAGGGTGGCATCACACATGGGTGCCACATGGCACTCATGTGTGTGCCCATCTAATAAACTTAGGAGATGGTTCACCCCAAACGCCTTCAAGGTGACTCCCATGTAGCAATTTCTCACTTCCATTTGGATACAAGTGCTTGTGTTTTCTTCATTGAAAGTTCATGAGGCTCTTTTTTTTTAAGAACATTCACTTAAATAATCTTCTTTGTGGATGGGTTTTGTGACTTCCCATCTAGATGGGATTACATCCAAACCCTAAGAAGACCATTAAAATCTTGTTTTGATACTTTGATGTGTATCAGACTCCAAGACATGAGGTTACAACCACCACCACATGTAGCAAGGTCCTCTTTGAATTTGAACATGGATTTCAAGGTGCTTTGTGGTTGGGGGTATGCACGATTGCCCGACTTGGGGGCATTTTCTCCAGACCTCCTACCATCATCTAGCAAGTATGGTAGACATTTATTATGCCAGGGATCGTTTCCTTAATGCATGTATGTTATGAGATATATGCTCCATTGTGTTTGTTTGTATTTTATGTTTAACACATATGGAGTATGATGTTCCTACCCCTCATGGGGAAGGTGTTCCAATCACCCACCATAACAAGTGGAGTTGTATATTTGTCACCACATGGAGTTGGTTTGTTATGGTCCTACCTTAACTTGTTTTATGATTTCTTATAGTCCATGTTGAATGATAAAGTCTCATATGCTTTTAGTTACCTTAATCATGGTCTATCCATTGTGATTTCAATATCTTATTGTACTGCCACATGCCACTGCCAGATACATATTATTTTCAGCTATAAAGGTTTAACATGATCACCCATGCATTCATTACTCACTTCTTAGAAGAATTTATCCTCACTGTTACACTAATATGTGCACAATGTTATATCATTTATTACATCATAGCTATTATTTTAATGAACTCTATCATGCAACTTCTATACATGCACTCTTTTGTGAATACTCTTTTGGAGCGTAGATATGACTTTAGTCCGAAACTAGCATTGGTGATTCCCAAACCTAGATGATTAACTAATGGAATTTAGCACATTCATTCACATTGAAATCTTCATCATTGGGGCTTTTTGATTTTGAGAAGCTTAGGTGATTTTTGAAGGATATGGGATTAATTTAGTTCCTTGACTCCACATTGTTTGGAGTTTTTTATTCTCTTGGGTTTAAGATTTTGAAAAACTTCTTCATCAAGTGTCCAAATAAACGATAACTTTCCTTGTCTTTTCGACTACCCTTCATGGGGATTGTGTCCAGAACTAAAGACTAAGGGATGAAGTGCTCCATGGTTTGATGGTTTCAAGCCTCTACTATCAGCGTGGAGGTCCCCATCAAATTTTGTATTCCAAAAGCTTTGCCCATAGTGGTAAGGCTATGGGACACAAGCATGGTCGGGATGGTGTTGTAAGGCCACTTTTGGCATGCATTGGATATAGGGGATGTCCCCCTCTTGATCACCTTTTCCTCCCAGGCTTACCTTTTGTTTGATCTCTATTCCTTTGTTAGTTAACGTGCTTCCAAACTTTTCAAGCACTTTCTTATTACTAATCCTAGTGTTTTATATGAGCAAATGCTAGGTGTTGTGAGAAGCCACAAGGTGGAAGCTCACATTTGGAGTTGGAGGAGTTTGCAACTTCAAGAAGTTTCTTTAGAAAATAATCTCTTTCTTATTCCCTCCTCCCTCTCCTCTTCTCACCCATCGCCTATAAAGAGTGCACCATCTACATGATCCACATACAAGGCTATTTTAGTCGGACTATTTTCAAATCCATGTACTTGTCAACATGTATCTTTTTACATCAATATTTTTTTGCCTATTTCAAACCATAAAATTTATTCTTTAACCTCCATTATTAATCTCCCTTCCACTTTTTTTATTAAAACACAAGTTTTTGAGATACATCATACTTAAATGTAGTTTTAATTTCCAAATGGTGTACATTCTGAAGCACGAATGCAAAAAAGCAATGAACGATGTTCATTGTTTGATGCATAAGAGAAAAGTTATCATTAAATATATTGATGTTATTCTGAGCATAACCTACACTACAAATCTAGCTTTTTTGGACTTCCATGAGACTTATTTTTAGCTTATAGATCCACCTATTACAATTTTTGTTCTTCATGATAGCATCAAGCACTATAGCTATTCATTTTTCCAAAATATGTGATTTTTTCAAAAGTGATGGGATCATTCAAATTGCAAATGCTAGAGACAACCATTGCTTAACAATATTTTTAAAAGAAGCACCATAAGAATCTAATTAAGTATCATAAGGCAAAGGTGAACCAAAATTTCTATCCCTCAAAGGTTTCAATCAACCATTTTGGCACAGTTTTGCCTACTCAATGATCTCTCTTTCATAAAAGACTACATTTCATATATGCACATAAAATTTGGAATAATGTATGTCCTCATTCAAAACCTATGGATTGAGAGGTTGCATTGATGGGATCTACTCCCAAGGAGATTTCTCTAGATAAAAATTTAAACTCTCTAGGGAGAAGAATCAAGAACGATCAAAGTAAGCCACCATTTCAAAATGTGATGAACTTTGTACTATGAGAGAACAACTCCAAAGAAACAGGATTCCCCACGAAGGATTCCCCACGAAGGGAGATAGGCTTCTAGGCTTGCTTTGTGACTCTACCCAACTCCTTGTATCTTTCTCCTTTTAAGGTATTCTAAGTTTATCTTCTTAGAGCAAAGATCTCCATTATGTGGGTTGCATGTCAAGGTTCCACTAGTCATAAAAAGGGTACGAATAAAATGTCAATGATGCATGATCAAATAAGAAAGATAAAGTTGAGGGATGAAGAAACGGTCTATCGAGTACTACAAACCGAAAAATTCCATTATGTGATTTCCTAAATTAGCCATTAAAGAGGAAAAGAATGAAAAAGTTGTGGTGGTTTTCGCAAATTCACCTACTCCCCAAAAAATAGTCTACAAATTGTGTACATAATGAAGAGTTGAATTCTACTACTTAATCTAGGTATGATCCATTCTCTTACTATGTAGTGGACTTTTATAGTTACTCCAAAAAATACGTTACCTTGCAACACAATTTTCTCACGTTACATGAGCCTATCTCTATAGGGAATAATATCAAACGTGCAAAAAAAAATCCTCTTAAACTATATTGGAATTTTTAAAGATTGCCATTACTCCTAATGGGAGCATCTTTGTATTATCAAACGCCTTAGATGTTCCAATAATTAAAAGACATGTGATTGATATGAACATTGGCTAAGATCCACTTATTGGTGAAAAAAAGCATAGAGTTCATGAATTCGTTGATGGATATATAACTATTGCTTTTAATATAGTAGTTTGTGCTTTAAGTAGTTTGTGTTTTAAGTAGTTTGTGTTAATGGTTGAAAAGTTTTTCGCATGTAAAATGGGCACCCTCTATGATGATCAAGGCGGCATACATGTCTTTTGAATTGAATTCATATTCAGTTGATCATGTGACAAATTTCTAATTTATAGTTCCATATATGCCTCAATAGAATGATATTGATATAGTAAAAATTTGTCCTCTCATAAAAATAGCAAGATATATGGTTTAGAGTTAAGATTTTCCCTAAAGCATTTCAGTATGTCACTCCTCATGATTAATGGCATGAATGTAAGATAATTGTCTCTCATTTGTCTACTTTATACTATTTGAAATATGCATTGGTGCTATGAAAAAAGTACAAATTTGCATGATTATTCTATGAACTGTGCGTTTACCTATTAGATTAAAGAAAAAGGATATCATTACATGTTCCACAAGCTGAGTGCATTATGATTATGTGAGTGAATGGTAAAAATTACTCCTACCTTCATATAATAAGAATTGATCAATGAGATCAAAGGGTATCTATGTCACTTAACTAAATTTTTTAATGGTGGGAAATCTGTGCTGCATCTTCCTTCTAGATTTGAGATGACTCCATCTGTCTTATTGCATTCCAAGTGGTTGTATAACAACCTGCCCCTTCCCCCAAAGAGCTTCCTAGTAGGAAATTAACCAACTAAACTTGAGAAGCTTTTTTATATCATTCCACTTAGTACTATTCAAACATGAGAAAAAGAGAGGGGCAATTTCTTCCTTTCCCTTGATGCATTTATTACACCAGGATGAGGCTTGTAAATCTTGTGACCTTTAGCATCAATATAGATGCCTCTACGAAGGATTTCCTAGAGGACCACATTCTTTTTCTCTATAAGTAGATGAAAAGGGAATTGAATCTTCAATTCCCATCTAATTCAAAACCAATTAGTGGAGAATTTTGGTTAATCTTGAGACGGAAGTCCAATTTTTTGTTGATTCTTAAGGTTTAGTTAGTGTTTTTTCCATTGTTCCACCATAATATTTTTGGTGGGGATCACAAACATATTGTAGAAACTCCATATCTTCCCTTCCCAAGCAAGGATGCAACCATTCAACAACCACTAATCTTTGTAATTTAGTATGAGGCCCATGTCAAATTTCCCCTAATCTATCTAGTCATTTATTTCACAGTTCAAGAGATGTTTCCAGTTGAAAAATCCCCTGGCTCAAATTTCCTAGGCTCTCTCAAGGTTTCCCCTTGTGCATTTGGGACAACACATAAGATGGAGAACCAAATGGAGCCATTTTACCTTAGGCTACCCATCCATTTCCTTTCTTCATGAGGCGACATAGTGGTCTGATCCTATTCCAATCTTTCTAGAGAGAAGTCGCCATATATGAGCCTTTACAAGCCACTCTCAAAGGGAAAAGAGAAGATTAACGAGATCTTAGTTTTTTAGCTTGACGTACCGAAGAGTGAGACGTTTTCCTTATTTTTAAATATAAGTTGAGCCCATGGTTCATTCTTGTTTAGCCAAGATTTAATCATCCAATTGTGAGTAGGTTCATCTACCAAAGCATTTCAACCCACCCGTATTCTTGGG
Organism: Ceratopteris richardii; assembly: GCA_020310875.1. Taxonomy (NCBI): domain Eukaryota; kingdom Viridiplantae; phylum Streptophyta; class Polypodiopsida; order Polypodiales; family Pteridaceae; genus Ceratopteris; species Ceratopteris richardii. The sequence goes on from CM035444.1 coordinate 53,006,936, forward strand.
TAGAACACAAACATCGGATTTAATCTTGAAGATCCTTCTTCTATCTAAAAAATTCCTGCAAGTTTGTTCTACCTTGAGAAACTCTTTACCAACTGAGCTCCAACACATTGGTAGAAACATGTTGAGGACCATACATAGTTTCCCTTTCCTCTCTACGAGTTCCTTCTTTTCTTCCACTTGAGTGAATTACGAGGGTAGTACATTATTATGTTAGCTATCTTTTTACGGGTGTTGGCTTCATTTTCCTTTTTCTATATTGTTAATTTTTGAGCTCTTGTTTCCTTTCATTTCCTCCTTTGAATGATAATAAATTAGTTGTATCTTGAGTTGTTATGACTTGTTAGTGGGATCAAATATAAGAGAATCATTTTTAAGATCCCCGCAAAGTTGTTGGTGGTGCGTTTTGAGTATGAGGTTTTTCCATTCGATATCATTTTCTCTAATTCTATGGTCTTGTATACCAAAGCGAAAGCAAGCACCGGAAAGATTCTTGAAGATAGTCTCTTGTTCTAAGTGATCGTTTTCACCTATGTTAATGTCCAATGCATTACAAAATGCTTTCTAGGGTCTACCTCTACATAAATAAGGGTCTCATCTGGCATTAAAAGTTTGAGGGGCCTGCTCATAATTTTACCCACCCACATTCCTTTTGGTGGATGGAGGTTGACTAATGTAAGTCATCATAATTTTACCCACCCACATCCCTTTTGGTGGATGGAGGTTGACTAATGTAAGTCATAATTTTGTTGATGAAATTGTAGAGATAAAACAATAGATTTGGGAGCTCCGAAACTTCATGAGCTTTGTTTTCTTGGTTAAGAACTCTAGAAACTAATTTAAGAGACATATTCTAGTTCTTTGAATAGATTAAGGTCCACTCTTGGAGTCCTAAATGCTCATCTTTTTGTTTTCAATAATAACCAGTAAGATATAATTGGTTGACAAGATTTGGCATTTATTGAACATGTTCCCCCTTGGAACCCACTCGTTTCTAAACTAACTTCTAAGCGCAGTATTGGAGTGCAGGTTATGAAATTTTGTGAGATGAGGCATATGCATTTGAGAGATAATTGGGCTTTTAGCACCAAATCCTTGGGAAGGAACGCCATTGGAGAGTGTACCCCAAAAATGAAGTGTATACCCCGTTAACAAGCCCTCCAAACACCCAAATGACTCACTATAATGAATAGAATATCCGTACCCCTCTCTAGAAAAGTATTGAAGCAAAAAAATAACCTATAAGGACAAAGTGAAACTAACAAAAGAGATATGTTACAAGAATTCTCCACACTTTCTATAAGAAAATAAAAGGGCACAATTCACTAAGCTCAAAATGTTGAGAATGTAAGTTCAAAGACTCAAAGAGTAGTTCTTCAACATGAGGATTGAGATAGTAACACAAAACGTGTTTGAAAGATTGACATGCAACGATTGCGTATTAGTGTTGGGTGTTCTCAAGTGACATCATATGAGAAAAACTATTGAATTTAAGGGACATTTTCTATATGGCTGTTCCTAAACTTGTTGACAATATATATTGAGTAGAGATGAGAGAAATCAAGTTAGTTCTTATCATGATGGATGAAGGATGGTGTTTAACTTAGAGAATCAAGATTCTTGAGTGATGTCCTATATAAACAAACACATTGAGAATAAAGATTGTGATTTTTGTTCTTTGTATTTGAAAGGGAAAACTATAAACATGTATTAGACATAATTTGGATAATTCGCATTAAAGTCACATTCCCTTTCATTAAAATATGAATCTCAAATTAGAGAAAGGCAAGCTTAAAGCAAAGCTCAAAAGATACAACAATCCCCAATCGATTCTTTTCTTTGAAATAAAATGATTTTGAATAAAAAGTGCTCCACAACCTTAGACTTCGAGCTTTCTCGAAGTACCACCCTTGTAGCATTCCACCTCATGAAGATTCAAATGACACTCCACATGGTTCAAAATTACCAAATAGGATGCAATGCAACACACCTTTTCAGCACCACAAACTTCAATAAATCAAGGAAATGGTCTTCTATTGAGACAGAAACCATGATAATCCAAAGTAGCACTTTTCAATGCCATGTGTTTGTGCATATCCTTTTGCTACCAACCATGCTTTGTACCTGCTTATGCTACCATCAACATTATGCTTTACCTTGTAAAGCCACTTGTAGCCTATGGGTTTCTTTCCTTGCAGCAATGGAGCCAGCTTCCATGTTTTGTTTTCATAAAGTGCAGCCACCTCGTCATCCGTAGCTTTCTCCCAATCTCCATTCCCAATTGCATCTTCAAAACAATAGGGTTCAACATCTTGCATTACCTTTGTCATGTAGGCACAATGACGAGCCATGTAACTATCATATGTCAATCGTTGCACTGAATTCCACATCCCCTCGGATCTTCTTGGTCTTGGGTCACTTCTCCTTGTATCATCTGCATGTGCCTTTCTTACTTCTGGAGTCTTCACACAGGGCAATCGAAGTTTCTCATCAAGGCTCTTTTCTAAACCGCTTGAATCTCCATCAATGTCTTCAAAACCTGTAGATGTTTTACTACCAATAAAAAGCTTTTCTTTACCTTTCTTGGGTGTATTTGATGAATTTGTTCGACTAAAACTTCCATGCAATCTTCCACTCCATGGATTTGAGTTGGAATGATTGCTTGGTGACACATTCGGTCGACTCAAACCTTGAGATTTTGCACTTGATTTTTCAGCATTCTCTTTGTCATTTGGTTCAAGATTAAGTCCTTCTTTGGCATCTCAATAAAAGCTTGATGTTTAATCAAATACCACATCTCTGCTTACCTTCACTTGTCATGTGAGTGGGTTATAACATTTATATCCCTTTTCCTCAAGGGAGTACCCAATGAAGATACTTTTTTCTGCTTTTGGATCAAGCTTCGTCTTCAACTCATCTGGAATATGTACATATAGAATACATCCAAAAACTTCCATTTTTGATCACTTTGGCTTTTTACCCGTGAGCTTCTCTTCAGGTGTAACTTGATGTATGGCAGCAGTAGGAGTTCTATTCATGATATATACAAGAGTATGCATAGCTTCTGTCCAATAACAATGAGGCATATTCTTCTTAGCCATGAAAGCTCTTTCTATTTCTACAATATGTCTATTTTTGCATTCAACAATGCCATTCTATTGTGTTATATAACTACATGAAAGTTGACATTGAATTACATGACTTTTTAGAGAGTTATTGAACTCATTTGACATGTATTCACCTCCTCCATCATACCTTAATGTCTGAATGTACTTTCCTATCTACTTTTCCACCATAGCCTTAAAATCCTGGAAGTGAGTGAACACCTCACTCTTCTCTTTCATGAAATATACCCATACTTTTCGTGTATGGTCATCAATGAAAGTAACATAAAACCTTCAACTCCCCATAGATGTGGTCTTTGTAGGACCCCAAACATTTGTATGTACTATTGTTGAGAGTTCCATGCTCCACCCTTTTGTCCAAGAGCACTTTCATTCTCATGCAAGCAAATATATCCCACATGCAAGGGAATTCTCCCAAACTCCATATAAGCAAGGCCTCCCTTCACTCCATACAAGCCATTCCACTCTAGCCCATTGCCAAGAGTGTGTTTCCACTCCTCATGGAGTCTCCATGCTCATAGAACATCTCATGTAAGTCATTTCCATTTCTATTTTAATTCATTCATCATGTTTTGTTATCTTTTGTTCCTTCCTCCTTAGCTTGTTAGATGTGTGCATGTGAGTAGAGTAGGAGTAGTCCTTTTTCATTTCAACATGGTATCAGAGCATAGGCTATTTTTTTTTCCTTTGAGTTCATGTTCTTATTTTCTTCATCATCATTAGCATAGATGTATTTCTTTTCCCTCCCTCCCTCCCTCCCTCCCTTCATAAATAAGAGTGATTTTAAGCACTATTCCATTTTGCTTCTATCATAATCCTTTTGTTCACGTAATCTTGCCTATCACCCTCAATTTGATTGTTGTTTGAAGTTGCATTTTTTAATTAGTTAACCCATTACTAAGAAGTGCTTTTAAGCACTGCGATAATACATCTTGTCCTTCATCTTGCATCCGAGATCTGCTTCATAGTGGGCAGTTTATAGAGCATCTCATCTACTCAGTTGTGGACACGTGATATTGAAAGGGTTCCTATGAGAACATTTCATCGGACTTGCACCTAGCAACCACTTGCTCTTCCAATCAAACAGCTCCACCGTTCTGCACAACTGAAGTAGTACGAGGAGGAACGCAAATTGGATTAGTAAGATGTCCTTGAACACAGAAAACCTTAGAAGGCACACTTCAGTTGTACGTGTCTCGCGAAGGTGTTGTTCGATTCAAAATCAAAGAAAGAGGCGAGGGGTGCTAAGCTGAGAAGAAGTTTGGCTGAGCTTCAGAACAGAGGAACAATTTGAAGGAGGAACGTGAGAATCTTAATAGGCAACAATTGCTGATGGCGTAATCACTACCTCTACACTCTCACTTGCATCACTTGCATTCGGGCCTATGACAATTTATATTCGACAAGGAATCGATCGGATTCAAGTGTAGCAGACACATGGTTGTGCCCTGTAGCAGAGGTGAGATTGAAATAAGTGAAGCAACAACAACCAGATGTGCGAACTTCTGCTTAACAAAGTGAAAGAGAGCGCACAAGAGAGATGGCTGGACATGAACTTCACTCCACCGCTTGACAGAGGCACAATAAGGTCAAGCTGATGGAGATGAGGAAGACTCATACACGCAACGTTGGATTTCAAACTGTGGAGAGAGATGGATCGTGGAACAACAACAGGTGGCGATCACACTAGGGGGACTAGATCAGAGAGAAGCTCTTCTTGCAAGCACACAATATTAGATGACTTATATTCATCGATCGTGAGACTTGTCCGTCATAGAGCCAAGTGATGATCCATTCTCCTTCTCAAAGTCTATCTCAAAACGGATTCGCCACAGATCTCTCTGCAAAGATGAGCAGCTCCGCCTGACAACTGCAGAAGGACAAAAAGTGGCAGTTTTGCCATCTCAACAAACTTGGACAACAGCAAGGAGAGTATGATTGCCTCCATTCTGGACTGCACATTGCCAAGAAGAAGTTAGGAAGCTTGCTGGACCATTATCGTCTGTACCATTCTCTGGCAAGTAGCTTATGGAAAGTCGCTTCTGCGCATCTGGAGAGAGAAATATAGAGAGAAAAAGTAGTTTCAATTTCGATTGTGACATAATCACTTATGTCATGCACCTAGTATCCACGTTTTGTTTTCATGCTTTTTTGTATCACTCTACTATTTTTGGCATGCTCACATGGAGGTCGAGACTCGAAATACTAAGGCAATTGAATATATATATTATCAGGATACGTGGCTGAAGAGATCTCCAATTCAAAAGCTCATCTTAGTGCACATATATCAAAAGCTCTCTTGTAAGGGATTAGACACCACCTTCTTAAAGAAGGTAGGACCTTCCTAAGCCATAAATATCTCAAGGTCTCATGTATCATCTCTCTTTCAACTCAAAGATCCAATCAATGGAAGGATATGAACAACTACAAAGCCCACATAAAGTCTCTTTTGCATCCAAGCACATAAATGGCCCCATGTGAAGGGACTAGACACTGCCACATAACAAAGTGGTAAGACCTTCCCTATGGCTTGAACAGATGCTACTCAAAGTCCACAAGAAAAAAAAGTACCCTACAAAAGATCCTATCAATGGATCTCATAAAGACTACAACAACAGGACAATGCTCAAAAAGTGGCAAATGGTTCCATAAGCACTACCTACCCTAGGATGTAAACCCTTGTACATGTCTAGGGATCCCATATGTCCCTAGATCCCAACAAAACCACTTGGATCTCAAATGTCCAAGAATATGTCTTGGGATCCCATATGTCCCAAGATTCCAGGGATGCCATATGTCCCAAACTTGGATCCCATATGTCCAAGTTATGTCCAAGGATCCCATATGTCCTTGGATCCTAAAAAAACCAAATGGACTAAGTGATCCCATATGTCACTAGTCCCCATATTAAAAACAAAAGGGTCATCACGTGGAGGGGGGGTGTTGAGAGTTCCATGCTCCACCCTTTTGTCCAAGAGCACTTTCATTCTCATGCAAGCAAATATATCCCACATGCAAGGGAATTCTCCCAAACTCCATATAAGCAAGGCCTCCCTTCACTCCATACAAGCCATTTCACTCCAGGCCATTGCCAAGAGTGTGTTTCCACTCCTCATGGAGTCTCCATGCTCATAGAACATCTCATGTAAGTCATTTTCATTTCTATTTTAATTCATTCATCATGTTTTGTTATCTTTTGTTCCTTCCTCCTTAGCTTGTTAGATGTGTGCATGTCAGTAGAGTAGGAGTAGTCCTTTTTCATTTCAACAACTATTTCTAGCACATTCTCACTAACATGCTTGTCATGTGGAAATGATGTTCTTGACTGTTTACCAAATTGACATGCTGCATGTACCTTTTGCAACTCTACAACCTTGAAATTTGGTAGTACATTGACAATCTCCGCTGCATCAATTTCAGCCTTGCGAATTTGCATGTTTTTGTGCCATATCTCTATATCAGCAATAAGTCTTGCACTTTTTGCGAACATGGCTGCATTCATTTCAATAATTTTCACATTTAGGGTGAACATCCTACCCACTTTGTTTCCTTTGGCAATCAATCTTCCATCTTGTTTCTACTCCTCTACATATAACCCATTAGCATTGAACCTGACTTGTAATCCCTGGTCAACCATATGTCCAACAGAAACCAGATTCTTTGTTATATTCAGAAGACGCAGCACATCAACAAGATGTTTTACCTTCCCGTCCTCCATAAATAGTGCTATGTTTCTTGTATGATCGAGGGGATGTGATGTGTCATCACCTGTTTCAACATATCTACAAACTCGCAATTTGTGCAAAGTACTAAACCATTCTCCATGACTAGTCATGTGATTTGAAGCACCTGAATCAACATACTAAACATTACCATTCGATTTCAAAACATTAGAATACATCGTATTCATCATATGATGTTGAACCATGATTAGCTTCTCAGAATCATCTGCACTTGTGGATGCATATTTTGATTCTTCAACCTGCAATCACATTCAAAGTGTCTAGGTTTACCACTTCCAACATCCTTTTCTATCATTACCTTAATCATTTCTTTGGAAATTTATGCGGTCTCTTTGGCTCCCCTGCCTCAAAATTGTCCTCTACTCCTACATGATTCTAATGTTGACCTTGGTCTTGGTTACTATTTCCTCTTCCACTTCCAAAACCTCTACCTCTACCTCTTCCTCTACCATACTAGAATACCTGCTCAGAACTAGGTTTTCCTTGAGAGTTTGAGTCCTCATCAAGATTCTTTTCTTCAATAATCAATGTGGACACTAGATCAGCAAAATTCAGAATATTTTTCCTTGGTTTGTATAGAAGTTCTGAGCTGCTTATATGCAGCTCCTAAACCACGAAGGCATACTTCCACCTTATCAACATCATCGAAATTCACACCAATACATGCAAGTGACTCACATATGCTTTTCATTTTCAAGGTGTAATCACTTAGTGACATGCCCTTTTTCTCCAGTCAATGCAGCTCGTTCTTGAGTTGCAATTTTCGTGCCGTTGTATTGGTCTCATACAATGTGACCAAGCTGTTTCAAGCCTCTCTTCGAGTCTCGGCATCCTGTATGTGCCCAATATATCTTGTATGCTAACAGATAGGCAATACATTACCTTTTCTGCTCCTTGATTCCATTCTTCATATGCTCTTAACTGGTCTACAGTCTACTTCCTCTCTAGTAATTGCAAAGCATTTTCCTTTTCTTCTTCGATGTACTTGCAGTAGCCTTTTCCCACTAGGAAGTTCTTCATTCTGAATCTCCAAGCATGGAAGTTTTTCTTGTCCAACTTATCAATCATAAGCTTACTCATTCCATTCAAATCTGCCATTTTTGTAGCAATTCACAACCCTACAAAAGCACTACAAGTAGTACTTTTGCTTGAATATTGTGGCAATATGACCTGACAATTCGATCTCAAAAAAACACAATTTTCGTGTATCAACAATACACGGAATCACTTGAAATTTTGGACCTAGAATACTTGAGTGTTGTCGAATATGACTCAAGTTAGAGTTTTGTAATTTGACCTAGTTTTTCTATGGGTCCCACCTTGCATGCTTGAAACGATAGCTGAGATCGATCCGAAACGATGGTCAGATTCACACCAATTTTCATAGCAATTTGAGGTCATTTGTGAATTGTGCTTTCTCCACCCCTTCTCCCATACTCTTCACCATCGACCTTCTTGATGAGCTTTCTATGATCACACTAGCTCTGATATCATGTCACGAGGAAGGAGATAAGAAAGAGAGCTCGCACACACACACACACTCTCACAATCAAAGAGGAGCACACACATAGATTGCGGCAAGGAAAAATGATCTTCTTCTTCTTCTATTACACAAAAGGAATGTACAAGAATGACCTAAAACAAAAATACAACAAGTGCAATATGTAAATAATAGTACATAAGGAAAATTCTAATGTTTGCAAATGACTGAGCTGGCAAGATAAGAAATGTGCCATCACTCTCGGTAGATAAATCTAGTAAACCTCAATGAAGTATCCCTAATATATACTGGCATGACCACTATACATGTCAAAGAAATGAAAAAGTGATACGTGTTATCCCGGATCATCACATGTTGAGCTTGATATCTCAACACCCTTCCTATACCTAAGCTCATAATCAAACTCTTGAATGGTCTCTACCCATCAAGCCTTATGACCTTTAAGTTCTGTTTGATTAGAGAGACACTTAATGCTCTCTTGATCAAATACTATCGTAACCTTGGCACCATATAAATATGGACAATTTGTTCTTCAAAGCATGGACAATTTGTATACAACTCCTTCTCATAGATGGAGCAATTCTTCTAAGCAGGTTGTAGTTTCTTACTTTCAAAAGCTAATGGTCGACCATCGTCAACTATAACTGCTCCTATAGCAAAAGCGCTCGCATCAGTCTCAACCACAAAGGGTTTATTGGGATTTGCTATGTGCAAAAGTGGAGTTGTAGCAATTTCTTTTTTCAATTTCTCCATAATTTGTTTCTGTTTGTCTCCCCATGCATTTTAGTGTGTCTCCCAACCCCCATAGCCACCTCTTCCTAAAACAAGGTTTGTCCTCTTTATATTCTTGATTTGGAGGTCCATATGGTTAGTGTAATCATGTATCTTGACTTCCAAATCGGATACCATAGTATCCCATATCCTCTTCTCTTCCCTTGCATCATAGATACTATGTATTTATGTGCACTGGGTTGGTGGGGAATCTTAAGCTTCCTAAACAAAGCATAGTTTATGAAGTTATGAGTGCCAGAGTCATCTATCATGATTGGCACTCTAGTGTCATATACACTACCATGGAGTTTAAACTAGGCCATGTGGTCCAAACTGTGGTGACCATGATGACAATGTCACACAAAATGTGTGCTCAATATCCTCATGTATCACTTCCACTCCCTTGTAGCTAGAACTGCCATGAATGGGAAGTGTCTTCACTAGGTGGACCACCTTTTTGCCCTTATCAGGGGCCATATTTGTTTCTCATCCTTTCTTCTTTTCTTCCCCCTTCTTGATTGGACAGTTCCATTGTGCATGGCTAGGAGACAGACACCTAAAACACAAGTTTTCTCTCTTGGCCCTCTCAATAGTTGTCAGTAGATAACCTAATCCCTTGTGACCTTTATTTCTTGATAAAGATTTTGTTTTTTCCTATTGATACTTTCTTCTTGAACTTGTTCGTATTGAGAGGTTTGAGGGGCTGATCCGTCTCCATAGGAATATACTAAGGACGGTTATGATCCTCATAAGTCTGAGCATACTTGATTGCCTCCTCGAAAGTGTTAGGTGTATTCCTTCTTACCTCTCTTGATGGCTTTGTCTAAGCCCCTAACAAACCCTTTGGTCTTGTGGAAGTCATATAACCCCTTAGTCTTCAGTATGATCTCCCTATGGTGGGATGTGTAGACTGATAAAGGCTTAGCTCTTTGAGCGATCCTATCCCACTCATCCCAATTCCTCTCTTCCTCGTTCTCAGGAAGAAAATCTTTCAAAAAAAAGAGTTTCAAACTGAGTCCAATATGTGGGGATGGAATTCGCCTCCTTGAGATTCATCCAACACTTATAAGCATGCGGGCCAAGTGAGAGAGTTGCTTCAAGCAAATGGTACTGAGGTGGGGTGCCCTTTAGTTGATGTATGTCATTCCACTTTTACAAAAATATGTAAACCGCATCCTTATTTCTCTCATGATCATCCCCTATAAAGGTTGGTGGTTTGAGGTCTTTAAGGAGGGAAGTTTCCCTACAACTCTCTCCTTTATGCTTGTTAGGAAAAGGAACATTCTTCCTAACAGTCTCAACTATAGGAAGAGTAGGCATCTCTCTTTCCTTCCTAGTTAGGAAAGAGGTACTGTGAGTCTCTAGTGAGATCATCTAAGACTTAAGTTATTCTATGAGAGAATTCATATGTCTCTCTCTAACCAAAGAGTTTGTTCCTTGAGCTTGGTGGCTTGTTTGTGTGTAATAAACTCATCATACAGCTCCACATAAGAGTACTCCTCTTCTTGTTGTTCTTTTAGCTCTCATTTTTGCTCTTCTACTTCTTCCATCCTATGGTCTTGATCCTATAGTTGTTCCTTTTTAGGTGGAGAAGTATGCTTTAAACATTGCGTATCCTTAGGATCCATGTTTTACTCCCTCCGTTACTAACTAGAGTGTTTATAAGTAATGGAAGTAAACTTTATAAGCAAGAAAGAGAGAAAAATAGCACTAGAGCACCTCTCTGATACAATTGAAGCGTTTCGAAGCAAAATTGAGGCAATCTTGGAAGTCTCGAGGCTCTAATTTGCAATCCTCACCAAGCCCAAACAAAAATCCAAAATGTCTGGTTGGCCGGAGAGGGTCTCAACTCTATAAACCAACAAAAATGATGCCAAAAGTGTGTGGCAATAGCACAAAATATGAAAACTGAGAAAAATTGGAACACTTTTGGTCCTCATCAGTTCTCGCGAATCAAGAATAAGTGGTCCAACACCTGCAAATGAAAGTTGTGATGCGCTCCCAAGTGATAGAAGTTGATTTTGATGCCAAATGACCAAAGAGTAGGCTCGAGAGTGCACATCTAGTATCATCTAAAGCACTGCAAAGGAACTTTGGTTGGACAAAACTTCTCCAAATCAAGTGTTTGTTGTTGAGCAAAGCTTAGGAGTGTAGCATCATAATGTGACAAAAACCATTTCAATCAGAGGCTGTGTAAAGCTATGGGTGAGAGAAGATGGGTATATCAAAGTAGGAAGCTGAAAAGCAATTCTTGATGATGAGGAAAATGGCTACTTCAAAGGTATTTTAGCAACTATTGAATTTAAGGGACATTTTCTATATGACTCTTCCTAAACTTGTTGGCAATATATTGAGTAGAGATGAGAGAAATCAAGTTATCATGATGGATGAAGGATGGTGTTTAACTTAGAGAATCAAGATTCTTGAGTGATGTCCTATATAAACAAACACATTGAGAATAAAGACTGATTTTTGTTCTTTGATATTTGAAAGGGAAAACTATAAACATGTATTAGACATAATTTGGATAATTCTCATTAAAGACACATTGCCTTTCAATAAAATTTGAATCTCAAATTAGAGAAAGGCAAGCTTAAAGCAAAGCTCAAAAGATGCAACAATCCCCAATCGATTATTTTCTTTGAAATAAAATGATTTTGAATAAAAAGTGCTCCACAACCTTAGACTTCGAGCTTTCTCGAAGTACCACCCTTGTAGCATTCCACCTCATGAAGATTCAAATGACACTCCACATGGTTCAAAATTACCAAATAGGAAGCAATGCAACACACCTTTTCAGCAGCACAAACTTCAATAAATCAAGGAAACGGTCTTCTATTGAGACAGAAACTATGATTCATGTAGACATTCTCAAAAAACTACATCTCCATCACCCAATCAATAAGAAGGAAAATCATGGATCCCACCTAAAGAGATCCTACTCATGGGGAAAGGCAACATAAATACTATCATATGAAAAAGCTCAATTCAAACAATAGATGATAGCACTTACCAATTTATTGGCCCTTGTTCATGAAAGGCCCAATCAAAAACATTGTTCAAAATCTTTCATGTCAAAGGAATATGACTGTGAGCTCTCAATCACAATAACAATGGTGCAAAACATTGTATAATCCAACCTTGTATCTGATAGCACTTCTTGATGTTCATATTTGGATCACCATGTATAGAGATAGACATGGATCCATGATGTTCAATTAATCTACTTCCACCTAAAACCTTATTCTTGATTATGAGTGATATGTATTCATGACCAAAGTTATTGGTAATGATGAAAATTTTAGCTTGAATATGCATCTCCATCAAAGTATCATCATGATCCAAGAAATCCACAACCAAATAATTCATTCCTTGTACAATTAGCTAGCATGATGTGACAAGAAGGCTAGTTGAGAAAATATTTTTTCTACTTCATTACATATATATTCTAGTGCATCATTGTGATTAGGCAAACATTTGTTTCCACAATAGGATAAAATGAGATCCTCCAATGGACATGTTCTACTTAGATTGATCTACTTGCAATAATGAAGGGTAGGTTATCAGCTTCTAGTGCCATAAATTATCCTTTTGAATAAGTATTCATTCTTGTACGTGAAAACCTATAGAAGAATGCAAAAATATAAAGATCTCAAATTCATAGTATGGGAGTTTCACAAACAACACATTCTGTGATTGACTAGAGCTCTTTATGTTTTACTAAAAGATACATATACAAAAACGTTCAATGGTCAAAAATGCCTCTCATATATATGGTAAAAATCTCCCACTAAAGTCCCATATGGTTGATTTGAGCTAAAAGAGAAATTACAAAGAATGAAAAAGTATTGATTATATGACATATACATCCCACATGGTGGCCATGTTACACGTTGTAGAAGAGACTATGAAAAAATAGGAATCAAGGGACCCCCATCAAGTCATAATAATGTCTAAACCCACCTTGTGGAGGAGCTTTGACCAAAGCATGTGTTGGAGTTTCTTGAATGGGATAATTATCAAGTAAAATATGCTCAATGGCTAAGAAATCCAGAATAAGGTGATATCATACCTCAATATGATTAATCTTTGCATGATAGATTTGATTCTTATGCAATGCAATTGCACTCTCATTGTAATTGAGTCAATCAGGTAGAGTATAATGTATGCCCATGTCATAAGTCAATCTAAAAGCCACAATGCTTCCTTAGATCCCTTATCAACTACCACATAATCTACTTTTGTAATGGAAATAGTTTTACATTCTTGAAGAAAAGAACTCCAAGAAATAAAACGACTTATGAAGTGAAAAATGTACCTGAATTAGACTTCTTGTTGTCTATATAACTATCACAGTCAAAGTTTGTGTATCCAAAAATGGATGCATCACCTCTAACCAAGTGTTGTAGACCCACTAGATAGAAGCCCAAGTGGCATCACGTGGTGTGGATCAACTTGAAATTTTCAATCCAACCATCTCCCCTTGTTCAAGTATATGAATACACATCTCAAGAATCCATGGAGTCCAAACACATGCTCAAGAAGAAGGTCAACCCACATACATGTAGTTAAGAGCATGAAATATACATCAAACATGCATTGGTTGGTTATGACATTAGTACACCTCAAGCACACTGTGGAAAATCCAAATGAAGAAGCAGATGGAAGACAAGATCCAACAAAGAGAGATGCACAAAATTCTAACATCATAGATATGCCATTGTATCTATGAGCAGAATGTACCTTATTGAACGTCAAAACTATTTTAGGGTAGTTTTTAAATAGTTGATGTTGCGAGCAAGGATTTGCATCTTGTATTAATTTCCAAGTGAGATTTTTTATATCATCCCTCTTCAACATACGTGCCATGTCTGCATCTATACCAAATTTGCATTTTTGTAAGCTTGTGAAGTGCACGAATGTGCCCATATGTTGGAGGGAAATTTGTAACATGATCTTCCTGATGTATTTTCCCCATGCATTGCAATAAGTACAAATCCGTACATCTCAACTCATAATCATCCCAAAATTCTTGAATTGAGTATATATGTTCCTCTCTCATACTATTTGTTGTTGGTATCTTGGTGTCTCTTCATTAGGGTCTCTAGGTTGTGATTCTCACTTGAACCTTGATCCCCTTCTTCATTCTCTAATTCTTTGATTGGGACATTGATGGTTGGGTCTCCAATTGGTGATGGTGCCTCATCTTCTATCTGCTCTTCTATAGGTATATCTTCTTTTATGGTTCGTGTATCAACTATATTGGTTATGTAAGCAGTTGCTACTCATTCCTATAAAGTCTTGAGTCTTTCAATTTCAAATTGTTGGTTCTTGATTTGTACCCATAGTGATCTACTCTCGTCTTAGAGTGCTACTAGTTCTGAGCCACTTGTTGGTGATAGACATAGCATTTATGTTATTTAAATAAATCTGCTCTCATGTCATCCCATTCTTAGTCGACAATGCTAGCGGTCTTAACAGTACTAGCGGAGGAGGAATTCGACATAGATGCCACATAAATATGTGAAGAGAACATGATCAAAGCCAAGGGAGTCCAAACATTATTTTTTCAAAGATTTGATGCTTTCCAAGAATCAATATCATTTAAAGTTCCAAAAATGATTTTCATCACTAACCTTGTAATTTGAAACCCTAATTTTGTAAATTAATGCTCTGTTTTTTGCAAGCCAAGGACTCCTTGAGCTTGAGCACCTTAGATGGAATGAAAATATCAAATTTCATAATTTTTAGAGTTCATAATATTCCTAAAAAGTAGCTTAGAACCTAATTTTTCCTTATGTCAGACATTAGGTGTGAATCGATCAAAACTCCTAGAAAATTATAAAAAGAGCTAGAGAGCTCATGCTTTTGGGTGGCTTCTTAGATATTGAATGAGATTATAATAGAGGTTTTTGTGAATAGAGGTAATCTTCGTTCCATTGTCTTTTCTCTTATCTCTAACTTGTGTGTATGTGTATGCATGTATGCATCTTGTGTGCTTCTCCCCTTCACTTCGCGCACATCACTTATTAACAATCATCATATCATTTGTACATCTCCATTGATTGACAATTAAGGAGGTGGAGCTTCTCTACATGGTAGTCGTCCTTGTCTCCCAACACCAAATTCGGTGTCGTTGTTGAGAAGCATGCTCAAGGAGAAATGTGTGATGGAAAGTGTTGGAAGATCAATGTTGAAAGGTAATTTGGTAGAATTTGCTAGTTTTTGCACTAATTTTCATGATTTTTGCTTCATTATCACCTTCCCTGCTATTGGATAGTAATCAAGATTCGGTAGAGAAGAGCGCCTGAGAAGATAAGAACAAAGAGAAGAGCAACAATAAGGCCCAACCAATTTTTCATAGGAATCTAACTTTACATCAAACACTGATCATTATCAGTATGCTCACAATGTAAATACCATTTTTGATAGATTAGACTCTATTTTGTTCAAGCTGAGGAGTCCTCAAGCTTCAGGACTATTATAAATATCTTTCTACCAATTTTTATAATTTTTAGATTCCGTTTGAGTCCTCAAATAAGCCCTCGAACCTAATTTTTAACTAAGTCAAACACACTGTCTATATAGGACCAAAGCTAGTAAAAAACTATAAAAAGAGTTAGAGAGCTCATTTTGGAGGTTGGTTTGGTCGAGATTAAAGCTTTTGTAATAGCGTTCTTTTGTAATTGAAAGAATTCAATTGTTCCACTCTTTGTTCTTACCTTCTGTGCATGTGTGTGTGTATGTGTGTGCATATGGTTGTGTGCTTCTCACTCACCCAGTTGTGCACTTCACTTGCTCATGGTCGTCATATCAACATCTCCGTGGATCGACAATTATGCGATGGATCTCCTCACGTTGGTACTGACCATTATGCTAGAGTGAGACCAAATTTGGCACCATTGCCAAGGAGCTAACTTCAAGGATGAGTGTGTGATGGTAAGATGTAGATAAATGAGCATGTGAAGTGGTTGCAAATAGCACATATAGGTGCACTACAACAACATCACTCTAAATACCAAACCCTATAAACTCTACAAATAGTCGGCATATATTGGCGAGAAATGGAAGCAGATATCCATAGATTATGAAAGGAATGCCCAATCTATAGTATTAAACCACCTGTGCTCTGTATCAAGTGTCTATAGTGCCAAATTGGAACGAACCTTTAGTAGCCTTTCTGAGGATGAAAACATTCCCTCAAGAGATGACATTGGACAGATGAAAGAGCTTAGAATAGGAAGCATTAGACTATGCTCTCATTGGAGATATTTTATACAAGCACGAAAGAGACAAATACCTAAGATTGTGTACCCATGAGAGTGAATATCTTAAGATCTTAGAAACTGCTCACCAAGGTGTGGCAGGAGGACATTTTGGACTAGATTGTATGATCAAGGTAGTTCTATTTGCAAGTCTTTGGTGACCAACCCTTCACATGGATGCACATACCTATGTAAAGCGACGTGACATTTGTCAGTGAACTCAATACCCTACCCGAAAGGATGAGATGCCACTGAAACCCATGATGGGTGGTCGGGCATTTTCTAAGTGGGGAATAGACTTCGTAGGTCCTATTAATCCCCCAACTAAGAGTTCATATGCTAAATACATTATTGTTGCCATAGACTATCTAACCAAGTGGATAGAGGTGAAATCCACCAAGAAGAATGATGCGTAAACCACAACCAAGTTCTTGTTTGAAAATATATTTACAAGATATGGCTTACCAATAGAATTGGTTAATGATCATGGCACTCACTTCTTGAATGAGGTCATCGAATACTTGTTACAAGAATTCATGGTTATTCACAAGAAGTCAGCTCCATATCACCCACAAGCCAATGGCTAGGCCAAAAGCACGAACAAGATACTTTGCATTGTTCAAACTAAATTAGCAAATAATAAATGTTTTGAATGGGCCAAACAACTACATCATGTTGTTTGGCCTTATAGAATTGCCTATAAAAAGGTACTCCAAGCCACACCCTTTCAGATGGTATTTGGCAAAATGCAATATTACCCTTATATTTCTTGATACCCACGTTGAAAGTAGGACAAGAGTATCCATAGACTAGCCATGAGCTCTCATCTAGAATCTTTGATCTTGAATGATTAAGTGAAATGAGATTAAGATTAGTTGTAGAAATATACACAACCAAGAAAAGACAAAAGGCATACTTCAATGTCCATGTGAAGGATAATGGCTTGAAAGCGGGAGATTTAGTCTTACTATACACATTGAAGCAACATGCACAGAAGTTGGAGAAGTGTGGCTATGGACCTATGATCATCAATAGGACCTCAATAAGTGGGGCAATCCAGTTAGCTACTCTAGAAGGTGACATTCTACCTAGTTACATCCGTGGATGCATAGTAAAATTATATCAAGAACCTCTCACCAAATACATGCTTAGTTGAGTCAATACTACAAAGAAACGTAAGGAAGAGGAAAAATGAGTTCGAGAAGAAGCATAGGTAGAAGCCCTAGAATGCATATAGTGAATGAAATTGAGGAGACATGGTAGAGATCAACCTAGGCCAGATGCTCACGAAAATCCTAGATATCCCATGGCCATGTGCCAAGAATCAAGTGTAATTTCCCCTCAAATAATTTACCGACATCCGTTTGTGACACTCGAGGTAGGACAAGGAAAGAGTGCAAGGTCTGTAAGAGCCTTAATTGACTCAGGTGCAACCACTGGTGCAAGTTAGACTTTCTTAGTGTCAAGAATGACAATTAAGTATAAATCCTATAAAGGCATATAGCATAGGATTGGGAGGTGTGAAAACCCCTTGCATGGGTGAGATGGAGCTTTCCATCTATCTTCAAGATGTTCTAATGATAGTCAAAGTGCTAGTGTGTCAAGACGAGGATCTCACCGAACCTCTTGTCTTAGTTCAAGATTGGATCTATGACCATGCAATCAACCTAAAGCTAAGAAGTGGACTTCTTCAGGTTTGGGTAAATCAAGACTGCATCACAATTGAGTTATAAAATCAAGCACTCAAGGAGCTAGGAAAGACAGCCACACCTGGTCCTTCCAAGAACACACATGAAGATAACAATGCTCTTCTTATCCAAAGTTTTATGGTGCAAAAAAAGCCACTTATGAAGGAGTTATAGAAGCATGAATGGAACTCCCTTCCCTTCTTTTCCAAAAATGGTCCAAGAAAAACAAGCAAGGGAACCTAGGAGGCAGATGAAACAGACAACCAAGTCGCATGCTCAACAATTGGTGCAAAACATAGTACCTCATGGAGTGAAGGAGATTTAAAGATGTAAGAGTGAACAACCACCTATCCTCTTTTCAGAACCGCGAGTATGTACAATGCCAATGGAGTAGTCCAAGGAAACAACAGCTCCATATTTGAGGAGTCAACCTTGGCGAGTCACCTCAATCTGGATACCTAAGTGGTAAAAAAGGATAGACCCCAATGCTAGACAAATATGGGTGCCTAAGACTTGCTTACACACTCGACTTGCCACAACAAATCCTCTAGAGTCAAGGCAGCACTCACATATACTCACTCAACGGGCTCCGAACCTAAAACATGTCATCATAACAAGAGCACATGCACATTCACCTAGCACTACTATACCCAAAAAGTCCTAGATCCATGTAGCATCATCTCTAAAACCCTTAACTATAATTATCAACAAAATTTGTAATCCCCTATGAGAAGTCTAGAAAGTTAAGTCTAGTACTAAGATCCCTGATTTAAAATTGTAAATTAACTATACACTGTTAGAAGCATTTGGAGTTCATTGCACATCCAAAGTATGCATATTCACTCAGGGACACTTGACTAACAACTAACTTGCATAAATATCATGTTGGTATTGCAAGGAGAACAAGGTTTCATCTCTTTTCTATTGCAATACTAATGTGATCTTCTTCTTCTAGCAGATAAGCCATCAGCAATTACCATCACACCCATGGATGATGCAACATGCACCAGTTCGTAGGCAAGGACAAATCAACTAGCAGTTGATATGGAAAACTTGCCTATTGAAGTGCCGTAGACTGAGCAGCCTATAACGTTACACTACCTCCATCAAATATCCATTTAGTATCCACCCATAGGAATGACAAAAAAGGTTAGTGGACACTCTCATTGGTTCAACGGGATGCCAAGATAGTTAGGAGAAGCTTCATACATATGGGAATCAAAGTGCCTGTTTGATAACGTTTGGGAAAGATTTCAATCTTTCTCACGAGAGTTCGAGCAACTCCAAAACACCCCCAAACTCCAAGCAATTTGGCAATGCGCAAGGTTAGCATACTATTTCAATGCCCCCTTACCAATAATAGATTTCAAACAATGCTATTATCTGGTATCCGCCTTGCACACGAGTGGCATAAGGGATCGACTAAGAACCTTTGTCATTCCTTCTTTGTTGTGCAACAATGGACTGAAGAAATTTGAGCTCACTTTGGATTTAGCGAGAGGTGCACTCAACATGCATGACACACATGTCCCTTCAAAAAAAGAAATCATGGTACCATAGACCATGACCGATAGAAAGATCGTGAAGCTAAAAGATATGGCTGCATTGATGCCTAATGTTTCCATACCCCTTCGTCTCTGCATGCAGCACTTTGCATTCCCGGGTCAAATCCGATTCACTCAGGCACATAAAAGAATTTGGTTCAGTCTCTTTTTTGCTAAGACAGGTTCAAAGACCATCAAGCTTCTAATATGGATCATTGACCAATTATATGAAGCTAATAAGAGGTGGTTCAAGAACCCAGCTTTGAATAGATGTTGTGCCATTACATGCATAATATATAGGTATTTATAATATGATGTGCCATTGAGCGTGCTCTTACCTGGTCCCAATTGCAACTTTTTAAAGACCTCCAAGCTTCAATCCATCAGTCTAAAAGAATGAGAGACATTATCCCATGTGTCCAACCATGAGGAATTGTCACAACCCCATATGTATCACGAACAAGAGAGGGCATAATGACCCCATTCACTATTCAAATCTCTCAATCTGGGTCTGAAGGGACTTCACAAGCTGCACCCTCTGCTCCACCTATGCCATCAAAGTTTAAATTTGCCTTCACTGGAGACATCAGAGGGGTAGGAACATTCGACTTTGAGTCTTTCTTACATACAGCTCAACTTTCACATGTCAAATCCTTTTCAGACATCGAGGGTCTTAACACCTCCATATGAAGGATGTGACAATCAACAGAAGAACAACATGTAAATTAGGAAGATGACCAACAAAGAATGCTTTCGTAGCAATTGGAACAACCTGAGGGTGAAGAAGAAGTAGCTACGAGAGCTTCTGCCTATACCACATAGCTCCATTGACTATACAACTAATGGAGAATGTTTGATTCCAACAAATACTTTCTGAACAGAGCAATAAAGTACTCATGGTCCAACTCTTGGAAGAGACCAATGTAGACTCTCAACTCAGTGAATCTCTGCAAATGCTCTCAAAAACATGTTTAGTAGTGGAGGCCATAAGATACATGTTGCAAAGAACACATGCAACATACGATCCACACATGTTACAAACCCGATCAAGGCCAGGAAAAGTATTAAATTCCCATCACTACCATAGCGACAATTACAACGGCACCCAAAACAATCGATACGACTACCACCACTGTTTCCAAAATCCAAGGAGAGACTGTCTCTCAAGCAACCGACACTGGTTTGCCAAGTCCCTCGGTATCCCCGCTTAAAACTCCTGGCATCGAAACAACACAAAGAGACATCTGAACCAATTTTGCAAACACCTCCGCTATCACCCCCTAGAACCGAGGATGTAACTATCATACCCACTATGGTTCCTACTGAACACATCTTCACCTTCCATAGCCTGACTTCTATTTCATCCCTCTTTTCTTCCTTTGATAATCCATTGTATCATATTGCCACCCAGCAAATAGGTTCTTTCATTGATCTTGCTATTAAGGATCCCGCTTCCACTACATCGGTGATAGGTCATCTTGATTTTCGATCAACTTTTCTCGGTCTTCTATCACTCAACCTTCTTCAATGGTAGCTCCCTCTACAACCTCCATTTCAGTAGTTCTCCAACTTTTTTATTCCTATTTATCTAACCTCCCCCAACCTTTCACCCAAACCCCTTTGTCCTTCCCATTATCAATATCCATATCACAACTATTCATCGCCACCATACGCACATCACCTATCGACCCTATGTACATGGTAGACACTACACACACTTTCACGTCTGATAGCATGGACATATTACCACCCACCGCACCTCCCCCTCCCCCCATGGTTCCACCGTCTCCCATTCCCCTTCCACCAACTTCACCTGCACCCACTTCCTCATTAGACATGGCATTCATGCTTCCCATTGCCCACTCCCTCCCCCTTGCATCAAAACATGTACAAATTGCATCCACTCCTCTAGATAATGCATCCAACTCCATGATTCAATGTATACCACAACTCCGGACATAATATCATAGGCTTGAGAAATGCAACAACATTCTATAATCTCACTACAAAGAGTTACAACAATGCATCACGACACTTGAAGTAGAAAATGAAGACCTCCAAGATCAGTTTCAAACATTACAAGAAGCTCATAGCACACTTGGGGCAAAGCTTCAAGAAATAGACCCAAAAGCCATGCGAATCGTTGAAGGTCATTTCACACATAAATGGAATGCAACTCCAAACTTCAGTGCAACATGGTGTTACCACAAAGGCATCTAGTGGCTGCACAAGAAGAGAATCAATGCTTGCAAGTATAGAATCAAGAGAATTTAGAAGGTTCTATACAGAACACATTAGGTGCACCAATAAGTCCATCCAAATTCCAAGTAGCCCCCCCTAAAAATATTTGCACCATCCTTGAAGATTATGCAAACCTATTGAAGGCACATGATAAATTATCCTAAGAACTCACACAACTCTTGCAACAAAGGGAGTCAAGACTTAAGGTTGCTCTAGGCCCAATCCAATCATCAACTCCTGAAGTATCAGACTTTGCTACAGTGATGGCCTTGCAACAACAAATAGTAGAATTGCAAACTAGGTTACTACAATACGAACGACCTCCATTCCCCTAGAGGCTCCAAAAGAAGAGTAAGTTGTACATATTCCAGTGGAACAAAGTTTTGAAGATGACCATGAGCCTCAATCTATTCTTGGAGGCAGAGTCACCAAGGAGACACAAGAAACATTCGAAGCCCTGTGCCCTCCATGGCTTAAACAAGTAGAGGATATCAAATGAACTCATGAAGATCGCATAGTGGTTCAGAGGCAGGCCATGAAAGTTATCGAAAAAACAATGGTATAATCAACCTAGTTGCATAATTTTGCACGTCGACAACTGATCACTACCTCAAAACTCTTAGTACTAACTGTACTTTGTGATTTTGGCTGATTATAATGCAAAAATTGAGAGGTTCACTAGGAAAACCCCCACTTTTGCTACAAAATTCCAGCCAGAGGACTTACCACCAACAACACAAAAAGGCATTATTTTTCAACCAACCTGGCGGAAAAATCTCTTAGAAACTTACCCTAAAATACTGCACAGATGGAACAATGCACATCTGCATCTTCTATACAATCCATGTTACAGATAAGTCCCAAGGTGCAGATCATGAAAATCCTTTGCCGCCAAGGTACATAATAATGCATAGTGCAAGGAGTGGGTCAATTATCCATAAATCACACCACCACAAGGACCACCTTCCATATCGTATATGATGGCCACTATACGTCATTGGATCCCTCAGTTAAAGCCTATGCCAGATATCGTGGCGCAAATGAGTCTGAAAATTCTTGACATAATGCAAATTATTTTTAAAACCTTTCGCAACACATAGGCCCTGCAAGTCGCCCTCCCTAGCTTTACAATCGGCAGCTATGATCTTGTGTATGACATGAGCACAATCCCAACATTCGTGTGGCTTATGCTTGGCATGCCTACATTAGATTTCTCCTAGTATGTTATAAGCAAACTTTCAAAGACATGTTCCTAGAAATACTCTCTCTCACTTTCCATAACTAATGAGTCACCTATGGTTCTACACATGGGTGCCACATGGCACTCATGTGTGAGCCCATCTAAATGGAGTTAAGAGGTGGTTCACACCTCCTCCATAAGTTGACTCCACATAAAATTTCCTTCCCCTTAACTCCATTTTTGTCCTCAAAAATAGTACTGGAAGGTCTAAAAGAAAGAGATAATCAATGAAACAGTACTCCCACTAAATCCCCATGTATAAAAATACATGGTCATGTCTCCGTGTTGTTTCCCCATATCCTTCCCCTTAAGAAGACTCTTGGGAAGGTAATCTAAAGTTGAGAGACCGTCTTTGAAGGTTTCTAACCCACTCCCATGTATCACTATCTTCTGAACTATCTTTCCACTTTACTAGACACTCTTTATACAAGTGACTTCTCGTCCGTTTCTCTCGAGTGTGTAGTATGCTATCAGGCTCATGTGGAATAGATTGGACAGAAATAGGCTCTAGTACCTCACTATCTAGAATGAGGTTGTCAGATTCACCTAGCCTTTTCTTAAGTTGGCTAACATGAAAAACTGGATGGATTTGAATATTCTCTAGAAGTTGGAGCTGGTAAGCCATCTTTCCTATTCTCTTAAGTATTTGGAAAGGTCCACAATACCTAGGACATAGTTTTGGACAAGGTCCCATCTTCATGGTTTTAGACCTAGATGGAACTCTAAGATAGACCTGCTCTCCTACCTCAAAGTTGATATCTCTCCTTTGAGGGTCAGCATAGGCTCTAGCTCTATCATGAGCTCTCCTAATGCTGTCCTTAGCAAGCCTAAGCATATCATTCATCTCTTCCAAGAAGTCCTTTGCAGCTTGAACTTTCTCATTCTCCAAACCTACTGCATAAGGAGCTCTTGGCTGAAACCCATACATAAGCATAAATGGACTATGCCGAGTGGAAGAGTGCTTGGCACTATTATATGCAAACTCTATATAGGTAAGTACTCTTCCCAATTAGTTTCCCTTTCATTCACATATGCTCGAAGCATATCCTCTAGGATTTGGTTAACCCTTTCTGTTTGCCCATCCGACTGTGGATGCTCGACCGTACTCATGCTAAGTTTCGTGTCCAACCTTTTGAAGACCACTCTCCAAAAGTGCCTAGTAAACTTCCTATCCTGATCGAAAACTATGTCTAAAGGAAGACCATATAACCGGTATAGGTTCTCTACAAAGAGTCTAGCCAACTCTGGTGTCTTCACTGTAGTACGTGTCAGAATAAACCTAGCCATTTTGGTTAACCTATCCACAATTACCCAGACCGAGTCGTGCCCTCTCTGTGTCTTAGGTAATCCGATTATAAAGTCCATGGAGATACTCTCCCACTTCCCATTAGGAATATCCAATGGGTGGAGTAGTTCTCCAATCCTCAATCTCTCAGCTTTGTTGACCTGGCATTTAGTGCACTTAAGCACATACTCTAGGATGTCCTTATAAAGTCCATGCCAATAAAACCGCCTCTTAACAAGATCATAAGTCTTGTTAACTCCCGGGTGTCCCGCACTAGGTGTGTCATGACACTCATATAAAATATGCTATCTCATCTCAAAATCGGGACACACCTCTTACCTTTATATAACAGATATACATCATGGACACCGTAATTCTTCCACTTGAATCCTTCTTGAGTACCCATCAATACTCCATCCTCATTGGAAACCCATATATCATGATCCCCATTCTCTATGGCTTCCCAAATCTCGAAATATGTAGGATCAAGCTACATTTCCCTCTAATGGACTCAAGTAGCTCACTAGTGATCTGAGTAAAACTCAGTCCATTGAGCATAGGCATGCGGCTAGGTGAATCAACCACTACATTAAACTTTCCCTTCCTATACCTAAGCTCATAATCAAACTCCTGAAGGGTCTCTGCCCATCGAGCCTTACGACCTTTAAGGTCTGTTTGATTAGAGAGCCACTTAATGCTCTCTTAATCAAACACTATCATAACTTTGGCACCATATAAATAATGACGCCACTTCTTCAAAGCATGGACAATTGCATACAACTCCTTCTCATAGATGGAGTAATTCTTCTGAGCCGGTTCTAGTTTCTTATTCTCAAAAGCTACTGGTTGACCATCCTGTACTAAAACCGCTCCTATAGCAAAGTCACTCCCGTCAAGCCACAAATGGTTTGTTGGGATCTGCTATATGTAAAAGTGGAGTTGTAGCAATTCCTACTTTAAATTTCTCCATACTTTGCTTTTTTTTGTCTCCCCAATGAAAGGATTTCTCTTTCCCTTTAAGTTGTTCCATCATCGGAACAGCAATTTTGGCATAGTTCTTAATGAATCTTTGATAGAAACCTGATAAACCTAGGAAGATCTGTAGCTCTTCTAGGTTCCTCGGATGTGGCCATTCCATAATAGCCTTTACTTTTTCAGGATCCATCTGGATTCCATCCTGGGAGACTATATGCCCAAGGTATCTAACCTTTTGTCTTGAAAAATTCACACTTTGACTCCTTAGCAAAGAGTGAATTTTCCCTTAGCACTTGAAATACCTTTCTTGAGTGTTCTAAGTGCTCCTCTTCTGATGCACTATAGATCAGAATGTCATCCAAAAAATCTACTACAAAATGTCCTAGATAGGGCCGTAAAACACTATTCATGAGCTTCATGAAAGTGGAAGGAGCATTGGTGAGACCAAAAGGCATCACGAAAAACTCATAGTGCCCATATCTAGTCCTAAATGTAGTCTTAGGGACATCCTCTGCCCTAATCCTAATCTGATGATATCCTGATATAAGGTCAAGCTTGGTAAAATACCTAGCTTGATGTAACTGATCAAATAGATCTTCCAATCTAGGCATTGGAAACCTATTTTGGTAGTTACCTTATTAAGTGCTCTATAGTCTATACATAATCTCATAGAGCCATCTTTCTTTTTAACTAGAAGCATTGGCAATGCCCAAGGTGAGTTACTAGGTTTAATGAAGCCCTTATCTAAATAATTTTGCAATTGCCTCTCAACCTCCTCATGTTGAGAAACACTAAGCCTATAAGGTGGCCTGCAAATAGGGTTAGTGTTAGTAACAACCTCAATGGCATGGTCAATGTCCCCTCTCTCAGGTGGTAGCCCTTTAGGTAAGTCAGTGGGAAAAACATCTTTATACTCAAACATAAGATCCTTAAAAATTTTAACCAGACACTCTTGAAAAAAAGAATAGTAGAAAGTCTTGTCCATATTTACATTCTTAGCATGAAAATATACATTAGATGAGCTATCTATACAATGCTCCATATCATGAATATACAATAAAAACATCTCCTCTACATGGTGAGAATAAGAAAGACTATACAACTCTAATGATGAGATGAGAGGTGCACTAGGTACATCTCTCTCTTCCTGAATACAAACTTTACTTCCATTCTTTTCAAATTCAAGTGTGTTGTTTTGATAGCTGCATTTAAGTGTATCTCCCAACCCCCATAGCCACTCTCTTCCTAAGATGAGGTCTATCCTCTCCATATTCATGATTTGGAAGTCCATATAATCTGCATCTTGACTTCCAAATTGGATACCATAGTGTCCCATTTTCTCTTATCTTGCCCTTGCATCATAGATACAATGTATGTATGTGCACAGGCTGCTGGGGAATCTTTAATTTCTTGACCAAAGCATAGTTTACAAAATTATGAGTGGCAGAGTCATCTATCATGACCCGCACCCTGGTCCCGTATACACTACCATGCAATTTAACTAGGTCATGTGGTCCAAACTGCGGTGACCACAATGACTGAGTCAAACAACAGGTGTGCTCTATATCCTCGTGCATCACCTCCACTCCCTTGCAATTAGAGCTGCCATGTGTCAAACAACAGAGTCAAACAACAGGTGTGCTCTATATCCTCGTGCATCACCTCCACTCCCTTGTAGTTAGAGGTGCCATGAATAGGAAGGGTCTGCACTAGGTGGACCGCTTTTTTGCCCTTTTCGGGGGTTGTACTAGACTCTGGTCCCTTCTTCTTGTCTTCCCCCTTCTTGAGTGGATAGTTCCACTGTGAATGGCTAGGAGACAAACACCTAAAACACAAGTTTTCTCTTTTGGCTTAAACTGATATGTGGATAACCTAGGCCCTTGTGATCTTTGTTTTTTAATAAAAACTTTGTTTTTCCCAAAAGGCAACTTCTTCTTGAATTTGGTCATACTAAGAGGCTTGAGGGCTGATCCGTCTCCATAGAAGTATATTGAGGGCGGTTATGGTCCTCATAGATCTGTGCATACTTGATCGCCTCCTCAAACATCTTATGCGCATTCCTTCTGACTTCCCTCTTTATGGCTTTATCTAAGCCCCTAACAAACCCTCTGGTCTTCTGGAAATCATCTAAGCCCTTAAGTTTCAAAATGATCTCTCTATAGTGGATAGGTAGACCGTAAGAGGCCTACCTCTCTGTGTAATCCTATCCCACTCATCCCAATTCCTCTCCTCCTCATTCTCAGGAAGAAACTCTTTTTAGAAAAAGATTCTCAAACTGAGTCCAATCAGTAGGGATAGAGTTCGCCTCCTTAAGACTCATCCACCACTTGTAACCACGCGTGCCGAGGGAGAGTCGCCTCTAGCACATGGTACTCTGGTGAGGTGCCCTTTAATTGATGCAAATCATGCCACTTTTGTAAAAAAAGTGTAGATTGCATCCTTGTTCCTATCTTAGTCATCCCTCGTAAAGGTAGGTGGCTTCAAGTCTCTTAGGAGGGGAGCTTCCCTAGAGCTCTCTCCTTTATGCTTACTAGGAAGAGAAGTATCTTTCCTAGTAATCTCTAGAGGAATAGGAGGGGTTTCTCTTTCCTTCCTAGCTAGGAAAGAGGTGACACTAGTCTCAAGTGAGATCATTTGAGACTTTAGCTGTTGTATGAGAGATGTGATGCTACCAAGGTCTCTCTCTAATTTAAGGGTTTTTTCTTTCAAATCCATGAATTGATCATGAGTGACAAACTCATCTAAAATTTCCTCATATGTGTATTCTTCTTGCTGAGGCTCTTTTTCTTCTAAGTTTTCTTCTACTTCTTGCCCTAATTCTACTTCTTTCATTCTAGAATCATGATCCTCTAGTTGCTCTTTAGATGGAGAAGTGTGTTCAGCTACTTGTTTCCCTTTAGATTCCATGTTTTACTTCCCTTCCCCCATTTTCTAACTAGAGTATGTGAAAATGAATGAAAGTAAAGCTTAAATATGCAAGAAGAAGAGAAATATATCACAAGAGCACTTCCTTGGTACAAAATTAAGCTGCGAAAGCGAAATCCAAATGATCCTTGAAGCTTTAGGTTGCTGATTTTGAATCCTCTCCAGGACCAAAAAAAAATTGGAAATGTCCGATTGGTCCGGGGAGGTTCTAATCACCAAAAACCAACAAGAACAATGCCAAAACCATGTAGCAATAGCCCCAAATGGAAAAACTGAGTGAAACTGAACAACTTTTGAGATTTGACAGTCCTCGCCAGTCCAAAAAATGTAGCCCAACACCTGTACTTCAAAGATTTAAAGCTATCCCGAGTGAAAAAAGTGAATTTGGACACCGGATGATGAAAAACTAGGCCCGGGCATAGCTGCCTAGTTCCTACTGAAGCACTACAGAGAGATTTTGGTTGGCCAAATCTCGTCCAAATCCAACATTGGTGGTCTCTAAGCAAAGCTTTGGAGTATAGCTTTGTAATGTGACAAAGACTTTTGAAATCAGATATCGTATGAGGAAACTATGGTGCGAAGAAGCCGGGTATGTCGCGAGTAGGAAGTGGAAAAGCTAATCTTCATGGAATAGTGACTTTGAGAACTCAAAACTGAGAAACTGAAGCCTTTTAAGAAAAACCCATGACCCATATCCCTTTTCCATAGCCCCTATTACATGTATACATCATAGTTTTTCACAATCTATATCCAAATCATAGATTTGTTCTCTACAAAAAAAAAACTCATATTTTCTCTAATCACAAGCTTGAAATGATGGAAATTTTGAAAAAACTGAGAAGGTGATCGTCTACGTGCTGCTTTATCCCACATAGGCACTTGAGAAGGAGAAAAATAAGCATATAAAGAAGGCTTCATACCTCTCACACTCATCCAAGAGGAGGGGATGAGAAGAAGGAGGAGAGGATCTCTCTCTCTCTCTCTCTCTCTCTCTCTCTCTCTCTCTCTCTCTCTCTCTCTCTCTCTCTCTCTCTCTCTCTCTCTCTCTCTCTCTCTCTCTCTCTCTCTAGGCGTGTGAGCACCGTTGGTCGGTGTCTTTGTGTGGGCGCTGCTAGTTGTCCTCTTCGCGTGAATGCCACTGGTCGTTGTACTATTCGATACCAACGTTCTATGACCTCTCGTGAATCCCCTCGTTTTGGGATTATCATTGCCCACTTCCCGAGATGCAATAGTATAGAAGGACTCTCAATTCTACACGTAGCTTGATGCTTAATTCTTCTGCCTAGCCATGTACTAGTTCCAAGAAATACTCTCTCTCACTTTCCATAACTAATGAGTCACCTATGGTTCTACACATGGGTGCCACATGGCACTCATGTGTGAGCCCATCTAAATGGAGTTAAGAAGTGGTTCACACCTCGTCCATAAGTTGACTCCACATAACATTTACATGGCACCCATGTGTGACCCATCTAAATGGAGTTAAGAGATGGTTCACACCTCCTCCATAAGTTGACTCCACATAACACAGAACGATGGTCCGTCACATATGATAGATGCTAGAGAGGGGGAGTGTTGGCCAACAATCAGGATTTGGTAAAGAAGAGAGCCTGAGAATATAAGAACAAAGAGAAGAGCAGCAATAAGACCCAATCAATTTTTCACACTAATCTAATTTTACATCAAAGAGTGATCATTATCACTATGCTCACAATGTGAATATCATTTTTGGTAGGTTAGACTCTATTTTGCTCAAGCCAATGAGTCCTCAAGCTTGAAGAGTATTAGAAGTATCTTTCTACCAATTTTCATAATTTTTAGATTCTGTTTGAGCCCTCAAATAAACCATGGAACCTAATTTTTTAACTAAGTCAGACACTAGGTTTGGGCACGGTCAAAGCTAGTGAAAAACTATAAAAATAGCTAGAGAGCTCATTTTGGAGGTTGGATTTTTAGAGATTGAAGCTCTTCTAATAGAGTTCTTTTGGAATTGAAAGCATTCCATTGTTCCACTCTTTGTTCTGGCCTTGTGTGCACGTGTGTGTGTGTGTGTATGTATATGTGTGCATGCTTGTGTGCTTCTCACTCACTCACTTGTGCACTTCACTTGCTCATGGTCATCATATCACCCTTACGTCTCCACATATTGATAATTATCACGTGGATCTCCTCACATTGGTACTCATCATTGTGCTAGAGTGATACATACCTTCCTCCTCCATAGCCACACTTCACCTTCTTCACCGAAAGTTTGTATATTTTGCCATATTGCTCACCTCCCTTCCTCATTCCCTGGTTTGTATGCTTGAGAGAGAGGGAGAGAGAGCAAAAGTACTGTTGTGTTTTCTAGATGTTTTCTTTCTCCAGCAGGTTGTAGAGGTACAATGGATCATTTTTTGAAGTTTGTTCAAAATGTCTCGATCTATCATGATAGATAGAGAAAGTCATTTTTAATGTATTGCATATACACCATAGCAAGGGCCTCCTGATGCCATTCTAACACACTAGATGCTTTGCAAAAACTCCAAGGTTTTGGCTCTATCGTGATGTACCAAAAACTTATGATAGGTGCTAGACCCCGTCTATCACAACAGGCATCCTCTATCGCAATAGACTTGTCTATCACAACAGATTGGTCTATCGCAATAGACCATCCCGACGAACCCCATCCATCGTGATAGACCACGAGTCTATCATGAAAGGCCCATCCATCATGATAGATATCTGTCACGAAAAATTGATTCCCACAACAGACCAAGTGCCAATAGATAACCATCTATGATGATAGATCCCCTCTGTCATGATAGACTACTCTATCACGAAAAACCATTGGTCTATTGCGACAGATATCCATCACAATAGACCCCCGTCTATCGCGATAGACCAATAGTCTATCGTGACATACCACGCATGTGATGAAGTGCTCTATTGCGATAGACCCAATCTATCACGATAGATGGCTCTATCACGATAGATGGCTCTATCACGATAGAACCACTCTTTCGTAGTAGACTAGCCTATTGCAATAGACCTTGTCTATCATGACAGATAGCCTATACGAGAAAAATTAGGGTTTTGATTTTTGACTTCAAATTGATCTATTTTTAAGGTTTTCTTGGTAATTTCAGCGTCTATGAAGCTATATGAGCCAGCGGTGGAGGATATTGCAAGGGTCAATGCATGTTAGTAGGGCTTGGGAGACATTCTCGGCCACTCTCATCATACAAAGCAAGTGACTAGAGGTTAGAAGTTCACTAAACTCCCTTTGTCAATTCTAGCCTAGGCTAAGGCATTAGTTCTATTACTAGTACATAGGGTAAAGATAGGAAACCGCAAGTCCAAGACATCTAAGGAACTCAAGTAAAAGACCTAAAGTAATTGTAATCATGATAACACTAAGGAACAAAGAAACTAAAATGATGACTCATGATCAAGTGAAACAATGCAAAGTATTCTTGAAGATTGTACATCAAGACAAGAAATAACAAACGAAATATATCAACAAGGGAATTGACAATTAAACCCATAATAATAAGTGAAATATCAAAGGGGTAAAGAAAGGGAATCGAGCTAATTCATAAACCTTAGATCATGCAAGTACCTTGGCAAGGTGGATCGACAAAGTAAAAGTTCTTTGGAAGCTAGTATCAACCATGCAGCCAAGTCTTGGTGATAGTGAGGAGGCTAATACATCAGATAGCTCTTATAATATGAAGAGATCAACTCATAGGAATAGGGTTGCACACTTAGAGATGCTAGAATGACCTTACAGGCCTTAGCTGGAGTACATCTAAACCAACCGATTAGGTGCTCACATCTATGAGGATAGTTTGAGAAGGTTTGTAGTACAAATATGGAACCCAGAGCATCCATATGGGTTATATCACCCACTAGTTAAGTTTATGAATGGATCATATATAGATAAGAAGGGAATGATGTATGTGGTTACTAGTCACCCTAAGTGGCCAATTGACTTTAGGAACATTCTTCTAGAGTAAGAAGTTTGAGATTCAGATGAGCAAGATCAAATGGAGATTCCCTCCATGCTTAGAAAGAAGTCGGTGCTTACCACGATCATAGTTACCATGAAGATCCTCCAGGACAATACTTCCATAGGATTATATGTTAATGCAGCTATTAAAGACGCCTTTTAGAAGTTCAAATTTAACAAGCCTCATATTAAGCAGGAGTCTTTAGTTTATGAGTTCAAGGACCCATATGTCCAAGGGAGACCAACTTACATGAATTCTACCTCTGAGTGAATGTACTTGGCCTCTTACTATAGTGAGTAGACTCATTGGCAAGGTTGAAAGGATTTCTCCCCTACACAAACCATCGGCTAGTGCAAAACAAGCTAATTCTTTAGGATCCAATAGAGAGAAAATGAAGGAAACCCTTGAGGCAAGCTTTGTGCACAACCTAGGAAGAGGTAGATCATAGCAAGACACAAGCAGATGAAAAAGAGAAAGGACTAGAGGACATAGGTCACATAGAGATGAGGATGATTTCACTCTACCCACACAAAGAAAACACTCGAGGATGTTGAGACACTCAAGTATTTAAGAACATGAAGAACTACTTTGATGGCACCGGTGATCCCTATGATCACGTAGTCAAATTTAAACATGTGTTTAGATCAGAAAAAATCGAAGATATGTTCACTCAATCTGAGGCTTTTGGCCTAACCTTGAAGAATGTGGCCCTTGCTTGCTTTCATGTTAGATGCTTTCATTACAGAATTCTCTAAGAGTGGAATCAAGCACAACACCTCATCTTTGATCCATAGTTTCAAATAGACATCCCAAGAGACAGTAGGGCTAGTAGGACATGGATTTAGGAAATACATAAAGAGATGTACAGTCCCAGAGCTGCCTACACAAGCTAAGGTGGTATCATTATCCTTAGATGGTCTCTTCAACTGAAAATTGAGATTTTATGTACACTTGGAAGAGCCAAATGCCGTAGAACAATGTGTAAGAATGTGCATAGATATAGAAGATACTTAGGAGAGGATTTAGAATTGTCCAAACTCTATTTCTTCAAAACTGCAGATAGTATATACCCCTCTACCAAGTAAAGGAGCACTCAACTTGATATCTTGCAATTTCTTTTGCAAC
Source organism: Ceratopteris richardii (assembly GCA_020310875.1). NCBI lineage: Eukaryota > Viridiplantae > Streptophyta > Polypodiopsida > Polypodiales > Pteridaceae > Ceratopteris > Ceratopteris richardii. Next base: position 53,040,353 of record CM035444.1, read on the forward strand.
CATTTTTGCATAGATTGTGCATCCTTGATAGACATGTGTTCCTCATGTAATACATCATCAAAATCTACATTACAAGTGGGTTGAATATCATGCTGAATTTCATCCATGTGTGGCTATAAATTTTGCATATTTTCAGCCATATTTTGCTGGAAAAATTCAACTCTTTGAACCCCATTTGGATGGTCTACATGGCCATAGTCAAGTGCACCACTTCAAAACAAAAGCATAAGTGTATTAGATACATCTACCGAACTAAGTAAACAAAGGCACAAGTGTTGTCTAAAATTTACATTGAAGTAAAGGATAAGCTGAATTTTCAACAAATACCACATCTTGAATTAAACTAATTTTGTATGTGAATGGATGGTATAAGGGATAAACTTTGCTCTCATCACTATATCCAACAAATGTACATTTCTTTGCCTTATCATCAAGTTTGTGTCATTCTTATGATGACATAAGAATAGATGCCAAACAAGCAAATATGCACATATGATTAACCATTTTCTTCCACCCATTCCAAGCTTCATAATGTGTAATGAACCTCAATACTTTTGTAGGACAACAATTCAATACATAGTTTGCACACATGACCGCTTCCATCCAAAAATTATCTAGAAAATTCTTTCTTAACCATACATCATGCCATTTCAAGATGTGTTCTATTCTTGCGCTCCACAACACCATGTTTTTGAGGTTTATATGGTAGTGTACATTAGTGTGCAATACCTCTTTCACAAAGAGAAGCTGAAATTATGTAAGATGTCTTCACTGCCATGATCCTTGCAAAGATTCAAAAGCTTATTTCCACAAAAATTTTCATCCATAGCTAAACACATTTCAAAGCAAGAGAATACCTCATTCTTTGCTTTCATAGGATACAACCAAGTAAGTGTGTTGCATCATCAATGAAGGTAACAAATTATACATGCTTGCCAAAAAGATGGAGTCTTGAACAGTCCACATACATACATACATCACTATGAACACATTGCAATTTTTGTGTAGCATGTCTATCTTCGAGAAAAGGAGCATACAACCTTCACACGCATGCTTTTCAATAGACTCAATTGTTGGCAAACCAATAACCATATCCTTCTTTTGTAAGTAAAGCAATCTATTAAAGTTCAAATGACCAAAACAAGGATGCCATAAGCCCATTTCAAACATAGAAGAAATATATGTAAGAAAGGCATTTGAAATAACTCTTTTAAGGCATTTCATAATGTCACCGACATTATGAACCCAAATCTGAACCCATACTTGCCTTTTTCCTTTTGTGTAATAGCAAGTGCTTGCATTCCCTCAAGCAAACCACTTCTATTCACTCTTGATTGCTCTTCTTGCAAAAGAAGAGAGACAACCTCATCAAAAGTATACATATTTATATTTACTTTTGCAACCAAACAAAGTGTAGTAGCAAAACCTTGAAAAGATTCTGGAAATACTTTGAGTAGTGTAGAAATGAATGATGCATCTGGAAAAATCTCATCAATTTTTTCCAATTCCTCTTTCAAATCCTTGATGTGTATAACATATGCATCCACTAACTCATTTTCAACCATACATACATTATCAAGTTGCTTTCTCAAGTAAGTAATGCATGCTTCATTATACATGGCATATAAAGAACTAAGTGTATCCCAAGCTTGGCTTGAAGTAGTGCATGATCGTATGTGTGGAACAATATGCCGCTTCATAGAAAGAGCAATCATGATTGAGCTTGAGCATCCTTTCCATCCCATCTAAGTTTCTCTTGCATAGATGGAGAAGGCATAGTCACTATAGTTGAAGAAGATTGTAAATCTACGACAAGAAGTTGCATAGTAGAAGAACCCTCGGGTGGTTGTTCAACATCTACCACTATGTTCCATGGTTGTTTTGTAACAAGAACATGCTTCATCATGAAAGAGCACATTTGAAATGTAAGATGGAATGTAGTTCACAAATTATAACTCCGATGGTAAATTTGACTACATGAATAGCTTCAAAAGGGAGTGAATCCCCAAGATACTTGGTGAAAATGATCTCGAAGTATTGAACTTTGTATCTTTTACGCTCTAGAACCAATTTGCACTCCTAAAAGTGCACACAGTGATGTCATTTTTTTAAAATTGAGGAGCTAAACTTGATTTGATACCACTATTGGATCTGTGAATGAGTGAGGAAGCAGGAGCAGAAGTACACACAAGGGCGAAAAGGGAGATCAAAGCACAAAGATATGCAATGGTTGGAGAAGCTCTTTGTCGGTAGATGATTATTAATATAAGAATGAGTGAAGTGAGAGGTATAACTGAATCCCTAGTGAAAAGTACCAGTATTTATGAGTATATCATGTATATGTGGTTACATGAGGAAAAAACCTCTAGCCAACACTGGAGTAAAAGGTGCCCATGTATAGGAAAACAATTCATATCAAAGCTACTCGAGGGACACATAAGTATGTGTAACAACCCTTGCATGTGTTAGGCATGTGACCACATGAGTTTGAAGTATCCTAGTTTACTCAAGTTGAACTTTCTAGAACCTTAGGCTTGGTCTAGAGTAAAATTTGCATACTCCCCTACTACTTGCAAGGCTTGAACCCTCAACCTCTTGCTAGATAGTCAACTGTTGTTGACCAATAGACCAAACCCCAAATCTTTGTATTTTGAACATGATGCTTATTCTTGAATCCAACTTATTGGACTTGAGAAGTTGTCAATGAGATAAATTACCTTCCAACCAATTATCTTTATGCATTGCTCTCTCCAAGGGAGGCAAGTCCATGTGAATCTTCAATTTGTCAAGCATGTAACTACATGAGCTCCAAGTGTTCTAGTTAACTCACATTGGACTAGAGGAAAATTCTCATAATCCTCTGCTACTTGGAAGGCTTGAAACCACAACCTCTTGTTACAAACTCAACTTGGTATTTAGAGCACAAGACTTATCCTTAAATCTTACTTACTAGATTTAAGCACTCACAATAATTGCCAAATGCTTTATAACATTCTTCCCCCATTGGAAAAAAATTCATCTTAAAAAGTAGAGGTATGTACAAATGTAGGTACACCCTCAATCCCATGATCCAAACAATATGGAGTATGTTTTCATTTTCTTTGGTGGGATCTTCCTCTTGTTCAACTTAAAAAGAGAAAATCTACTTTGAATGGAACTAAATCATTAGCATGTGGTGCTTCCTTCAGCTCCATTGTTCCATTTTATGTGACATTCTATGTATAGATGATTTCTTGTACATTTATTTCTAGTGCATCGTAAACTTTCTGGTTCACAGGGAACATACTTAATTGAGATAGGTGTAACTATAACTTATGGAGACACAAAACTATCATATCGGGTTAACTTCTTTAAGCAACTACATTGAAAATTGGATGTACCTAAGAATCGGAGGATAGAATAAACTCATAAGTGGGAGTTCTAGTATTTCTCAAGACTTTTAAAGGACCAAAAAAACATGGTGAAAACTTAGGACATGGACTATTCGTAAGTGTCTCAGACTTCTCTGGAACTCAAAGATATAATTGGTCTCCAACTTGAAAAGGAAGTCCTCATCCCTTAGGATCAACATAGGATCTAATTCAATCCAGTACCTCAAGTTTTCTCTTGCTAATTTTAGCTTGAAACTTGTTTCATTCACTAGACCAATAAATATTTCTTTAACTAACTCACAAGTTTTGGTAACATCACAATGCCTTGCTCTCATAGCATCCTGACATTCAAATAGAACTTGTTATAAACACTTCTATATTACTTGGAATACAAAGTTTGTCTTAGTAATGCAGATAATAATGTTTAACAGAGTAATGTTTGAATGAAATATTTGAACATTCTTCATCACTTTTGGTTCCATATTAAACCACTTCCCTAGATTTTTGATAGCTTGGATTTGATTTACATTATCCTTTAAGGTTTTCGATTAATTCATTTTTTTTTTTGCAAAGGAAGTCCGGTCAAGACCTATTATCCCATGCTTGGATTTGATTTACATTATCCTTTAAGGTTTTGGATTAAGTCATTATTTTTTTTCAAAGGAAGTTCAGTCAACGTCTATTCTCCAATGCTTGAATTAATATGTACATGTTTATGGAACATGCGCGACAAAAAACAAAGTCGATGGAGACATTCGAGCTGATGGAAGAAGAGATTTCTTCCATGAATAACGGAAAACAAGAGTTGGTAGTGCTCTTATACAGGGTATATAAAAGACCACCCAAAAAACAAAATCGAAGGATAAAACCAGCACACCAAGAGAAGGCAAAATGAAAAATTTCTGTATGAGAGAGTATGATACAAATATGGTGCCATCTATCCGTGTGCTTCAATGGTTGCGGCTTAGATGAAAATTCAAGAAGTATCCATGAAGGTCTCGTGAATGCTGCATCTCCGGGATCGCAAGTGCATGAGCTTAAAGCTCAATTGTTTAATACGTGCCTCGCACTCTCTCTCACACACACACACTCATAAATTGTTTATATATACACACACACTTATAATAATAATAAATGGAAAAATAAAAAAAAATACGCTTATCATCATGTGATAAAAGTTGTGGGAAACCGGTCATGCTTAAAGACTCTTCATTTAGGGTGAAGCCCGTTGAGTTCGTTTTTTCAGACTTCCAATATATAATAGAGAGTAGATATAACATCGAACTAAATAATCCACATATGAAACAAGTTTAGTTCTTTAAACAATATTAAATTTTTTTAATTTTCACACCTTTGCGACATCTGAATGTTCCAGCATTCAGAAACAGAAATTGATGTCGAGAATTTATTTTTATCAATTAATAAAGTGCGCAGTCTGGGCCGTGGTGTAGGTGCAGGGTTCAATACTGCAAATCTGCCCAACATTAACCCAACACTAATGGAAGAGTAGGTCGAAGTCCAAACCTCCTCAACCCAAAAAAGTGCGCTACCGCTAGACCACGTTTACTTCTTTTTTTTTTTGAGCAAACAGAGAGAATAGGTGTAAATCAATGTAGCTGTTTACATCCGTACAAGTGGCAGAAATATCCCACAGGCGTTACAAGGAGACTTAGGAAGCAGAGAACAACGACAAAACTCAAATCAAGGATGGAGGAACAACATATCATTATACATGCATACACCATGTCTATCTTTCCAAAGAATAAAAGGACAGAAGGTATCTCCTCATTAGCAGCATTTCCCCTTATCAATAGACGGCCAGAGGATAATTCGATGCCTCTCCTCATTAAAAGCGTCCCCCAATTCAATAGACCGAACATATGAAACACACTTTGTATAGAAACTCACCAATAAACTAAATGCTTACAAATAGACAGGGCTTTACGGTCCCAACATTTGACTACCTTGATAATGGACTTGAATACCCAAAAAAACTGGGGTTTTCATGCAGCTTTGAAACATATATCATTCAAATTTCATATTCAAGCTGATGAATCCATTCTCTCAAACCTCACCTTTTGTTGTTTTCTCGATATTAAAAGAAACACAAGTCCCTTTAAATGAATCATCAGAAGCGAACAAATCCTCATACGAGGCCACAACACTGCCCGAACCGAAGACAAAACTTCGGCATGTCATTTTAGATATTGACAGAGACGCTACGCTCTCAGCTAAGGGTACTAGTATTGTATATAGTAATACATGCCAAACCCAAAGAAAAACCAACAGAATATATATAGCAATAGGGGGTAAGCTTTTTACATTATTGAGTGCGCATTATTTGGTTTCTGTTCCAGCACAGACATCTCTAGCTTCCCTTGAGGATGGAAGGAGCTCTCATCTGCATGATAATATGCAAAGCCGCCATGCCTTGTTAGATCCATTCCATGTAGCTCGTCCTCTGGTGAAATCCTCAAAAGATTGAATTTGTGGAGGATTAAGAAGAGCGGGCCCATTGTCACTGTTACCCATGCAGCAATCACCAGAGTTTCAATCACCTGCGCTGCTAGTAGCTTGCCGCCACCTCCTAGCAAGAACCCATGCGGTGTTGCACCCATCCTGCCATATGTCTCCTGAACATAATTCTGATTTGCAAATAGCCCAACAAATAAAAGGCCCCATGCACCACATCCACCATGTAGCTGCGCTGCCTCTAGAGGGTCATCAAAGTGGAACTTGTCTGCTAGGGCGTTCAACCCCATCAATACCCAAGCAGATACGAACCCACAGATAATGGAAGCCCATGGATCCACGACTGCACATCCTGCAGTGATGGCAGCGAAGCCACCCAGCAGCCCATTGCATACATCAAGAACATTCCAATGCCCACTCAGAATCCTCTTGCCAAAGAGGGTCGTTACTCCAGCTGTGCTCCCAGCAAGCATGGTGGTGACAGCAGTGCGACCAACCCCTGACCAGTTTCCTTTAAATGGATCAGCATAACGTACCGAAATCTTCAAGAAAGAACCAGGGTTGAAGCCATACCAGCCAAACCAAAGAAGGAAAGTGCCCAGCACAACAAGGGTAGCACTATGACCCTTGAGACGCTGAGATCGTCCATTCGAGTCGTATCTACCAATACGCGGTCCCTCAATAAACGCCCCCCAGAAGCCCGCGATGCCACCCACCATATGAACAACCCCGCTTCCTGCAAAATCTATCGCTCCGGATCCAAACAAGACATGGTCCGGCTTCGATGCACTGAGCCAGCCATCCACAGACCATAGCCAATGTGACACAACTGGATAAACAAATCCTGTGAGAAAAAATGAATATATCAAATATGACACGAACTGTGTCCGCTCCGCAATTGAGCCAGACGTGATGCCTGCCGCGGCGATGGCGAAGGCCCACTGGAAGAGAAAGAAAGAGTAGTCCATGTTTGCGCTTGCACTAGGGATGTCCTTAAGGCCGAAAAAGAAATGCCCAATGAAGCCGTTATTACCGGATTCAGTCCTGCCAAATGCGAACCCAAAGCCAAACAGGTAATAGGACAGTCCACCAGTGGCTGCATCAAGGACATTAGTAAGCATGATGTTCATCGTGTTCTTCGCTCTGACAGACCCAGCACATAGCATAGCGAATCCAAGTTGCATAGCGAAGACAAGATATGCCGAGAACAGAAGATAAGTGTTATCCACTGCGAGGGTAGTCGCAGCTCCCTGCATGGCAGCATTTTGAAGCTTTCCACAAATGAATTGAGCGGCACCGCCATTCCCTATAGCGGAGGAGAGAAAGGCGAGTTCCGAGGTATTACAGACGAGACTTGATGTCGCCATAGCTGTTCTGCATCAGTGCATCTGCATGATGGGCAAGAAATCCTGTGGTATGGAAATATAGGAAAACGATCTGGTCGTTTAGTGCGAAAAAAACATTGTATTTCCATACCCTCATTCCACAAAAGGTCCGTTCATGACCACACCAAAGTGAATTGGAACGAATGGTCTTCATTGAGAGGAGGCCAAAGCTTCATATGAATCCTCAGTCACGGCCCATCTACTTCACACACACATGGAAAAGCACAAAGTGACTAAAATCACGCCCCTAAAATTGACGGCTCTTCTATCCAAAAGCAAGTTAGAATTTTGGATGTCATAGTCCAAATAACCGTTTCCGATGCCGAATCATGAGCTCTGAAAGTCCAACTTCCAGAAAGCTCCGCGTCTCATCGGGCGGCATCAGATTTTTGGGGTGTTTTCAGGATTCTTTTGGGGAATACGAACAATAATCTTTTTTACCATTCCTTTGTTCCATACTCGTTGGCTGAAATTCTTCTTAGTAAATTTTCGGGTTGCATTAATAAAATGTTCATTAAGTGAAATTTTTTGAGTAAATTTTCGTGATGCATCAATAAAAGACGTTATTACAATGAAAAAGAGGAAATACAGAAGATGTCGCTTATGTAACATGTGCTTGTTCGTGCCTAAAGGGAGCTTTCTCTTTGTAACGCGTAACTATAACTACTAAATATTTAGTAGGGCAGCATAGAGGTACTTCCAAAGACAGAGCTACTATGTCCTTTCACTTGTAGAGTTGTTTTTTCAATCAATTCAAAGAAAGAGAAATTACGCTTGTGTTGAACTTTAGAAGAGAAGGTTTTATTGAATTTCTACAAAAATTCATTGTATTGTGTATAGACAAATCTTTTATACGCCTTCTTTGCTAACGTCATTCAAAAAATGTGTTGACTTGTCGTTTGACGATTGTCTTTTTCTATATTAGAATTTACGTAGGCATCTTTACATATTGAAGCTCAAGTGGGTGACTTAAGTAAACGGTCGCGCTCTTTCGTGATCCTTTTGGATGTAGAATGCAAAAGATTTATTTATCTTCATGTTGTTTTCTTTTAAAGTGGTCCAAATATCACTCTAACCATCTTCCATAATCTTGTTAACTTTTAGTGGTTACGAGAGACACTCAAACATCTTTCACAAGTAGGGAATCGAGTGGTTTACTTAAGTCGAATGAGTCTTTCCCGCTCTCTTTTCAAAGTGGAACTAATTTTGCCCTTTCCACTTTGACGAAACCTAAATAGAGAATCTATCCCCATTTCTCCTAAGGTGCATCCAACAATTCACCATTCATTTTGCCATGAATTTGAACAATACGTAAGACACCAAGGTTGCCTTCACCTCTATACAACCAACAAAGATTCTTTGAAATGTATATATGTTGTATGGGCTTTTGTGATGGTTCTAGACTACACACATGAGAGAATAATCCAATGACTCTCTACCCAACCTGCTACTATATAGGTCATTGGAACTAATTGTGACCTCAGGAGTAATTGAAGTTCACATATGCATGTGTGATCTCCATCCATTACTTTTACACCTTCCACTAGAGCCTACTAGTGGTAGGTGTATTTTCCACTTGAGTTAAGTCTCTCTAAACTCAAGTCAACTCACATCGACTTGAGTGGATGCTTCTAGAAGGCTCTAGAGCTAATCGAGCAAAACTCTCTTCCCATGCTCCCCATTGGGGTTGAACCCAAGACATACTCCTTTCCATCATTGAGATCTAACCACTAAGCTAACCTTATGAGTTTTATAATATTCCAAAAGCACATAATGTTATTATTGCCTTAGGACCTTGTCAAAGCCACTTTATAACACCCCCCCTTCAAGAACATTTTCTTCCTCCAATATATGTGTCAAGGTATAACTATATAATATCTTTGAGTAGCTACCCTAGGGATTGATAGGAATATCTCTTCTACTTAAGCCTAAGCATCCGCAAATGCTTATGGCTTTCACTTTTAAGAAATCCCTTTAAAGATAGGGAAACTTATGACTTTCCTTTGGATAAGTGGAAACTTGGGAATGCTTTGGCTAACTTTGTGGTTTGCAGCTACTCATGGAGATTCCATCTTTCATAATTATAGCATGCCTTAAAGATGCTTCCTAAGAAACTTAAGTACTTTTCTGAAGATCTATATCCTAGAAGATGAGTTTTTAGTTACATCAAGTTTTCTATTTGATGGGTATGTCCTTTTCCAAAAAGATATCCTTGAAAGAAATCTAAGTTACCTACACTTGAGAGCTTTGAATTTAATTAGACATTCTTCATGAGGACAACTTCATTTACTTATTCAAACATATTCATGAACTTTTAATTTTTTTTAGGAAATCTCATGGATCAATTGAGATCCATAACTTAGAGGTTTCTTTCAGTCCCAAAGAATTGGTTCACTCTTGAATATGGTGGAACAAATGGCGTAACTTGCTATCTATACCCCTTATCTGACTTGAGGGAGTTTTCTTTCCTAGTATTATGGAAGAATTCGATTCTTCATGTACTTGCTTTAAGGAAGCAAAAATTACTCTAACTCAATACTTGAGGTTTGATTACTCATGAGAAAAGGACTCATCTATGAATTCTTTGCATCTCTTGAATAATTCTTGGAAGGAATCCTAAACTTTTGGATAATAATATTGAGGTTCTATTGCTTGATTTGTGTTCACTTATTTAATGTTGAACTTAGAAATGAGAACTTGTAAAGGATAAACATCACTTATGTGTGACATTTATTCTTTTATGTCATTTCTTGAGTTTGAAACAAAATTTATTGTCATTGGTCAATCCATCTTTGCTTCTTTTCTATTTTACAGATCTTCTTTGCAGCCAACTTTGGATGCATTTTTTGAAGCATGTTTAAAGTACAATATTCATGCTTCACGCATGCTATGGTGCATTTTTTTTAATGAATGAACCAATGTACAATAGCCCTTTATGAACACAAATTCTTCTTTTTTATCATTTAAGAATCACCTACATTCTTTATAAAAATTTGATGAGTTGCTAATGCCTTGAGAGATTTCAAGGATTAAGCTTTGAAAATAGCTCATCCAAGAGATATACTTGTCCAATCTTCTTCTTTAACTATGGAAATCAAGATATGAACTTACTGAATAAAGATATCATACTTTGATTCTTATGAAACTTAATTATCCCTTAGATTCATCTATATCTAGTCTAAGACCTAAATCTTTGTATAATTGTGAAGAAGATTAAACCTATTATCTTTGTAGATCATCCAAGGAATGCTCTTTTGGATCTTTATTGATCCCATGTATGAATGTTATTTGATTTTGATCATTAATCTAACTCAAAGTAATACTTTGAATTACTATATGCTTCCTTTTGCTATTGATGGACCTCTCCATGGAGATTGACGTTGTTATCCATGTTCTCATTGATAATTAGAGTGCATTGGTTTTTGCACAAAATCCCATTGTTTCATGCATATACCAAACTTATTGTTGAAAATCAATTCTCAACCATGCAAAAGGACTCATCCATGAGTTTGAAAGTGGACCAATAAAAAAGGAGGACCCAAAGTTTTTGAATGAAGTTAGGAGCTCTACAAAACTCAATCAAGTTCAAATCTCATCAATTACCCACCAAAAAGTAAACCAACATTGATTGTTGGGTGGTTAGCTAGATTGTAGGAAAAGTAAAAGTTCTATATAAGCACCATTTCACCTTTTTTTCTTGCATTCTATGCATTCCACAAGTTTCACACTTAGTTGGTGAAGTCCTAAACTTCAGCAAGCAATTCCCTTGCTTGCTTATCTCATTTTCTCATGATTTTGCTCCTCTCTATATAGAGGCTTAGTTAGACTTTCACAAATCTATTTGCACCATATTGTAGAGCATTGTTTTTTCTCTCTTTCTACTCATTTTTATTGATTTAAAGCTTCATTTGGCCTCTCATATAGTTCCCCAAAGTGTGCCAAACTTCAAGTTCCTCTACTGAGTGAATTGTGAGAAATTTTCAAGTTTGTGAAGCTATATCTTTGCACGTAGGCAGAGAGTGTTGCAAATAGACAACCTGCATTGTAGTGGATGGTTCTCCCAGTTAGAGCATCTATTTGACATGATTGAAAACTTGTAAGATAGATCGAAATGCCTAGTTTGAGTATAAAAAGTTTTTTATTAATTCCCTATACATGTATAGAGTGAATTGTAGAACAATGATCATATATAATTGTTTGTGGGCCTAGTGGAGGGTATCCATCTTCCATCGTTGCATTGGTGTGTTAGAATCATCCCCCATCAATGGTACTAAAGACATTTTGGAGTCCTGGGGACATCAATGGACATCATATTAAAGACTTGGAGGCATCAAGACAAGGAGGACTTATCAAAGCAAGAAAACATCAAAAGGGGGCTACATCAATGAAGACATCAACTAGTCGAAGGTTAGCAAGGGAGAATCTATGAGAGAATAACATCCACACCTTCTAAATCATATAAAAACTTGAAGAGAAGGTAGAGGAACATCTTAGAGCTCAGTATGGAAGAGTATACTGCATAAATAGAGAAGTTAAAGAAAGGCAACTATCAACCATGGAAATTTAGAATTAGAAACTACCTTATGGGAAAATGATTGTGGGATTAGTGAGTAGCACATAGCCAATGCTCATGTACATGAACCACCACTTGAAGGATAGTTCAAGGCAATTAATTAATGGATAGAAAGGGATAGGAGATTCATATTCATTCTATCCCAACACATAAGCAATAGCATGAAAGGGCATATACAAAACTTGGACACATCCAAGAAGGTTTGGGAGACCTTGGAGAGGTTGTACTCTTCATCAAGCAAGGCAAGTAAGATTCAGCTAAAGGATGAGCTCTATAATATTAGGAAAGCACCAAAAACTAACATAAATGAGTACATTTTCAAGGTTAAGGAGCTTGCAAATTGCATAGGCTCAATTGGGAACCTAATTGAAGATGATGATCTTGTTGCACACACTCTCAATGGCTTGAGAGAGGATTAAAGGTGGAAAGCATTCACCGCTTTAGTGTATATGAGGGATTTTGTACCATAATCTGATCAATTAATCACATTGATGGTGACTGAGGAGATGAACCAAGGAGTCTCAGAATCAAAGGGCAACCTAACCCAAGTTTCCTATGCATGTAGAGGCAAAGGCAAAATAGGTGGGCAAAAATCCCAAGGTAGAGGGAGAGGAAGGTCAAACTCAAGCTCAAGCAACCAAGAAGGCTCCAAACAAAGCTATTAATGAAGAAGAAGAGGATGAAGATCTCATGGAACAGAAGTGTCCAATAAAGAATGCTACAATTGTGGAAAACCGGGCTATTATGCAAGGATTGTTGATCCAAAGGAGGATGCAATCAAGGATACAAAAGGAACGAAGGCAATTATGCTAGTACTTCAAAAAATTCAAAAAATGAGAACTTGCTTATGAAGTATGGTTCAAGTGAAAGAGTCAGTTCAAATTTTACATGGTACATAGGCAATGGTTGTAGCAACTGTATGAGTTGCAATGAACATGTTTGCTTTAATTTACACTCACCCATCACTCAAGGACATGTAGAGATAGGGGATGAAATTGAGCACAACACATGTGGGAGATTTTTCATTGAATGGATCTCAAAGCTCCAAGGTGCTGAAGGATGTGTTGCATGTGGCAACCATCAACAAGAACTTGGTTGCAATAGGTCAAATGGTTGAAAGAGGTTATGAGGTGAGATTCAATGATCAAGGATGTTTTGTTGAAGACCCCATGCAAGACTACAAGCTCGTAGAAAAATGAGGGAGGCAAGGATGACTCTTCACCATGGAGGTAAAGCCATCAACCCCTCACATTGTCTACTTGTCAATTGGAAATAAACAGATTCTAGAGATCAACTTGTGGCATAAAAGAATTGGCAACGTAAACTTACAGAGGATGAAGGACATGCAAAGGAAGGTCTTGGTGAGTGTTCTACATTATCATACATATTCATATATGCAACATTTGTGCCATGCTTTTCAATTAGGGAAACAAAGAAGATTGCTATTCAAGGAGGGAGAACATGCGAGCAATGGATCGGATGGAGAGGGAGAGTAGAGTTCAAATAAAATTTCAAATTTTCTACATGACCATGGCATCAAAAGGCAATTGACAAGTAATTGTCAAACTAAGTGCTCATGAAGGTGAAAAAGTGAAGGATGTGACCATGTATAGGTCAATAATTGGTTCTCTCTTGTATGCTACTATGACAAGACTAGATATTTCACATTTAGTTGGAATGCTATCTTAATTTTTGCAGGCACAAAGAGTACCTCATCTTGTTGCAGCAAAAGGCTGCTTAGGTACCTGAAAGGATTAATGAATGAAGGGATATTTTATCCATTTGATGATGGGTTATATGTACAAGCTTATTGTGATGCTCATTGGACATGTTTCAAAGAAGATAGGAGGAGCACTAGTAGATTTGTTATCATGCTAGGGAAGAAGAAAATCTCATGGATGTCAACAAAACAACCAACAATGGCCCTCTCCTCGATCGAGCTGAGTATAGAGGCTTAGCACAAGTCTCATTTCAGCTTGTGTGGCTCAAGAAATTATTTTTTGATCTTGGTTTGTAGGTTAAGCAAGTATCTTTTTTTTAATAACATAAGTAGCATATGCTTGCACAAAAGTCCAATGTTCCATGTAAGGTCCAAACATATAGAAGTGCACTACAACTTTATTAGACAAAAGATCATGTCAAAGGATGTAAAGGTGGAGCATGTCAATACAAAGGACCAATATGCAGATATGTTTATCAAAGCTTTGGATGGAGTAAATCTACAACACTTCAAGGGATGCATTGGAATGAAGGACCTAGGCGTCGAGACTTGAGGGGGAGTGTTGAAAATCAAGTCTTCAAATACTGAGATAGCATAGTGGAAGGAATAGGGTAAAGAATCCCTTCCATCAACTGCTTACCTCAAAGGATCCTTTATTTGTCTTTAGCTATTTGGAGCTTACCAAGATTTCATTAGTCAAAGGATCAAGATACCTCTTGACACGGGATCCACTAATGTATTTGGGCAAGATTTCACCCTCCAAAGTTGCTAATTGGACTGCACATCTTGTGCAAATTTTATTTTAAAGAAATGTTCCACATACTCTTTTCTAAAGCTTTTTGGCATGCTTTTAGTGTGTTAACTAAAACAAAGTCTCCTTTGTGTAAACCTTACTTTTAATATGAGCATCATTATTGGATTTCTAACTTCTTTTCACAACATAAATACATGTTGTCTCTCTTAGTCATATCTCTTGTAATTTCTTGAGCAACTCCACATGATTCAATAACTCATAACCTTTTTATTCATATATTTCTGCCACTCTTAGTCTAGGAATGAGAAACTCAATTGGTAAAATGATGTTCTATCCATATACCAAATATACCAAATTAAATGGTGTAGGTCATAACACTAGTTTATAAGAAAATCCATAGGCCCAAACTACATGATGCAATTTTTTGTCTCAATCTAAGTACATTTTGTTCATTAGTACGTACTATAATGTACTATAATGTACTCAACATGAGAGCCTTTTTTGGTGGGGGGGGCTCATAGGTCCTGAAAATCAATACCCTAGTTACCAAATGCTCTACCACTCATCATAGGTCTAAGTGGCATTTGATCTCTAGAGAAAGGATGTTTAATCCTGACATATGTCACACCTTTCAATGTAGGTTTTTACATACATGTGCAAAGTAGGCCACCACAAGCTAGCAAAAAGAATGTGATTGGCTATTCGCTCAAGGGGGAAGTGTCCACCTAAAGAACCTCCCTGGACCATTTCAAGAATTGGAAAGTATTCACTTTCATGGATGCATGAGCAACAAGTTGTATTTTCCTCTTTTATTGAGATTCCCTATGAGTGAATATTCTTTGCATTATTATTCAAGTTTATTTCTTCTCTTAGGAGTAATAACTTTTGGAAGTATTCAATCATGAAGATAATTGACAACTGATCTACTCCATTTCGGTGCTATCATCACTGGATAGAAAGTTGAATGCTCCATGGTAGGTCTTTCCATGAAAACTAGCAATTAGACCAATGTGAACATCCTTAGCCATGTGTGACCAATATATTCCTAATTACTTTTAAGTTTTTCAAGGTCCTATTTTGGGCTAAATTCCAACCCAAACTAAAGATGTGGGCTTGTGTCATAAATTCCCACTTTCTGTCTTCTTCCACATGGTAAGGCAAAACTCCTTGTTTGCCTTTTCTATAGATACATCTAGAAATGATTTGTAGATCTTTGGCTTCTCTAATTTCTTTCTTATATGCAAGAAGCTAGTGGTGTAGTGGACCATATGTAAGTAAGGAGACATATGGTTCAACCAACTTTGGTATGACCTCTAGGTTGAACAAATAGGCATCGCATAGCTCATATGGTACCCCATTGGGTGGATCACCATTTGTCAACCTAGAATGGTGATCGACACCCACATGGGCATTACCTTTCTTGACTATGACCTCAATCTCAAATTCCATCAATAGTAGAAACTACCTTACCAGTCTTCTAGTGTTTCAAGGATGATTAACAAGGTAAAGAATGGTTTGATGGTTGAAAAAAAACTTAAAACTTATTTTCTAGCAAATAATACCTAATTTTTATGACCATGTATGTCACTAGTAATAATTCTCTTTTAGCGTGCTAATATGCAACCTATGGCGTAGTTGGATGAATCAACATGCACATGGTTGATTCTATCCCAAACTGGAACTTTTAGGATGGGAGTTTTGACCAACTTGTGTTTAAACTCTTTGAAGGCTTTTTCATACTCTTCCGTCCATTTGAATCTTGTAATCAAGACATAAAGCAGCTTAGTAATAATTGTCTACATGTGGATAAACCAATGATAGTATCCAAAGTAGCCATGAAGGCCTTGACTTCTTTGACATCCATAGGCTTTGGTATATTCACTATTGCCTTGATCTTGTCTACATTTGCGGAAATTCCATTCTTTGAGACAATATCTCTCAAGATCTTTCTCTATCTTATCATGAAAACACATTTCTATAGGCTCAATGAGACTCTATACTATCTACATTTAGCAAAAAGGATTTCCAACATAGGGATATGTTCAAGTCTTAGTGTAGAATATCTAAATAATTCATGCACATATAGCTCCAGATATTTCCTAATAAACTCTTTAAATACATGAAACATCAGCCTTTAGAAAGTTGCAAGGGCATTTGTCAAACCAAATGGCATACCTTTGAATGCATATATCCCCCATTCAATAGCAAAGAAGGTTTTGTGTTGATCTTCAAGCACAATTGCAACTTCACTATAGCCTTAGATACTCTATAAAAAGCTATAAGATTGCTTGTAAGCTACCCTTTCCAAGAGATCATATGTGATCAAAGTTGGATAATTGTGTCATGTAGTTGTGGCAAAACCTTTTTCAGATTGATGCAAACTATGAACTTGCCATTTTCCTTAGGCACACCAACTCTGGGGAATCCCCATTTGGTGTGCTTAGTCTCATAAATAAGACCTACACCTAAGATTTTATCAATCTCTTCTTTTATCTTGGTTGAATACATGTCATTATAAGTGTAAGTCCTCTATTTAGAGGCTTTTGCGTTAGGTGCCATAGGGATTCTACGGGCACAAATATGAGGTTCAACTCCCTTTATGTCTCTATAAGACCAAGAAAATATATATCTATATTGATGGAAGAACTCTTTCAATTGAGTCTCCTCCATTTTAGACATGCCACTCCCAATATAGGTGCATTTTTCTTCTCCATCTTCTATACTGACAATGACCTTTTTCTTCATTTCTTGAATGTCATATGAGTCTCCTATCTTTGCGTCTATCTTAGGTCCCAATACTACTATTACCTTTTGGAATTTCGTACAGGATACATATAGTTTGTAGGATCCCTTACACAATCCTAAGCATGAACTTTTGTGAGAAATCATTTTCTAAATCAAACCTAGGATCCATGTTGATAGAATTAAGTCATCATCATTAGAACTTTCTTCTTGAATCAATAATGAAACCCCTTCCTCAATCCCCTTAAGAATTGATACCATAAAAATCCATTAAGATCATACTTCAAGGTCATAATGTTATGTTAAGGTTTTCTCATGAACAAAAATGTTCATGGTGGCTAGGATTTGATCCAACCATGTGTCTTGAATTCTTCATTGTTAAGCATTCAAGAATATATATCAGATCTTCAATAGATCTATCTTGAATTACCAAATTAGTAGGGTCTCTTTGTGCTACTCTTTGCTCTTCTTTGTGAGATTGCACACAAACCCATAAGTTTACGTCCTCATCCATCCATGACTCAAAATATGATGATTGATCTGAACCAAAATCATCTACAACTTTGGGTACATTATTCAACTACATGGGAGGGGTATCTCTATGCTCAAATATGGTGAGATTGATTCTAGTCGTAATCCCTAAGTGTTGCAAGTATAGAGCATTGTTACCCCAATCTTGCACCATTTTCAATTTTCACATAATAGTCTATTAGAATCATCTCATGATCAATTTCTTGGATGAAATTACAAATGCTTAGAGTGTGGTTGAAATCTACTCCACGAGTGTCAAATTTCACATTCTCTAGAAAAAAAATGGATCTTTCATTATGTGCATAAATGACTTGTAGCTTTAGATGAGTGGGTCATAGTGCAAGTTTTCCCCATTTTTCCCATAGGGATTTGGTGGATATTGCCACACGTGATCCACTCTCCAAAAAAATTTTTGTTGTGTGCCAATTGAATGAGCTAGGTAGGCAAGTATTTCCTTCATCATCTTTGATATATTCCCCTACCCTGTCAATTGGCACCTCTTTTACACTCAAACTATCTTAAGTAATTTTTGGCTCTAAGGGTTTAGTTTGAGTGAGGTTTGTTTCCACATGTTTTCCCATATTTTGCTATAGGCATGGCTTTGTGCACAAGCATTCCTCTATTTTCAAGGGTTTTTTATCCCAATATTCTTTATGATGTTTTTGTTGTATAAACTATTGAGAACCTAATGAAAGTTGCCTTCTCAACAATGGGTTATCTCATGTATTTTGGAAAGTCCACGATCTTCATCTTCTCCTTCTTCTACTGAGAGGTCTATCCATGATGCACTCTCACTTATAGGTTCATCTATATAGTGAAAATCTTAATTTTCCTAAATTTCCTATAGGAGTATCTCTTAATTACCTTTATAATCTTTTTTACATCTAGCCTCTTGTACTTGGTCCGATAAGTATTGTTGTTTAGCTTGGGCATATGTGAATCCTTAGAGAGGCACTTGCTCTTCAGATTCACTATAGCTTGCAATGATTTCCACCATTTTAAGTGGTGTGTCTACAACATTTTTTTGATTCTAAGGGTATTCTTTAATCAAGTGATCCTTTCCACAACCATCATAATATCCTTCAATCTTTCAGGTAAATGTTCTAGAAGATTTAGGGCAATCTTTCAAGCTGAATGGGTTTTTTGCCACATCTATAGCATGGAAATTTAGGACCAAGTGCACCTATAGTGAGCCATTTTCTTTGGACTATAGCTCCTTTTTCATAGACTCCTACACTTGAAATGTTTGTCCAAGTTAAATTGTTGTAAGTATTTGCAAGATAATACGTCTCTTCATAATACCATTTGCCCTCACTATATGTATCTCCTAGATACTAATTTCTATCTTTTGGGTATGATTGTGAATAGGTAGGACTTTTTTCTATCATTGCTTGTTCTATAGGTATGATAATTCTTTTTGTGTTTTCTTTAGCATACTTGATAGGTACAACATTCGGAGTAGAGGAGGCAATTGATCCAAAATAGACCTTCGAGGATCTTGATTGCCTTTATTATTTCTAGGTTTCCCATAATAGGGTTCTTTATAATAAGTTTGTTGGTCTCTTTGTGGGTTTCCATATTGTCAAGTTTGTTTTGATGCATGTCTCACTCAACTTCTTTTATTGCTTGTTATACGTGTGAAGAAACAATCAAAAGATGGTTGGAAACTTGGGTAAATGTAGGGGTTGGTGATAAATTAGTTTCAAACACTAGGTTGAGGGGCGTCTCCCATGGACAATGCTAGTCCATTGAATGCACACAAAGATCTTGGATGGAATTATTGCATATGAGAACATAGATTTGAAACTCCTTGATATATTCACAACTTCTATGATGTTTTTTTTCGATGAGATTGGTTTGGGAAATTGTATAAGAATTTCAAATTAAAGGAAAACTTGGGAGTTAATTTAGCTTTTGTGATCTTCTACAAAATTGTAGAACTTCTTGTAAGCTACAACATCCAATTCCAATTTCATCGATCTGATATTTCTAGCCTAAGTTATGAGCAAGATACTAATAAGAGTAGAATTTCTTTATCGAGGGGGCAATAGAAGGTGCATTTTTTATAAAAATTCAAATAGGATTAACTTTTCTACTCTATTACAACATTATAAATCTTCTTGTTAGCTACGAAACCCAAGATGAATCGTGTCAATCTGATATTTTTATCTCACTTTATGATCAAAACAATGAAGGTAAAGGTTTTTTTCTCAAAGGGGCGATAAAAAGTACAGTTTGAAATGACCTCTGATCTAAACTAGCTTTTGCACTCTTCTAAAAAGTTGTAAAAATATATCTAAGCTGTCTAATTGAAGTTCCATCACATCAATTCAATATTTTTAGCTTAGTTTATAATAAAAATACTGACCATTGGTATAATTTTTTTTTCTAATCAAGGGGATAATAAGAAGTACATTTTTTATTGGCCCTCCAATTTGAACTAGCTTTTCTACTCTTCAACAAAGTTTTAGAACATATTCTAAGTTGCCCAACTCAAGTCAAATCACTCAAAAGGCCAAAGAGAAAAGAGACTCAAGATCCAATAGAAAACATTGAGATACGCCTCAAAGATAAGACCACTAAGAGGAAGGTCTTTGGTTTATTAAGAAATAAAGAAATTTACCTACTTGAAGCCATGTTGATGTCACTCATAAGACAATGATGAGTATTGATGTTGATAGAGATCCACCTTGTTATTATCAATCCAAGGAGACATGAGGGTGATATGAAGATAATGAGTGAGTGACGTGTGTGAAGGTGAAGGTGAGAAGCACACTATATGCACATACACACATGCACAAGGTAGAGGAAATGAGAAGGAACAATGGAGTTTATATTATCACAATTACAAGTTCTATTGCAAACCATTTCTCTCTAAGAACCAATTTTCTTCAAAACTTCTCCTAAAAAATTATCTCGTTACCTCTTTTTATAGTTTTTGAGTGACTTTAAGTCAATTTCAAACCTGATGTCCAACATAGTTGGAAATTAGGTTCTAAATCTAACTTGAGTTCTCACATGAGCTCCAAAAAATACAAAAGTTGAAATGTAGCTTCTAATTAAGCTCCTTAAGCTTGAGAAATATTTGGCTTGCACAAATGGAGCATTAGTTTACAAAACTGAGATTTTATCCAAAAGGGTAGTGATAAAAATCACTTTTTTACAATCAATTACATGAATTAAAAGTTTTATCAAGTATTGAACTCTAAGCCTTCTTTTATGTGCTTCCCCTTCTTGTATGATTTCTCAACTCACCACGTCTACATGCTTTCCCTTGCACAACACTCCCCTCCCTCTCCCGTCTCATCCTTGAGAGAGCTCTACATTTGGAAGTTGTCCATGTAACCCTGCAAGTAGTCAATAGCTAAAGGTTGTTCAATGATGCATATATTGCAGGCCAAGTGTGCTTCTAGCTTTTGTTGATCAATGGTCTTTGGTGTGTTTGGCTGAATATTGCAATAGAGTGCTTTAAGTATTGTATTGTTTTGCATGCAAAAAGATGCAACATATTTATGGGCTTGGAGTTGAACACTTCTTACTAGTATTGCCAAAAGCCTATTGTGAACATATCCTAGAAAGTTTGTTTATAGGATGCAAGAAGATATTTGACATGGTAGTGGCCTGCATAGTAGACCTTAACTGAGGGGGTTGTGCTCATGTCATATACCAAATCTAAGTTGCCTCTTTCAAAACCCAATGCATTTACGTGAGGTGATTTAATTTTCTTAAAGACTTTGAATATGGTCAACATGAGGTTAAAAATCTATCATACATATGCATGCAATAATATCTAGAATTTTAGAGAGTGAAGAGAGCAAATGGTGTATGATTATCATCATACAAGCCATTGTTGGCAGTCGTTGTAGTAGAGCAAAATATGGATAATTGAGCCAATAAGAGTAGTTTGTGTTGTTCTTTACTTTGATAGAAAATGCTTTCCAACTCTGGTCCATAGTAGGGGTTTTAAATGATAGGTAAGGGTGCCTCTTTCTAGGTTTTTAGTGTTGGAGTTTGAGGTCTATGGAAGCACACAAACAACACAAGGAAGAAGAAGAAGCTTGACGCACAACACACAATACTGAATGTATTTACCAAGTGAATGTACAAATATAAGTAACCCATTAGGGTTATAAGCGTATATACAAGTCGAGGGAAAAAACCTCCTAAAAAGGGCAAAAAGTGCCTTGACGGTCCTAAGTGTGTTCACACACCTCAATACCAAAATATGTCAACAAATCCCCTTTGGAGTGATGTGGTGGATAGAGAGTTGACACTCGTGTATAAGGAAGTGCCAAGCTATGTGGAATCAATCCACAAAAGGAAGTAAGTCTGAAGCTTTGCATAAAGCTTCAAACTTCTCCCTAGGTAGAGCCTTTGTGAAAAGGTCTGCAACATTCTCTTGTGTGGGCACATATGCCAAACTCATCTCTCCGACAGTGAACCTCTCCCTAACATAATTATAGTGCACCTCAATGTGCTAAGTGTGAGCATGGAACACAGGGTTCCTTGCAATAGCCAATGCACTCAGACTGTTAGCAAAGATGGTGGTGGCAGAATACTGACCAACACGCAAATCAACCATAAGCTGTCTGAGCCACACACACTCAACAATCACTGTGAAAGGTGCCCTATACTCAACCTCACAACTAGAAGTTGCCACAATAGGTTGCTTGTTGCTCAACCAAGATATGCATGAGCTAGCAAGCATGAAGAAAACCATTGGTGGAGGTGTCATAACAACAAGCCCAATCAGAGTCAGAAAAAGCATGTAAATCTGGCGATAGTGATCCCCCCTTGGCATAAAACAATCCAAGTAATTGGATACCACTCATGTAGCAAAATATGCAATTAAATTCTTGCCAATGCTTGACACTTGGGCAATGCATAAACTTGCTCATTTGAGAGACAACAGATTGAATATTAGGTAGGGCAATGCATAAGTAAATCAAGCATCCAATATCTTGTTGATAGAGAACAACATTAAATGCATCTCGAACATCATGAAGACTCGACCATAAATCTATTTCCATAGGAGTGGCAATTGGTTTGTAGTCTTCAAGGCCAAAACACTATAATAATGTGTCAATATGATTTGATTGACACAAAGTTATTATGCCATCAACCTGCATAAACTGAATGCCCAAATAATGATGTAAATGCCCCAAACATGACATCTCAAAAGGGGCATGCAAATCAACCATAAAATCAACAATATGCTTCTCATTAGGACTAGTGAGCAACATGTCATCAACATAGAAACCAATGATTAGAAGCACATCATTCACATCATTTGCACGCCTAGCATATAAGGTGCTCTCTATTGGACTATTCTCCAAACCATGTGTAAACAAGTAGGCATTTATCTTTTCATACCAAGCATGTGGTGCTTACTTCAAACCATATAATGCCCTTTTCAAACTACAACTTTGTTTTCATGTCCTTTTTGCACAAAGCCACGAGGTTGAAATACATACACTTCTTCATGTAAATTACCATTCAAAAATGCCGTTGTAATGTCTAGCTCTTGTTCATTCCAACCATGATGAGTTGCAAGTGCAGAAATGCTACGAACGGTAGTCATTCGGCATGTGGGTGCAAAGTTCTCATCAAAATCAATGTCTTTTTCCTGAGCATAACCTTTTGCAACAAGCCTGAGTCAACTCTTCCATCATGCTTACATTTCAACTTGTATACCCATTAAGTGCCAATGGCCTTTTTGGTTGGAAGCAAATCACATAAAGACCAAGTACCATTCTTCATAATAGCATCATATTTTGATTGCATGGCAAGTATCCAATTTTTTGAATTTTGTGCTTCATCAAAAGAAACAGGCTCGTTCCCATCACAAAGACTAGAGGCACCAATAACATAACAATATGGTGCAAAAGAAGAGCACTATGAGAGCCTGAACCAATGTGATATGAAAGAGGTGCATCTAATTTGCTATGTCGCAAAGTCCACAACAACCATTTAGGCATAGTTTTTGCCTCCTCTATATCAACCCTCTTGTCAACAAGTGCATCATGTAAATCTGCATAAAAAATGGAATGATCTCCATCATGATGTGAAACTTGTAAAGGCTAAGAAATTGCCTCATTTGGACCAGTACTTGATTGTCCACCTGTAAAAAGAGGCAAGAAAGTGTCATACATGTCTTTAGAGCTAACTGATGTCTTCTTAGTACATGAAAGTAATGGCTGAATTACATCTTCCACAAAAACAATATCATGGCTAACCAAAATGCATTTAGTCCATTGATGATACAAGTGACGACCTTTGCTTTCAGAATTGTACCCAA
Source organism: Ceratopteris richardii (assembly GCA_020310875.1). Classification (NCBI taxonomy): domain Eukaryota; kingdom Viridiplantae; phylum Streptophyta; class Polypodiopsida; order Polypodiales; family Pteridaceae; genus Ceratopteris; species Ceratopteris richardii. Next base: position 53,064,199 of record CM035444.1, read on the forward strand.
CAAAAATACATTTTACTACTTTATCATTTTTCTACATGGTTGTTCAGGCACTAATGGAAATGCAAGATAACCAAAGACACGTAGATGAGAACAAATGGCTTGTGACCATGCCAAGCCTCATATGGAGTGATAGACTGCAATGCTTTGGTGGGACACCTGTTAAGTACATATGCTTCACACATAATAGCTCAAGTCAGAAGCTATGTGGTAAAGCCTGACTTTTGACCATACACCTCGCCATCTCCATGAGTGACATCTTCTTCCTTTGAGAAAATCCAGTTGATTGAGGTGTATTGGACACTGTATATTGATGCTCTATTCCATGTTCAGCTAGAAATGCGTTAAAATCAGAAGACATGTATTCCCCCGTCGCTCAGAAGAGAGGGTGCCCATTTTGCATGCTAATAGAATTTCAGCCAAAACCAAAAACTATTTGAATCACATAAACACCTCCAACTTTTATTTCAAGGAAACACCCATGCATGCCTAGAAAAATCATCTATAAAAGTCATGAAGTAAAGGTAGTTCCCAAAAGAAAGTGTCTACATAGGACCATAGACATCACTATGAAGAACTTGCAATTTCTAAGCAGCTCAGATTGAACCATCTTTTGGGAAGGAGGAACGCTTCATTTTTCCCAAAATACAACCTTCACAAACATGTTTACAAGGTGCCTTAAGTTTGGATAGAGAGGACACCATTTCAAATTTCTACACGTGTAGCAAACTAGCATAAATCAGATGACCAAAGCATGCATGCTAAAGCTTTGCATTTGACATAGCCTGAGAATCTTGAATTGAAGATGTTGAATCATTCACAAACTTTGTGTAATCTATGAGATTATACAACCCATGACATAAAATGCTAGAAGTGGTAATAACATTGCCATTTGACATATCATGAACTGTACACATCGACAAATTTCACAACCAAGCCAATCTTGGCTAATGCTAAAACTGATAACAGATTTTTCTTCCTTCTTCTTCAAATGTAAATAATCAGCTAAAATTGATAACAGATTTCTCTTCACGTTCAAATGTAAATAATCTACCTGTCTTTTCTCCCTTGGCTATTCTCTTGAACCCATGTTGGGGATCTTCCACAAAATGCTCCATATTTGTTGAACCTAACCTGCAAACCCTTTTCCACAATCTGTCCAACACTCATCAAGTTCTTGGTGATTGTAGGTACATAAAGAACCCTGCTCAATAGATTTATGTTCCCATCAGAAGTTTTAACATTTCCTACCTTGACCATTGAATGCTTGGTGTCATCACCTGTTTGTACTTGGTGCTTACCCTTGGGTTCCTCAAGGTCAGAGAGAAGAGCTACATTGCCTACCACATGGTTTGAACACCTTGAGTCAATATAGAAGAGGTGTTCATCATTCATACCTTGCTTTGCAGTCATGTTCATAATTAGAAGGGAATCCTCCTGATCCTCTATGTAATTGTTGTAGTCTTTTCTTGATTTGTAGCCTCCTTGGTAGTTATTGTTGTAATTGTTGTTTTAGTTGTTGTTGTTGTAGCTTTGAGTATGATTGAATCTTCCTCTTGATTGTGAGTAGCCACCTCTTTGATATCATCTACCTCTTTGGTCCTTGTAGTTCCTGTAGCACTCATCTGTAGTGTGATTAGACAATCCACATATGTTGCATGGGGAAGAGTTGAAAGGTCTCCATCTACCTTGCTTACCTCCTCTGCCCCTACCTCTTGAGTTCCTACCTCTCCCTACATAGTTAGCTTGAGAAGTAGTACCTTCACCTTCAATCTTTTACTTTTCCCTTTCTCTTTAGACTTGAATATAGCATTGAATTCCCATTATTCATTCTGAACAAGATTAGGAAACTCTATTTTAGGTGTAGGGGCCTTTGCCACAACCATTTCAACCTCTTTCTTCCTTGCATCTTTTGCAACTAGTCTCAGACACCTCTTATGACATTATCATTTGCCTTATAGTACTTTCAAAAATGTTTTTGTTTTGTGTTTTCTTGTCATGTTTGTCTTCCTTCTTTGCCTGTGCAACATTAATTGATTTTTGCTTACTAGTAGATGAGCTCCATTTACCTTGTCCATTCTCACTAGCTAAGAAAGTTTGATATGCAATAGGCATTATTGACTTGTTCTACCTAGACTAATCTTTTTGCAACAAACCATAGACTAACTTCTCAAATGTTAAGGGTTTTGGATTGCCTTTCATCATCAATCAAAGAGTAGAAGGAAAAAATTGGTATGATTAAAAAGAATAGTAATAACACTTTGCACAAATGACCTATCTGGCAAGATTTCATCTGCAAAAAATCAATTACTCCTTCAAATCTTTGACCTTTGCCAAAAAATTGTCCATCAAATCTTCTTCATTCATATGATCACTTTATTACTATGTTTGGAGTTAAGAAACATGAGCCTCATTTCTTGCTTGGTATAATTTTGTAAGAGTATCCCAAGCATCTTTTTCTATCTTGCAGGAATGAATATGAGGGATAATGGCAAATTTGAAAGATAAGGCACTCAATGCATGTTCCTATGCATCTTTAACATCCCAACAAATCCACTCTATAGTAGGTGCAACAAGAGCCACAACACAATCAGGAAATTGAAGATCATCATCTTCGATACCATCTGCATCACCCTCAATAACTATATTTGTAGGTGTAATAGGACATTTTTCAACTCCCTAGACAATATTTCACAACCCTTTTGTTACCAATACATGATGCATCATAAATGCCTACAATGGTAATTATTCTCAATAGCTAACATACAGAATACACTATTGCTTTCAACCATGTTAGTGACTACCACATAGATCTAGAATTCAATTTAGAGGACCATATAACAATCTAGATGTTCTAAGGAATAAAGATTTTCTTATTCAATGCTTTTTTGGAACACAATCTCTCAAAAATGGTTTTGCGAGAACATGATTTCTCACATGTGTGGTGGAATCATGATTTCTGAAAACGTGACTTCTATGACAAATGAAATTTTCCCCTTATGATTTCCAATCTTCCAAGAAAATCAAACTGTCTCTACAAACAATTTCCAAAATAATTTCTTGCATGTGGGGGGAATCTTGACTTCTCACCGTGATTTTTTTGGTATGATATCCCATGGAAAAAGTCGCAATTTCTCTTGAGCCTCTATCAAGGAAGTCATGATTTCTCATGATTGGGATGTCCCAAAATGTGATCTCCCAACTAGGAAATGTGCAAATTCCAAAAACACAATATCTAGTACAAGAGAAATCACAATTTATCAATTTTTTTACTCAACATTTTTTTTGGCGCGATGTACATTTTCCATAAGTCAAAATATCAAATCAAATTTGAAAGAAAAATGTGATTTCTTGAGAACAACGAATCACAAACTCTAGCTGCCTTGTTCTCCATACATGGGCATCCAATGATCACAAGACTTGCGGAAGAGATAGATCATACTCGAAAGAAGCTTGTTCTAAAGTCTCATTGCAATATGAGTTTTGTGGATCACATTGCAAATTTCCATCTCTCTCTCTCTCTCTCTACAAACACTCTTCCTCACATGTGCGCAAACAATCGGAGACTTAAAACATACATTCCAATGTATATACAGCATTGACAAGCCAACTCTCTACAAAATGAAGGTTAAAGCATGCAATTCTTCACAAAATCTCAGCGTTCTTCTTGTTTTAGTGTTGTAGACTCGTAGCCAACTAGGCTAATATAATGCCCTATACATAGATTAAATGATCCAAAAGCTTACATTAAATATAGACTTAGTTCCTTTTTCTCTTGAGGATTGGAAAACTTGGGAATGAATAAAAATAAAAAGAGAATAAAAGTTGTTCGTGCACTACGCCTCATCTTCAAGTCCACATTGCTTCTATTAGAAATCCTTTCGTCTTCACTTTGCTTCATGTCTCTACCCTTGTGTGCAACACTTCTCCCCTCTTCTAATGCAAGAGGGATGCTATCAACCATATTTACCTTGTAGATTTAACCAAGAACTGCATTTTTTTTGCTTGTTGGGTTGGCTTTATTAGAATTTGGTTCTATTATTTTGGTGCGTCAAGTTCATAGTCTTAGTACTTTATTTCTTGAATCTATGGATCAAATAAGGGGTATTATGGTCGATATCCATCCTTGCTTGAGAAATCACCTATGAATTTATTTGATAAGTGATTCACACATTTTCAAAACGATTCTTATCTAGTGATTGGAACCGTTCCAGTCACGGTGAGCCTAAGTTCTTCATACAAGGTGAAAATTTCATTCACTTGTTCTATATGTAATAGCTTCTGTAATTCTACCACATGACCATATCAATCAAATGTTTCATTATAGTACTTTTTCATACACGGATACCTCTTAAGGCATAGCCTTCCTCTGAACTTAAGCCATAGATACTTTTTGGGTAACCGCATTTTCCCCACACATGGAAAATTGGCAATTTCTTTAGCAAAAATTCTTTTGATGGGAAATCGTGCTCTTCCTAGAGTTTTTTAGAAACATATACATGTTTGTGTAAGAAAATAGTTACACAAGAGAACATAGACCAGTAGCAGAGAAAACAAATGTAGTAGAATTTTTGAAATTTGCTACTAATAGCAAGTCATTGTCCACCCGTGTGCTCTCAACATAGAGATTAAATGGTGATCTAGAAAACTCTACATAGAGATTTACAAGGTAGAGGTATGTTGGCTCAATTCAATATCTAGGGTAGTGTAGAATTCATGTATATATAGGCTACTAGAGACATGTGGCCTTCTACAGATGGCTATACATAGGTGGTAAAATGTGGGTGACCACCACCCACATAATCCTCATACTTGACTTCGGTCGATTCAACCAACCTAACAAATATGAATGATTTCTAACTTGGATAGGGAATATTCCCTTTACCTCACACTAGGGGTGTTGCTCTGGGACCCCCACTAAGGGGAATAATACCCTCTTGGACCCCCTATCTAGGGTTGCTCCATGCTTCCTCGGACCCCACAATTGGGGACCTTGATAAATCCCTTTCCTTAAAATACCTTAGATGGTCCAATTTGAACTTCATCTAACATGCAAGCTGGGATTCCCATCAATTGGGTAATGCATGCTTGGATTCTCCTTATAATGGGGGCCTTAGAAAATGTGCATTAGTACATACAATCATAAGGGGTAGACATTGGTCATATACTAACACATGCCCTCAACATTTATTGAATGATAAATCAAGTAGGTCTTGGTCGTGTGCCCATTTCTTGAAAATGCTTGTTGAGATGCTCTTTTCCAAGTGCTTTAGTGAATATATTAGCACAATTTTCCTCTTTTGGACATATTTTATCTCCACAATTTCAGCTTCAATTAGCTCATCAACATGCTTCCTCAAGTCCAAATAGGATTTTATTAGTCATAGTCATCCATTCGTCACTCGAAAATACATTTTTTAGATGTGTGTCTTGATATGGTTGCCAAAAATATTGCAAATAACCACCGAACTAGCACATGAATTTATCCATGAATTTTCCAACGGTCACAAACATAACATAGGTCCATTCAATGTGGAGGAGATCATCCTATCCAGCTCAGGAGAGCACAACCTTGCATCTTTAAAGGAGACCTATGCAATTTTGTGACATCAAACAAAAGTAGATAAACCATAGCACTACAAACGGCTATTAGAATATATTTCACATATTGAAACCTCTTGTTACCAACCAAGACCATATCCATGTTTATTGAAATCGTACTTTTCAACAGGTTATATTATCATATGGATAAAAAAGGCCTACATTGACCACGACTAGTTTTCGGGAAACAAACTCAACTCCTCCCTTTTAGAATCTCGTTCCAATTAACTATATAAAACTATAGATGGCCGGTGGGATTGTTGGAGAAAGTAATCCTAACTACATGTGAAGTCAAGTTCGGTCATTTTGAAAGGTTGGCAACTATGAAATGGTCTTGGTAAGTCCTTTCCATGCATCAACTTAAAGAGGTACATTAATGAAGATCTAACTTCTATTGATATAATTTTAGAACACAAAAAAGTTCAACTTAAAAGGTTCACATAGCCCCATCAATTTAATGCATTCTATAGGGATATAGAGGAGATATCGATAAATAGGATGCAATCAAGAAATTCATCTTCAAAGCATGAGGAGACATGCTTGTGGGTATTTCAAGATCCTATTTGCGAAGAATAAAGCAAGAAGAAAGGAGATAAGGTTTACATAAGTGCATGCCTAGATCACTAGAGGATCTTTCCTATACGATGAGAATTTTCAATGACAAAGAGTTTGAACCATATGATCAGATGTAGATCCTTGCTAGCCTAGATGTTTCTTTCCATAATCAACACATGATGGAGTATTATGATGTTGAAGGATGCAACTTCTTGATGGTGACTATTCTAGAGGAAGTGTTGGAGTTAATGCACTCATGAATGGAATTAATCTCTAATCGTTCCTCTATTATCATGGAAACCCCTTTAAGAAAAAAGATGCTTAGAACAAATAATAGCTTCATCTCCACAACCACAAGAAAATACAAAATAGTTTCTTAATAGACACTAGGTTTATATATGAGATTGAGCATATAGAGTGGATGTCACCCATCATGGTTTTACCCAAAAGGAATGGAAAAATAATTGTGTGCATAAACTTGAAAGAGATTTTTCAATAGTAAAGGATATTTATCCATTTTTCACTACCAACCATCTCTACAAAGAGTTTCTAGAAATGAAGTATGCAACTTCCATGATGGATTTTTGGGCTAAAATTAGGTTGTACTTTAGCTTAAGCTCTGAGAGAATTTAAGAAATATTGTTAATGTTCAAGATGTGGATGTTAGATATGCTCAATACTCCACCCTCGTGTGACCACAAATGATCCATGGTGCTCTAAGTTGTAAGGCCCCCATTATGAGGAGAAGCCATTATGAGAGCCCGGACATTTATGGAACCCTAACTTCCAAGTTAGATGAGGTCTATGCGTGACCGTTGATGGTTGTAGATGATCTTTGTGAGCCTAGCCATTAGGTTAGGTAGGGCATAAACTTCCAGGCCATTGGGTTGCCATTTAAGGTGAAAATAAAAACCCTATGGCATCGCACGGTTTCCCCATAGAACCTTAATGGGGGGAGTGCAGAGGGGGGCTTGCCCCCTTCTGCGGGGTCCGGGGTGTGGAGAATGAGTTCTCTTATGCGCAACGGAAATGTGTAGTGAACAACCCTTGTATGTCCAGCACTTGGACAAATAGCTGCACCTTAGATAGCTTGCTGCTCTTAATACAAAACTCAAATGGACTTGAGCCTTTAGTCAATCAAAGTAGACAAGAAGAGATTTCTAACAACCTATAAATAACTTAATTTGGACAAGTTTTGATTAGGAAACACAACTGACAAAGATGAACTACCTATCCACACAGGTATGCTGAAGAATTGAGCTTCACTCTCGGACTGATAACTCTCTGAATATATATCCTTTGAGAAAGATATTTGGTACAACGAAAGTAGACACAAATATCTTTCCAACAAGCTAAAAAACAAGTAATTTGGATGAGTTTTGGTCAGGGAACTCAACTAACCAAATCAGACCACCTGCACACATAAGTACACTGTAAAACTGGACTTTCCTCTCTGATATATATCTCATAGAATATAAAAGATCTCAATGAGATATTTGGGACAGTGAAAGTAGATGTCAAGAGCTTTCCAACAAGTGAAAAATCGTGCAATTTGGATATGTTTTGGTTGGGAAACTTAACCGACCAAAATAGACTACCTATCTACACAGGTATACTAAAAAACTATCTCACAAACTACATAAGATTTCAAAGAGATATTTGATATGCAAAAAGAACACAAGATAAGCTTTCTAGTGAATGTTTAAACGCACAAAATGGTTACATATGCACTGAGATATGAGCTCTGCAACAGAGCTGTGTACAAACTGATGTGCGACTGGAAGGAGTCTAAGAGAAGACAAAATGACAAAATGGCTAGATCCGACTACTGGGAGCTCTTGCCTCTTTCTCTCCTTGTTTTGAATGTGCTCTCACTTCACTTTTATAACCAATGAGCATGTGAAGAAGTTTGTGCCTTCTTCTTAACTCACCACTTTCTCCACTACATGCTACTAACTACAAGGCAAGATATTGTATCTCTTGCTCATCATGAATTTTGACTAGACTTTTTCTTTTATTATTTTTTCCTTTTTTCCTCTACTTTTTCTTTATCTTTATATTTGGTAAATTTATCCAAGCATGGGTCATATGAAAATGAGCTTGTACATTTATCTTCAACACTCCCCCTCAAGCTTATTTGGGAGTTATCTTCATCCATGTCCTACAAATTTATCACCTTGAAACCTTTGAGTTTAGAAGCATCCAAGAACTTTGTAAACATATCTGCAACCTGCTCTTTGGTTCTTATGAACTTTATCTCCACATCTTTGCTCAATACCTTCTCCCTTACATAATGGTAGTGAACTTCTATGTGCTTGCTCCTTGCATGAAACATAGGATTGCTTGCCAAGTAAATGCTTGACATGTTATCACCGTATATAGGGATGGTTCCAACTTGCACTCCAAGATCATTCAAAAGCTTTTTAATCCACATTGCTTCACATGTGGCACCTAATCCTCTATATTCAGCCTCCATAGATGAAAGTGCAACAGTAGGTTGTTTCTTTGAGCTCCATGTGATAGGTTTGCTTCCTATCATGAACACATAACCTGAGGTTGATCTTCTATCTTCCTTTGAACCTGTCCAATCAGCATCACTAAAGCCTTTGAACTGCAGTTCTTCATTAAACTTGTAAAACAAAGCATGGTTAACTGTATGCTTTATGTATCTCAACACTCTCTTGGCTGAATTTAAGTGTTCACTTGTCGGGGCTTGCATAAACTGAGAAAGTACACCAACAACATAAGACAAATAAGGTCTTGTAATGTTTGCATAGATCAATGATCTTACAATGCTTCTGTATGTTGTTACATCTTCCAATGGTTCTCCATCATTTGAACAAATCTTTGTATTTGTGTCCATGGGTTGAGTGAGTGGTTTGCATTCACTCATTCCAAATCTGAAAAGAACATCCAACAAGTACTTCCTTTGCATCAAGTAGATGCCACTCTTTCCATAAACAACTTCAATTCCTAAAAAATATTTCAGGTCTCCAAGATCCAAAATTTTAAACTCCTTACCAAGCTTCCTTTTGATATCTTTAATCCCTGTAACATCATTTCCTGTTATGATGAGGTCATCGACATATATGCAAATATACACCTCTATTTTCTTCCTTCTTCATGTATAATGAAGGATCTGCACTACTTGGGTTGTATCCACACTTAGTTAGATACTCTACCAATCTTTGATTCCATGCTCTTGGTGCTTGCTTCAAGCCATAAAGTGCCTTCTTCAACCTGCAAACAAAATCTGGATGGTTTTCATCTTCAAATCCAACCGGTTGACTCATGTATACCTCTTCTTGTAGTTCTCCATTAAGAAAAGCATTTTTTATGTCGAGTTGATGTAATGGCCATCTCCTTGAAGCACCAATTGCAATTAATGTTCTGATAGTTCCCATCTTTGCAACAGGGCTGAAAACTTCATCATAATCTATGCCTTGTGTTTGTTCAAATCCTTTGGCAACTAATCTAGCTTTATATCTAGCTAGTGAACCATCAGCATTCCTCTTTACTTTAAACACCCATTTGTTTGGAACAATCTTCATACCTTCTTTCTTTGGCACTAGCTCCCATGTGTGATTATCTTTGAGAGCTTTGATCTCCTCTTTCATAGCTTGTTTCCATTCCTTTTGTGTGCAAGCTTCTTCATATGTCTCAGGCTCTTTGTCTTTGATAACCTGCATCATGTATGCAAAATGTGTCGCCATAAAACTATCATAACTCAACCTTTGATTTGGATACCTTGTCCTTGAAGATATTCTTTCATTCCCTTTAGAAAGTTGCTTCTTTAACCTATTTAGCTTTACCATCGGAGTGATTACCTCTTCATATTCTTCTTCACTTGCATCTACCTCACTGTTTGGAGTAGCACTTGCTTCTTCGGCTCTACTATGAGCTGAATTTGGAGACAAAGAATGACTCCCCCTCCATGTTGAACATTCTTCATTTGATGTAGATGCCTCTGGACTTGAAAGCTTTGTGCTTGATTGTTGAGCTTCTCTTTGATTTGTTCCCACATAATCATCACAATCTTCTTCAAGAACTTTTTCCTTTCCTTTATCTTCATACCATGGTCTTAGTTCATCAAAGACCACATCTTGCGAGACTCTTAATTCCTTTGTTCTAGGGTTGTAACACTTGTATCCTTTTTGCTCCATCGAGTAGCCGATGAAAATGCATTTTTCTGATCTTGGTTCCATCTTTGTTCTAACTTCTTGTGGAATGTGAACAAAGCAAACACATCCAAACACTTTGAGGTGTGTAAGATCAGGTTTCTTATCGGAATATACCTCTTCTGGAGTCAAGTGATGTATTCCCGATGTTGTGCACCAATTCATCAAGTAAATGGCGGTTGTGGTAGCTTCAGCCCAATAGTACAATGGTACCTTCATCTCGTTGAGCATGCATCTTGCAATTTCAGCAATTTGCCTATTTTTCCTCTCAGTTACTCCATTTTGTTGTGGTGTATACCTACAAGTGAATTGCCTTTTGATCACATTCTCTTGTAGAAAATCTAAAAATTCTTTGGAGAAGTATTCTCCTCCACCATCGGACCTTAAGGTTTTGATAGACCTTCCTGTTTCCTTTTCAAATTCAACTTTGAATCTTTTGAATATAGAAAACACCTCTGATTTTTGCTTCATACAAAACAGCCATACCTTTCTTGAGTGATCATCAATGAAGGTGACAAAAAATCTATTACCAACCATTGATGCCTTGCTTTCCTAGTTGACAAGCTTCACATAACTCATGTAGTCCAATGCTATTAAATTTTGGAAGACCTCTTACCACTTCATGTTTGCTCATGTCCTTCAGCTTTGGAATGTTGATGTGTCCTATTCTTTTGTGCCATAAGTCCAGCTCTGAAATCTTCTTGTTCCCACATTGAATGTACATGACCTTTCCATGTGGATGTTGGACATCCAAAGTGAACATCCTTCCTTCTCTTCTACCTCGAGCAATGACCTTGAAGCCTTCCTTTGGATTCTTTATGAAGCACCCATTCTCATTGAATATGACATGATAACCCTTCTCTTCCATTTGTCCTACTGAAATCAAGTTCTTTGAAATTGTAGGAACATGAAGAACATTAGATAGTACCTTTGCTCTACTTGTATCTCCAAGCCTTATATCTCCAATATGTTCAATCATGTGTTGAGTATCATCACCTGTTTCAACACATCCTTTTCCACTTGGTACCTGTAGATTAGTGAACAAACTTCCTTGGCATGACATATGGTTACTGCAACCTGAATCAATGTACCATTTTTTCTCATCTTCACAAGAGCTTCTATACTCATGTCTCATTGTAAGTAGTGTGTCCTTGCTTCCTTCACTTGAGGTGCTTGCATAGTTGCTTTGGTTCCTTTGATTGCCTCCATTTGGTCTTCCATTCTTCAGCCAACAATCACTAGCATAGTGTCCTACTTTACCACAATGATAGCATGTTATACCTTTATGAGAATTGTAGGAGCTTCGGCCTCTTCCTCTACTTCTACCTCGAACTCTTCCTTGTGTGTTGGCATTTGATGCATCCTTGTTGTATTCCGAATTGTTTTGATTGTAGTTGGAGTGCTTGTGACCTCTTCCTTTTCCTCTTGAGCCTCCTCTTCAGTTTCTTCCTTTACCTCGACCTGCATATAACATTTGGTTGTGGCTGTCCTTTCCTTTGGGACCACCGAAGCTAAGCTCTTATGTGACAAGATGAGGGATTAATACATCCTTTCAAGAGCTTCCCAAGCATCCTTAGCTTTCTCTAGATGTTGAATATGCCCTACCATGGCATTAGTAATGACTTGCGAAATGAGGAACATGACTCTACTATTCCTCTCTTCCCATTCTTTTGCTTGCCTCCTTTGGACTTCGGTGGCCATAGCTTGATTGATTTGAGGTTGAGCATCATCGTCGCTCAAATACCCCATAAGCCTTTTCCCATTAGGTAGTTGGTCATTCTAAACCTCCACACGGGATAGTTATCCTTATCCAACTTCTCTACTTGTTGACCCAAGTCAGCCATTGAAGAGTATCAAAAACTTTGAGAGTTACCTCAAATACTTATAGTCCTTTGCTCCTACGTTTGTGAAGCTCCCTCTTGTTTTGTAGCTCCTCTTTTGCTTTGCTTCAACTCAAACTCTGATGATGAAGCTTCAGCACCAAGTTCGCTCTGATACCAACTGTGGAGAATGAGTTCTCCTATGCGCAACGGAAATGTGTAGTGAACCACCCTTGTATGTTCAATACTTGGACAAATAGCTGCACCTTAGATAGCTTGCTGCTCTTAATACAACACTCAAATGGACTTGAGCCTTTAGTAAATCAAAGTAGACAAGAAGAGCTTTCTAACAACCTATAAATAACTTAATTTGGACAAGTTTTAATAAGAAAACATAACTGACAAAGATGAAATACCTGTCCACACAGGTATGCTGAAGAATTGAGCTTCACTCTCGGACTGATAACTCTCTGAATATATATCCTTTGAGAAAGATATTTGGTACAAAGAAAGTAGACACAAATAGCTTTCCAAGAAGCTAAAAAACAAGTAATTTGGATGAGTTTTGGTTAGGGAACTCAACTGACCAAATCAGACCACCTGCACACATAAGTACACTCTAAAACTAGACTTTACTCTCTGACAAATATCTCATAGAATATAAATGATCTCAATGAGATATGTGGATAATGAAAGTAGATGTCAAGAGCTTTCCAACAAGACAAAAATCACGCAATTTGGATATGTTTTGGTTGGGAAACTTAACCGATCAAAATAGACTACCTATCTACATAGGTATACTAAAAAACTGGACGTCACTCTTTCACTGATATCTCACAAACTACATAAGCTTTCAAAGAGATATTTGATATGTAGAAAGAAGAGATAAGCTTTCCAGTGAATGTTTAAACGCACAAAATGGTTACATATGCACTGAGATATGACCTCTGCAACAGAGCTATGTACAAACTGACGTGCGGCTGGAAGGAGTCTAAGGAAAGACAAAATGAAAAAATGGCTAGATCCGACTACTGGGAGCTCTTGCCTCTTTCTCTCCTTGTTTTGAATGTGCTCCCACTTCACTTTTATAACCAATGAGCATGTGAAGAAGTTTGTGCCTTCTTCGTAACTCACCACTTTCTCCACTACATGCTACTAACTACAAGGCAAGATATTGTATCTCTTGCTCATCATGAATTTTGACTATACTTTTTCTTTTATTATTTTTTCCTTTTTTCCTCCACTTTTTCTTTATCTTTATATTTGGTAAATTTATCCAAGCATGGTCATATGAAAATGAGCTTGTACATTTATCTTCAACACGGGGGGCCTATGCCCCCGGCTCGTAGGTCCGAGACGGTAGGATTATAGGTCGTGGAGATATTGTCGGATCATATATTTTACCGACTATTTTGTATCTCCCAACTACGTTTATATGTAACAAACTGCCTTGTAAAAGCTATATAAGCTCAGCCCAGGTTGAGCTTTATATAGCATTGCACACTACTAAGCCTTTCATCTAGAGTCTGTCTAGATTGCCATCTAAGCTCCACAGTGGGAGTGCACGGGTGGACAACACCATCATTGTAATTGCGTTACCCTCGGCAATTTGAGAATTTGAGTTCTCCATCTCTCATTCTGCGTCTATCTTTGTCTGCGTTTTTCTCTCAACTCTGTCTACAGGTCTATTCCGTTGTGCTGTTATTTTTCTTACATGGTATCAGAGCTCAGAAGGCTCTGAGTGGTGCATAAGCAGAAACGCAGGTTGCAGAGGTCTGAACAACAAGAGAGAGAAGATGTCAAGCTGTACATCATCATCTACGACTGGGGGCCAAGGTGCTCAGCCTAGGACTACTCTTCCTTGTTTGAATTAATTGATGGAATGGTATACAAATAAAGGGGGTATAGTGCCCATGGGATCCCCCTTATCCCATAAGAGTCGAGGTAGACTTTTCCATTATAGAATCCCAAAGGCGATACAAGATAAGGCTTCAATTCTAATTGTATATCCTTTTTAATCATTTTCTTGTCTTCCTCATGAGGGGCCCATCTACTTTTTAACTCGTTGCTCTCAAATACAAAGATTCTATGATGTTTGAAAGGTGGTATTTAAGCTAAAAAAGGAATTATATGGGCTGAAACAAGCCCCAAGAGCATGGTACCAACATATAGATAAGTATCTCTTAGATCTATGTTTCAAAAGATGTGCTTTTGATGCTAACTTGTATGTTCCAAATAGAGGAGGGAAGACAATTGTGCTTGTACTTGATGCAAATGACCTTAAAAGAAATGATGATGCTCTTCTTCAACAAATGAAAGATGCATTGAATTCAAAATTTGAAATGGCAAACTTAGGCTTAATGCATTATTGCTTAGACCTTGAAGTATGGCAGGAACATCTCTCAACAAAATTATGCAAGATAGATTTTGAAGGCATTCGACATGGAGGATTCAAAGGAGATTTCTACACTTATGGAGGTCAACACAAAAAATCATCTATTGAAGATACTTCACCTCCAATGGATATTGGAAGATACAAGAAGTTAGTTGGGAGTCTCATCAACTTATGCAATAGCAGACCATACATCTCTTATGTTGTTGGAGTAGTAAGCAAGTTCTCTAGGTCATTGGAAGGCAAGCATGCACATACTCAAGTATGTGCAAGGAACCATTGAATATGGTATTCTCTATGAAGAAGGATCTTCTCTAGTGGGATATTGTGATTTAGATTAATCAGAAGATATTGATACTAGAAAATTAATCTATAGATATTGCTTTTCTTTAGGATTTGTGATTTTCTCTTGGATAAGTAAGAAACAATCAACCATAGCATTATCTTCTACTAAATCTCTGTACAAAGAAGCATCTGTTGCAGCATGTGAAGTAGTATGGTTGAGAAGGATCCTATGGCACATAGGAATACAAGGACAAGAGGCTACAGGGTTGAAGCATAACAACGAAAGTTGCATGGCCATCGCTAAGAACCTTGCTTTCCATGCAAGTACCAAACACATATAAATTCAATATCACCGTGTGTGTGAGTTGATCAAGGATGAACTTGTGGAGATGAGCTACTATCCAATTGAAGAAAATGGATCAAACATATTCATTAAGGCTCTTGGGAGAGAGCAACTTCATTGACACTTTCCAAAACTTTGGATTGGACCAAGGAGGTAGTTCATTGCAAGGTACACATTGAGGGGGGGTAATAGATATACTCAATACTCCACCCTCAATATGTTCCATGCTTCACATGCCTTTGTAGTATGTTGAATGAGAGTCAGAACACTATCAGAAGTACTTGTAACAAGAGCACAGATTGCATCTGCATTTCTACGTTTCCAAGCACATAGAAGATCAGCATCAGGAGGAATCATTCGACCAGGATTATTTGGATCACGTCTTTCTTTGGGCTCATGATCAGTCCCAAGAGCAGTCTCCAAAAGCTCATATGAATCAAGAATAGAAGTGATTTTGAAATTCCATAGGGTGTAGTTCGTACCATCAAGTTTACCTTCTGTGAAGGCTGATGGTTGTATCCGCAACGTTGGGATGACCAGCATCATTGCCGCTCCTGCTTATGTGCCACCTACTCCTATTGATGAACCACTCTTTAAAACAAAAAAGATTAAGCCCCATTGTTGTTAAGCAATTACTAAAAATGGGCAATGTGCTTGAAGCAACATGATTCAATTTAGTTCCTTATTTTAGGTCTCAAGTCATTTGAGACTAAGAACATCCAAAGAGCTAAAAGAATTGTTCAATGGGTTGCCTCATTGCAAAGAATCTATGAAACAAGTCTACAAACAAGAAGAAATTGATGCAAACCTTAGGTTGGATATGATGATTGGTGCTTGTTCCCGAATCTAACCTTTGCCCTGCACAATATTCCACAGTCCTTTCACAACCAATAAATCATGCATCATATAAGCCCATAATGGGTAATTGTTACCGTCCAACTTATCCTCAACAGCCAACATATGGAATGCATCATTGCTTTCAGCCATGGCCACTGACTAAAATACCCTGATGCAGAAAATTGACTGTATCTCAAAAAGTTGAACAGAACTACCCTGTCGAGTTCTGCTAAACCTATAGTAGACTTCGAGATGCTTATACTAGTGAACCAAAACCTATATATAATCTTTGGAAGAAAAAGATGAAATAGCCTACACAAGCACTGTGATAGTGCATTCAGAGGCCAAAACGAGCTCATATCACAATTTTAGCACACAAAGCAAAGATGTTTTATTCTCCTAATCACCTTGAGTATGCTCACCAAATTTCATGCAATTCTAAGATTACGATCGGAGGGGTGTCCATGATGCCCTAGATGAAGCGATGACCTACTCTGATACTAATTGTTGGAGTTCGAGGTCTGTGGAAGCACACGAGAAGCACAAGGAAGAAGAAGAAGCTTGGAGCACAACACACAATACTGAATGTATTACCAATAGAATGTTCTAAGATAAGTAACCCATTAGGCCAATATGCGTATATACAAGCAAGGGGAAAAAACCTACTAAAGAGGGAAAAAAGTACCCCAACAATCCTAGTGTATTCACACACATCACTACCTGAATATATCCACAATAGTGCCCTACCTTTACAAACTTTTGTTTTTCTTGTGTGTCTTTCTGGTGCTCTTGCATTTGAAGGGATGTTGGGTTGTGGTCTTTATAGTCTATGATATGGTTGATAAATCTTTTTTTCCTCGGACATACATTCATAGCCATGCCTCTTCATATACCTATTGGGATCTACTTGCATGTTGCTTTTGCTCTCACCCTTGCTTTGTTGGTCATTGCCCTTATCTTGCAGGTAGTACCTTACCTTCTAGTGGCTTTCAATGGTTTACTTGGATATGAGTGTTGATCCATGGTGGTTTATTAATATGTTCTTCATTTGAGGATGATTCCAAATCTGATTTTGATTTAGTTATGATTTGTTTTCGTCTCCTTTCTTTGGACCTTGACTTGAATGTTGAGCTAGTTGGAGGATCATCCTTGAACACAAAAGGAAAATATTGAATTTATTATGGCACATCCCTCTCTTGTCCTATAACTTTGTTTCTTTGTGGTTGAATCCTCATGCAATCCATGCCTTCACCTAGATCATGTCTATAAGTGATGTGGGACATGGTCTGATGCTTCTTCTGGGGTTTCATCCATGGTGGTTATTGATTAGTGTTGCATATTTAAGACTTGGTAGTAGAGCAAAGCTGATCAAAGGATATAAGAAGACAAAAAGAACATATAGAAGGCTCATAAAATCTTTTTTCACAAACATACTTTTTTGTAATATTTTTTCTTTGGAGGAACCTCATATCTTTATGGATGTAACAATTTTGTAATTCCCAAGAGCATGAGAAGGCTCATCTTTGTATTTATTCACTCACAATAGAATAGCTAGCTCAATGACCCAGTTAGGATGGCTCTATAGTTAGTGTAAACCTATTTTCAACTATGGTGGCCATTTTGGTGCAGACTAGGCCACTCGATTTCTGTATAAATCTCAACAAGAGCTCATTTAATTAAAAGACTTTTTGCCATTGTGAATAGAACCTCCTTGAGAAATCTCGTAACTCTCCTTTCTCCTTAACTATTCTCTCTTCTCCTTTCTCCTTAGAGATGGATATGTTGAGGAATGAGTGTCCCAAGGGGTATATAGAACTTGAAGGAATTTTTCCATGTGTGTGTTACTCCATGTGCACATAGTGATCTCTCCTACAAGGTAAGGTCCATCCCATCATTGTTTTGAAGTTTATTCTCTCTCTTCAATGTTGGAGTTTGAGGTCTGTGGAAGCACGCAAACAACATAAGGAAGAGGAAGAATCTTGGAGGACAACACACAATACAGAATGTATTACCAAGAGAATGCACAAAGATAAGTGACATGTTAGGGTTATAGGTGTATATACAAGCTGAGGAAAAAAAATCCTCCTAAAGAGGGAAAAAAGTGCCCCGATGGTCCTAGTGTGTTCACACACATCACAACCAAAATATATCAACAAATCCCCCCTCGACGTGATGCAGTGAACAAGGAGTTGGCACTCATGTATAAGGAAGTGCCAAGCTATGTGGAATCAATCCATGAAAGGAAGTAAGCCCAAAGCTTTGTGAAAATCTTCAAATTTCTCCCTAGGTAGAGACTTTATGAAAAGGTTTGCATTGTTCTCTTGTGTGGGCACATATGCCGAATTGATCTCTCCAACAGAGAACCTCTCCCTGACATAATGATAGTGCACCTCAATATGCTTAGTGTGAGCATGGGTTTCTTGCAATTTTCAATTCGCTCTGACTATTAGTGAAGATGGTGGTGGCAAAAGATTGACCAACACCCAAATCAACCATAAGGCATCTAAGCCACACACACTCAACAGTCGCTGTGAAAGCTTCCCTATACACAGCCTCACAACTAGAAGTGGCCACAATAGTCTACTTCTTTCTCAACGAAGATATGCATGAGCTAAGAAACATGAAGCAAAAACCACTAGTGGACACATAGGTGTCATAGCAACCAACCCAGTTAGAGTAAAAAAAAAGCATTTAAATCTAGCGGTAGTGATCCCCCTTGGGATAAAACAATCCAAGTAGCTGGGTACCACTCAAGTAGCGAAAGATGTGCTTCACCACCTGCCCATGCTTGACACCAGGGCAATGCATAAACCTTCTCATATGTGAGACAACAAACTGAATATGTGGCCGAGTAATGCATAAGTAAATCAAGCATCCAACAACATGTTGATAGATAACAACATCAAATGCATCTCTAGCATCATGAAGACTCAACCGTAAACATGTTTCCATAGGAGTGGCAATAGGTTTGCAGTCATCAAGGCCAAAATGTAGCATTAATATGTCCATATATTTTGTTTAGCACAAAGCTATTCCACCATCAACTTGCATAAATTGAACACCTAAATAATAATGCAAATGCCCCAAATTTGACATCTCAAATGAGGCATGCAAGTTAGCCTTAAAATCAGCAATATGCTTCTCATGAGGACCAGTGAGCAGCATGTCATCAACATAGACAACAATGATCAGAAGCACATCATTTGCACGCTTAACATATAAGGCGCTCTCAGTTGGATTGTTCTCAAAACCATGTGCAATCAAGTAGGCATGTATCTTTTCACACCAAGCATGTGGTGCTTGCTTCAAACCATATAATTCCTTTTTCAACCTGCATAGTTTTTTTTCATGCCCTTTCTGCACAAAACTAGGGGGCTAAAAAGCGTACACTTCTTCATGAAAGTCATCATTTTGAATTGTAGTTTAAATGTCCAACTTATGTATGTTCCAACCATGATATGTATGTTCCAACCATGATGAGATGTAAGTGCACATATGCTACGAATAGTAGTCATTCGGCATGTAGGAGCAAAGCCCTCATCAAAACCAATGCCTCTTTCTTGAGCATAACCCTTTGCAACAAGCCTAGCCTTATACCTATCAATTGTTCCATCATGCTTATGCTTCAACTTGTATACCTACTTAGTGCCAATGGCCTTCTTGCCAGGAGGCAAGTCACATAAAGACCAAATATCATTTATCATAATAGCATCATATTCTGATTGCATATCAGCCATCCAATTTTTTGAATTTTGTGCTTCATCAAATTAAATAGGCTCATTCTCTTCACAAAGACTAGAGGCAACCATAGCATAGAAATTTGATGCAAAAGAAGCACTATAAGAGCATGAACAAGTATGATATGATAGAGGTGCATCTAATTTGCTATCTTGCAAAGTTTTCATGAGCCATTTAGGCATAGTTTTTGCCTCCTCTATATGACTTCTCTCATCAACAAGTGCATCATGTAAATCTGCATAAAAAATGGAATGATCTGCAACATCACATGAAATCTATAAAGGCTAAGAAATTGCCTCATTTGGACTAGCACTAGACCATCCACGTATGAAAAGAGGAAACAAAGTGCCATACACATCTTTGAATCTAATTGATGTCTCCCTGATACATGAAAGTAATGGCTGAATTACATCTTCCTCAAAAACAACATCACTACTAACCAAAATGTGTTTAATCTGTGGATGATACAGATGATATCCTTTGCTTTCAAAACTATACCCAACAAAAATACATTTCATTGCTTAATCATCTAATTTCCTTCATTGTTGTTCAAGCACTAATTCATATGCCAGATAATGAAAGACACATAGGTGAGCAACAGATGTCTTGCGACCATGCCAAGCCTCATATGCACTAATAGACTGCAATGCTTTAGTGGGACACCTATTAAGTACGCTCCATACATAATAGCCTCAAGCCAAAAACTATGTGGTAAAGCATGACTCTTGACCATACACCTCACCATCTCCATGAGTGACTTGTTTTTCCTTACATCAACTCCATTTTTTTGAGGTGTATATAGCACTATTCACTGATGTTTATCCCATGTTCAGCCAAAAAATGCATCAAAGTCAGAAGATATATATTCTTCCATCGATTAGAATGGAGGGTGCCCATTTTACATGCTGACAGATATTTAGCCAAAATCAGAAACTATTTGAAGCACATAGAGACTTCAGACTTTTTTTTCAATGGATTCAACCCATGCATGCCTAGAAAAATCATCAATGAAAGTCATGAAGTAAAGGTAGTTCCCAAAAGAAGGTGTCTGCATAGGACCATAGACATCATTGTGAACAAGCTGCAATTTTTGAGTAGCTCAAAATGAACCATCTTTTGGGAAGGAGGAATGTTGCATTTTGCCCAAAATATAGCCTTCATAGACATGTTTATCAGGTCCCTCAAGTTTGGGCAGAGAGGAAACCATTTCAAATTTCTACATGCATAACAAGCTAGCAAAATTCAGATCACCAAAGTGTGCATGCCAAAGCTTTGCATCTCATATAGCCTGTGAATATGGAACTGCACATGCTGAATCATTCATCGATTTTGCATAATTTATGAGCTTATACAGCCCATGACATAAAATGCCAGAAGCAATAATGATGTCACCATTTGACATATCATGAATTGTACATCTATCATCAACAAATTTCACAGCCAAGCCAATCTTGGCTAATGTTGAAACTGATAATAGATTTTTCTTGATCCCTAGCACAAATAAAGCATCCAACAATGTAAAAGAACTACCATCAGCAGTAGTCAGAATGATCTTACGAACTCCCATAACAGGATAAGAGGAGTTATGGTGCATGTGAGAGTATTCCCTATAGGGGCAAGCTCAAGTGAAGTGAAGAATCTATGTTGCGAGGTAATATGTGTGGTTTCCCCACTGTCAAAGTACCAAACATCTGAGTTTGCCACTGATATACACTATTCATAAGAAGATGGGTCATAATTGCAAACAATAGTAAATGCCCATTCTTCATTCTGCACCAGATTAGCAGAGTCTATTTTGGGTGTAAAGGCCTCAGCAACAACCATTCCAGCCTCTTTTGCAGCCAATTTTGGATAACTCTTTATGACATGATCATTTCCTTTACAG
This sequence comes from Ceratopteris richardii, assembly GCA_020310875.1. Classification (NCBI taxonomy): domain Eukaryota; kingdom Viridiplantae; phylum Streptophyta; class Polypodiopsida; order Polypodiales; family Pteridaceae; genus Ceratopteris; species Ceratopteris richardii. The sequence goes on from CM035444.1 coordinate 53,085,830, forward strand.
TATTTACAAAACAATTATTGCTTTTTTGTTTTCTTCTCATCTTTTTCATCCTTATTTGATTGTGTAGAATCAACATATTTCTGCTTACTACTAGATGAGATCCATTTACCTTTGCCATTCTGACTAGCCAAGAAAGCTTGATCTGCAACATGCATAATGGACCTATTTTTCCTAGATTGATCTTCTTGCAATAGAATAGAGACTAACTCCTCAAATGTTAAGGCATTTGGATTGGATTTCATTATCAATGGAAGAGTAGAAGCAAAACTCTGATATGAATTTTGAAGACAATTCAGAATAGTCTGCATAAGTGAACTATCAAGCAAGAGTTCATCAACAGAAATCAATTACTCCTTCAAATCTTTGATCTTTGCCAAAAAAATGTCCATGGAATATCCTTCATTCATGTCCTCACTCTCCAACTGTTTTTGGAGGTAAGCAACACGAGCCTCATTCCTTGCTTGGTATAAAGTGGTAAGTGTATCCCAAGCATCCTTTGCTGATTTGCAAGAGCAAATGTTAGGAACAATGGCACATTTGACACACAAAGATATCAATGCATGTGCTTGAGCATCTCTTCCATCCCAATGAAGTTGCTCTATAGTAGGTGTAGCAATAACCGCAACACGAATATGAACATCAAGAACATCACCATCTTCAATGACATCTTCATCAGCTTCAGTAACTGTATTTACAGTTGTAATAGGACTTTTTTCAACACCCTACACATTATTCCACAATCCTTTTACAACCAATACATGACGCGTCATATAAGCCCATAATGGGTAGTTGGTACCATCCAACTTATCCTCAACAACCAACATATGGAATACATCAGTACTTTTCAGCCATGGCCACTAACTAAAATACCCTGATGCTTTGGAGCAAGATAGAGTGCTTTTGGAAGCAAAAGAAGATCATATTTTGCTTCTAATTTCAAAAATTAGGGTAAAATCAACTTCTTTTTTGCTCATTTGGCTGAAATTGGCTCTCATTTGCAAGAGAGTATGAGACAGAAATCTTTAGTAGAGAGCGGAGAGAGAGGAAAACTCCAAATGCTTGCTACTCATTATGTGGTTCTCCAAATCACTTGAAAATTCATACACAACATCTTGGAGGTAATATCTAACTTTTGTGAAAGTTTCATAGCTAAAATATGTGTGGAATGAGTAATGAGCATAAAAAATTTAAAGTAATTCAAATAAAAAAAAGATTAGTTTTCTCTATAAAGTTTTTATTATATTCATGCTTTCCAATCTTCAAAACCTAGGAAAGCACTCAAGAAACTCAAGAAATAGGCAAAAAAATCACAAAGGATAGGGAATAGGAAATGCTGATCAGAGACACCACAATTTCCCATAGCCATTGCTTGAGAGAAATTGTGTGGTAGAACCTCACCATTCTTTCATGTAAGAACTCACAATTGCTAGCTTCCATCACAATTGATCCTTTCCATCGAGCCCTCATGATTGCCCTCAAACATCAAGATTTCCCAAGGAAATCATGTATGTTGGGGAATCATGTTTTTCAATAGTTTTTTTTTAAATTGCATATTCCTAATTCATCTCCTCTATTTTAGATGGTTGTCAAGTCAAAATTGAGTGTGCAACTAATCAGAGCATCTCACAAATTAGTGTTTTGAGAGGAGGCAGGACACTACCAACCACCTCCCTAGGACTTCAAATAGCACACAAATTATCCAACTCTTCATTTTGCCAGTTTCACAACGAATGAGACAAATGGAACTTAATTTGACACTCAAAACGTTACAAAATAAAAGTGCATACTAAAAACCCAAACGAGTCCATAATTCATGAAAAATAGTACCAAAGGCATGAAATTTGACCAATGCAGTTAAGGTCAAGACCTAGACTAGGGCAAAAGGTCAAATCCACAAGTCGACTCTCTTTGGAGAGAGTGTGACTCAAGTACCTAAGAGAACACTCACCTTCAATGAGTCTAGTGATTCAAAGGGTGGTATTGAGGTTATGGATAACTCAAACAACATGCAAAGAATTCCTTTGAGTGAAGAATTCATGTCCAAAATTGATAACAAGTCATAGTGCAAGAGATGAGAGATATTGACAATAAGTTTTTGATGACCTACATAGATAGAAAGAAAAATGTGTATTGGAAATTTCTTGAGTAGGAGAAAGCGAGATTTACTTATCTAGGAAAAATCTTCTTCTCTCCCAAGAAGCAAGAAAAAAAGATTCGAGAGAGACAAAGACCAGTGGAGACTTCCAAGATAGAAGAAACTAGACGAGCAGCGATCCCATATTCCTAGTAGTGCCATAAGAGAAAAATGGAGTTGGTTTAGGAGGGAAGACCCTAATGCTTAGAGAACTCCTAATCCATAATTCATGCAACAAGATGTTCTTCCATTTCCACTCATAAGACCAAAACATGGTGATAGAAGGCTTCGTTCTTCTCAAGTTTCCAAATGCACGAAGAATCATTATGATGGCACAATTGATCCGTACATTCATGTGGTAGAGTTTAAGCAAGTGCTCTAAGTATAAGCAAACGAGTTTCTCACTCAAAATGAAGCTTTTGGGTTGAGAAAGGACATTTGAACATGTTGGACATCTTCTAGCTGACTTCATTGGTGAGTTCTTGAGAAAGGAGTTAGACATGACACCTCTTCCTTGATCCATAGCTTCAAATAACATAGTCATGATACTATGTGGCTTGCGGCTCAAAGATTTAAGCAGTATGTGGATGGATGTCTAGCTAGGAAGCTTCCTTCCCAAGAAAATTGGATTTACCTCTTCTTGGATGGATTCCTTAGTAGTGAATTGCAAGCATTTTTCTATGTAAAGTGCTTGCAAAAACTTGCTGCATGCTTGAAAGAGTGTATAGACTTGGAAGTTAATCTATAAAAAGACCTAAAGCTTCCACATGTATGCACAACATCACACTCTTCTATAAGTAGTGGTTCGTAGATACCTATTGATGAACTTCCCAACATCGTAAGATAAGAATTTGGGAACTCAGTAGCCATCTAGCAATCAAGTATATCAAAATTTATCAACTTGTACAACCCTCAAAAGATGTTATCCATGTAGAGAAGACCATCCGACACAAAGTTGTACTTTTGGGAAGCCCAACCATATGTAGCACCACAAGTTGCTAGACAAACAAGTCCACCTTCTAGGCCACATATTCCTAAAGGCACCTTCTTTAGGTGCAATGGTGGTAACTTTGTTCACCAATGTCCTATCCTCCAAGCCGAGACTATGGATAATGCACAATGGAAACATTTTGGATACTTCCTAGGATGTGATGTGGACCACGTGTTAAAGGAGTGTCCTAAGAATCCACCTACCATAAAGGTAACTCCCTTGAATGCGTTATCCCATATTCCTTCAGAAAATGAGAGTGATCAACCAAAACCTATTCAACTAGTTACTAGGGCACAAGCTAAGGCCCAATATGAAGACAAGAATAGATATCCCTATTTGGATAAGGATATGACTAGCTCAAAGGTATCAATATCTAAGATGATTCAAGTGCAAAGACAAATACATGATAAGTAGAAGATAAATATAAAGATCAAGTTCCAGATTCAAGTTCTTTTGAAGGAGAAAATAAGAAAAAACCTCCACAGAAGGAGAAAAGAGCTAAAAGTGTTATTTCACTTTAAAAAAGAGAAAATGATTAAATGAGTAATTCTCTATCTAAAATGAACTTCCAACCTCAAGACAAGGAGTCAAAACTTAGGCTTACGACTGAAGAAAGAGGAAATATAGTCTCAAATAGGAGAGAAAAAGTTTCCAACGTGAGCAAAAAAGATCAGGATCAAAATTGGCAACCCTAATGCTTGAAGACCTACAAACACTCTTAAAAGCATATCAAGGTAGGATAGGTATTGTAGCATCAGTTGAAAACCATCAGAAGTGCTATCCAAGAGCTTATCTAGAAATAAAACGATTGGGTGTGTAGAAGGATGATTGTGGTTGCTCAGTATTTTTTAGAAGAAGTGCCCAATCCTCTTTCTAAGAGTAGAATGCCAATCATTGCTTTCACTAGATGAGCTATCCATAGAACTATCCTCAAATCTACCCCCTCTCCACCACCAAATATAGTACAAATTGAGCCTTGAAAGATAAATCTAGTCATTATGAGTACACCTAAGTCACCATTATAGAGGAGAGATAAGGAGTATACTAATCCTTATGAGTACACCTAAGTCACCATTATAGAGGAGAGATAAGGAGTTATAAGAGAGAGAGATAGTCATACCATCTCTAAAGGAGGAAAGTTTGCCTCCACCTAAGGAACTAGAGGCACTTGGGACTAGACCATAGGAGCACAACACGGTCCAAATTTCTAAAGGTAAAATGGAATAGGATCTTGCAATGCATTAGGTAAAGTTTACAGATGAACCTACATTTGAGGATATGTTGCCAACTCAAGAAGAAGACTTTGACTCCAATATACCAAATATTACAAATTCTTTGCATGATAAAGTTTGGCATGAAATACAAGAATAGAAATGGAAGAAATGGCAGGTATCAATGCCTTCCTTGGATGAGCTCAATACAAAAGCACCCAATATAATGAATGATCTAGATGTCCAAAGATTTGGATCAACTAGTGAGGAAATGTTTGCATGCAAGAACGCTAGCCTAAATACCGTACCAAGATATTTAGGTTTGCACAAAGACACTTTAGAGTGATAAAAGGCAACACTTCTTCATTCAAAAAAGAGTAATTTAAAGAGTTCTCAAGCGGCACTAGAGGATCTTAAGAAATCTAGAGTGAAGTGTAATCTTATTGTGGAAGAAGTTACAACTAGTAGAATTACATAGCTACACAATTGGTTCTAGATCTCACAAAGTTAAAGAGAGACGCTCAAGTCAAATAGATACCCTTAGAAACTTGGAGACAATGTTGTGAAGAGAGATGGTGGATGCAATCAAAAGATGAGTAGGTGCTGCTACAACCAGCTTCACACCAGCCAACTGAGACTTCAGAGTTGATTATTAGACCCTTTAAGCTTCCTAAATCCACCAAAATATCAGCCAAGTACTTTGGAACATGTATCCCAAAAGTTTAAGTCAAGACAGACTAGTTGCGAAATGACTAGCTCCCAAAACTTGCTATTTTTGGACATACACCTGCTGAAAAAAATGAACATTGCTCTCAACCTGGTAGGAATTAGAAAAATTCCTTTTGGGCATAGCAAATAGACTTAGCAAGCTTCCCAATACAAGTTAAAACAATTCAAATGATGGATTGAGCACTGAGAACAAGTTTCAACAATTTCTGGAACATCCCCACAATTCTCGGGGCTCTGCAGAGATAGACCAGTAAGCAGTAAAATGCAGATATCTCCAAAATTATTAATCCAATGACCTTGAAAATTTATATGCACAAAGTAGATAGTACGAGCTATCCAACGCAAGTTAAATCACTGAAAAAGGTTCAGTAGAACTCGATATATGACCTTCTGAAGGTACTACTCTGAGTGAGTATAGCAGAGAACAAAACAGAGAAGTAGATGATGATAAATGTATAGATTCACATATGATTACAACCACATTGGCAATGAATATTTGCACAATGGGAGTAGAATGATAGAGCTATAGAGTAAGCTCTTCAATCTCTACAAAATGACATGAAGTGGTCACGTACAAGGCTTGCTAATCGCCTCTTCCTTCTTGCTCCTTTTATAGCTATTCTTGGAGGGAGTTTTGAATTCGAATTCGAATGGCTCCACCTAAAAGTGATCCCCAAAGTTAGGAGATATTCCATCAGCTCAAAAAGTCATGGTTTTTGGTAGTTAGAGCCACGAAATTGCTTTTACATCATGCATGAGGTAAGCCATCCTTTTCCTTTTTTCTTTTTCCATTTACAAGAGATAAAATGTACTCTTTTACAAGAGGTGTTCACATGACTACTCATGTGACTTACAAATGAGGATAATATCAAGCATATCAAGCATGTAGGCTTGGGCAAAATGCACCAACAGCTCCCCCTCAAGCCTAACATGCTTGGCCTTCAAATAAGTCTTCAATTGTCCTTGATTTCCTGCAAGCCAATCATCAACTGGAATCTACTTAACTTTGTACCATCAAGAGCTTTAGTCAACATGTCGGCACATTGCATATCTGTAGAGACATAGGATAGTTGAATATCCTTGCTCATTAGCTTCTCCCTTACATAATGGTAGTGGACTTCAATATGCTTGGTTCTAGCATGGTATACCGGATTAGCTGCTAGATGTAGTGAGCTTGTGTTGTCACCAAAAATGTGAGGTGTTGAAGAATGAAGTCCAAGATCTGTGTACAAAGACTTTAACCACATGATTTCTTGAGTTGCATTAGCCAAACCTCTATATTCTGCTTCAGTAGAAGATAATGCCACGGTTGGTTGCTTCTTCGATGACCAAGAAATGATTTTTGAACCTGCAAATGATATATACCCGAATGTGCTTCTTCTATCATCTTTAGATCCGGCCCAATCTGCATCTGAGTAGACCTTTAGCTCAATATCTGAAGTATATGAATAGAACAAACCTTCATTCATGGTCCCCTTTAGGTACTTGAGGACTCGCTTGGCCGCTTCCATATGTGGTCTTCTCGGCTTATGCATAAACTGACTCAATATGCTAACACTATAGCATATATCCACCCTTGTGAGTGTTGCATAGTTCAAACTTCCAACCAAGCTTTGATAGCTTGTGATGTCTTCAATTGGCTCTCCTTCATAAGCACTAAGCTTATGATTTTGCTCCATAGGTGTACCAAACACTTGGTATTTTCCATCTTGAACTTGACGAGCATGTCATGGACATACTTCCTTTGTGTGATGTATATACCTGAATCTGTGTAGATCAACTCCAATCCAAGAAAATAAGTGAGTGGTCCGAGGTCACTTATTTTGAACTCCTCCTTCATTTGACTCTTTACCTGTTTGATTCCTTCAAGATCATTGCCTGTGATAATGATATCATCAACATACACACATAAATAGATCACTTCAGATCCATTCCTCTTTATGAACAAAGAGGTATCCACCTTGCTAGCTTTGAATCCTTGGTCCTGCAAATAAGTCACCAATATGAAATTCCAAGCTCTTGGAGCTTGCTTCAATCCATACAAAGCTTTCTTTAGTTTGCATACATAGTTAGGATGATGTGCATCCTCATATCCAGGAGGTTGTGCCATATACACTTCCTCAGAAATCCATCCATTCAAGAAAGCATTCTTTACATCAAGTTGATAAAGATTCCAATTTCTAGATGCAGCAAGACTAATGAGAACCCTAATTGTAGGCATTTTTGCAACAGGAGAGAAAGTCTCCTCATAATCAATACCATGGGTTTGAGCAAACCCTTTAGCAACTAACCTTGCTTTGTGTCTATTTATACTTCCATCTGGATTCCTCTTGTTTTTGTATATCCATCGAGATCCGATTATCTTCATAGATGGCTTGTTAGGTACAAGCTCCCAAGTGTCATTCTCCTTCAAGGCTTCCATTTCTTCATCCATTGCATCTCTCCAAGCTTTCTTGCTTTGTGCTTCTTCAAATGTGCTAGGTTCTTCATTGGTTGAATCCTTTGCAATGTAGCTTGAGTGCTTGGTGACCAAAGAAGTATCATAACCAAACCTCTCTGGTTTCTTCTTCTCCCTTGAAGACCTTCTAAGTGGTTGATGTGAGCTCTCGGGTCCATATGTAGCATCCTGCATCTTTGCTTTACCTTTGTTCTTCCATAGCTTTAGTCTTTCCAAGTCAATCTTCTAGGTCAATCTCCAAATCACTTTCTTCAATCTGCTTTGGCTCCTTTGGTTGAAGTGATGGAAAATCTTCATCCAAGTCATAAGGCAGCTTCACTTTCCTGTCATCATCAAACCATGATTTGATTTCATCAAAAATTACATCTCTACTCACAGAAAATCCTTTATTGGTTGGATTATACAATCTATATCCTTTTTGGTTTTGATCATAACCAATGAATACACACTTCTCTGCCTTGGGATCCAATTTCCCTCTTACTTGAGAAGGAATGTGAGCATAGGCTGAGCATCCAAAGATTTTGCAATGCTCTAGACTAGGTCTTCTTCCATTCCACACTTCATATGGAGTGGTTCCATCTAGTGACTTAGATGGAAGTCTAATTATGAGATATGTGGTTGTAGACACAACCTCTGCCCATAGGTAGTTCGGCAATCCCTTTTCGTTGAGCATGGACCTTGCAGCTTCGACAATAGCTCTGTTCCTCCTCTCTGCTACACCATTGAGTTCGGGTGTATACCTTGTAGTGACTTCCCTTTTAATGCCTCTTTCATGCAAGAAGGCATCAAATTCAGAAGAGAAGTATTCTCCTCCACCATCTGATCTGAGTCGTTTCAAAGTCCTACCTGTTTGGTTTTCAACAAGAGCAATATACTTCTTAAAGCAATTAAACACTTCATCCTTGTGCTTCATGAAAAACAGAATGGTCCACCTGCTACAATCATCTATGAAAGACACATAATATCTTGAGCCTTGCTGAGTTGACAAGCTTCACACTTATAAATCATGTGTTGCCTTGTGATATTAGGCAAACCAAGTACACTTTGGTCCCTGCAAATATGTTTGAGTGTCCTCTCACCAATGTGAGCAAGCCTTTTGTGCCATATCTCCAACTCTGTTAGAGTTTGAGATCCATAGCTAAACAAAGCTATGTTCTTTGTATCTTCCACTTCAAAAGTGAAAAGCCTTCCTGTCTTTTCTCCTTTGGCAATCATTCGAAAGCCTTGCCTTGGGTCTTCAACATATGCTCCAAATCGATTGAATCTAACCTGCAATCCTTTTTCAACAATCTGTCCAACACCTATTAAATTTTTGGTAATTGTAGGGACATACAAGACTTTGCTTAAGAGGTTCATATTCCCATCTGATGTCTTCACATTACCTATCTTCTCCACTGAGTGATTTGTGTCATCTCCTGTCTGCACTTCATGCTTGTTATGAGGATCTTCCAAATCAGAAAGTAAAGCCACATTTCGTGCTACATGGTTCGAGCATCCCGAATCAATGTAAAATATGTGATCATCATCCTTACCCTTCTTCGCTGATAGATTCATAATCAATAATGAATCTTCTTGACTTTGGTCCTCTGCATAGTTATTGTAATCTCTTCTTCCTCTACGGCCACTTTGATAGTTGTTGTTGTTGTTGTAATTGTTGTTGTAGTAGTTGTTGTTGTTGTAGCCTCCATTGTATCTACCTCTATTTGATCCATAGCCACCTCTATTGAATCCTCTTCCTCTTGAGTTCCTAGGGTTCCTAAAACATTCTTAAGTAGTATGGCTAGATAAACCACATATGTTGCAAGGTTGAGATGATTGGAATCTCCCCCTGCCTTGCTTTCCACCTCTGCCTCTTCCTCTAGCTCTTCCTCTACCTGCAAAGTTTGCTTGGAAAGAGCTTCCTTCATCTTCATTCTTCCTATTCTTTGACTTGTTCTTGACCTTAGCTTTATCAGAATATAAGGCAGAAGTTTGATTACCTCTTGAGGACTCACCACCTTTGCTAATCTTTGCTTCATGAGTGAAGAGTTGGCCCATGAGTGTGTTGAGGTCGGGTACATGCATATCCATGTATAAATCCATGGCTGTTGTGAATGACTCCCACTTGTCATCTGCTTTGATTCCATTCATGATTTGTCTTATGATTTGCTCCTCTTCAATTACCTCTCCAATGCTTCCAAGTTGGTCGGAAATCTCCTTCATCTTTGTGACATAATCAGTCACATTTTGCTTTGGGCTTTTCTTCATTGTTGTGAACTCCATCCACAATTGGTTCTTCCTTGCTCGAGTGTTGGAAGAGAAGAAATAAGCAAGTGCATTCCAGGTTTCTCTTGATGTCTTGCATCCCTTGACATGAGGTAAAAGAAAATCAGAGATTGAGTTTAGAATATAGGACCTTGCAAGTGCATCCTTCGAACACCAATTCGAAAGTCCTTCCACTTCTTCATGTGATGGTTGCCCTTTGTTCCTCATGGTTGGCATTGCTTCATCTCCGGATATGAATCCATATAGATTCCTCCCTTGAAGGTAAGCCTCCATCCTTAGAGACCATGCCGGGTAGTTGTTTCGATCCAATTTGTCAATTGTTGATGGAAATCCATCTCCCATGTTGCTTGACTATGCTCTGATACCACTGTGAAGAGAGATGGTGTATGCAATCCAAAGATGAGTAGGTGCTGCTACAACCAGCTTCACACCAGCCAACTGAGACTTCAGAGTTGATTAGTAGACCCTTTAAGCTTCCTAAATCCACCAAAATATCAGCCAAGTACTTTGGAACATGTATCCCAAAAGTTTAAGTCAAGACAGACTAGTTGCGAAATGACTAGCTCCCAAAACTTGCTATTTTTAGACATACACCTGCTGAAAAAAATGAACAGTGCTCTCAACTTGGTAGGAATTAGAAAAATTCCTTTTGGGCATAGCAAATAGACTTAGCAAGCTTCCCAATCCAAGTTAAAACACTTCAAATGATGGACTGAGCACTGAGAACAAGTTTCAACAATTTCTGGAACATCCCCACAATTCTCGGGGCTCTGCAGAGATAGACTAGTAAGCAATAAAATGCAGATATCTCCAAAAGTATTAATCCAATGACCTTGAAAATTTATATAGTACGAGCTATCCAACGCAAGTTAAATCATTGAAAAAGGTTTAGTAAAACTCGAGATATGACCTTCTGAAGGTATTGCTCTGAGTGAGTCTAGTAGAGAACAAAACAGAGAAGTAGATGATGATAAATGTATAGATTCACATATGATTACAACCACATTGGCAATGAATCTTTGCACAATGGGAGTAGAATGATAGAGGTATGGAGTAAGCTCTTCAATCTCTACAAAATGACATGAAGTGGTCACGTACAAGGCTTGCTAATCACCTCTTCCTTCTTGCTCCTTTTATAGCTATTCTTGGAGGGAGTTTTGAATTCGAATTCGAATGGCTCCACCTAAAAGTGATCCCCAAAGTTAGGAGATATTCCCTCAGCTCAAAAATTCGTGGTTTTTGGTAGTTAGAGCCACGAAATTGTTTTTACATCATGCATGAGGTAAGCCATCCTTTTCCTTTTTTCTTTTTCCATTTACAAGAGATAAAATGTACTCTTTTACAAGAGGTGTTCACATGACTACTCATGTGACTTACAAATGAGGATAATATCAAGCATATCAAGCATGTAGGCTTGGGCAAAATGCACCAACAAATGTATGGAGAATATTAGTCAAAAATGGGAGAAAAAATGGGTAACCTAGAAAAAGAGTTATAGGATGCATTTATAGAAGCCTCTCAAGAAAAAGCAATGACATTAAACATCATAGTAGCATATTCTCTCCCTAAAGACATAGAGATGTTGCTTAATGCATATAAATCTCTTATAGAAAGTGATCCAAGTGTGGAAATGCACTACCAATGTTATGTTGATGCTCAATTGGAGAAAGAAATGCTTAGCATGTGCAAATAACCCTTAGATTTATCTCAAAAAGATATTGATGATGCTAGGCACTTAGGGAGAGAACACACATATTGATAGTTCAAAAACATGTTCTCACTTGAAGGATGTATTGAGAACTATGATTACCTAAGATGGCTAGAAAAGAAACTGCACCAATAGAAAATCCCATTGAGACTAGAGTAGTTCCATATTTATCTTCAACAACAAAACCTACCACTAAAGTGACTAATGATGTAGTTGATGAAGAGATAGAAATGGTCTCTGTGATACCTGAAGGAGAAGAAAAATAGCCACGGTACTTGTTGAATGAATTACAAGAAGCAAGATGGAACAAAGAAAGGAAAGATGGTCAAGAACCTCCCTTTAGACAGTTTCAAGATGATGGAGAATCTCAATTTTTTGGTTATCCCTCAAAGGAAAGCATTTCATGGATAGATTTATCAATAGAAGAAGGTGAGGATCTTATGGAATTGCCAATAGATAGGAGATATGAGAGAGATTTTATAGTGAATAATGCAAGACCCATTAGATTTCCCATTCTACATTCTATGGTCAAGACCCAATCTGATCATACCTCTCTTAGTCCCATTCAAACTCCTTCCGGAACTTCCACTCATACGAGGAGGCTAATTTGTTACTTGAGCCACAAAGGCAATCATCCATGATCTCCCTCATTTGAACCCTCCTCACCTGAATCAAACATGGCCCATGCTGATCTCACTTCCATACTCTCGTGTATTAATACCAGCTTCCCTACATTTAAGGGAGCAACTTGGAGGATTCTTATGATCATCTAAGATGTTTTTTGGCACTATGCAAAAGCAAATGCTTGGAAGGAAGGACAAACACTTTCCAATCTCTTTTCCCTGTAAGTTTGGATGGACTAGAAGACAAGTAATTTGATCAGTTTGAGGAGGACCTTTTCCTCACATGGAAGGAACTAAAAGAAGATTACTCAGTGGCCTTCAGAACAAGAAAATCCACCAAGAAAGTTCTCAACGAGTTATAAAATCTATGACTCAAAATGGGTGAGTCCTTCTGTGAACTACTAACAAGGACAAAGGCACTAGTAGCCAAGCTACCTAAAGTGGCCTTGAGTGAGTTCTTGGTGAAGAAGTGGATGGGAAAGGCACTTCTCATCACCATAAGGCATAATCTCAAAGACCTCTTAGCCCCCAAGATATGATTAGACAAGTTTGTGGACACAATGACAGACATCGACCAAGCTCAAATCCATTTCGAAGAAACCTCAGCCCTTGTTGGAGGACAGGACGACTCGGTGGCATTGCTCAAGAAGGAGCTAGAAGGTCTTAAGGTGCAACAGAGAGGTCCTACCAACACACCCACTCAAGAAGGAGCTAGAAGGTCGTAAGGTGCAATAGAGAGGTCCTACCACCACACTCGCAATGCTAGGGTGATCCATGACTCGGGACAATACTCCATGTGGGTGCAAGAGAATGAAGAGCTAAAACAAGTGCATATGGAGCTCAAGCCGGACCACAACATGCCGAACACAACCAACTCAGTCTCAGTAGAAGAAGAGACAGAGTGAGATCAAGACAATGAGCTATTGGGGTGGTTGGGCATAGAATCTCCCCCATGTTACACTACCACTTATTGTATGAAGGAAATAGTTGAGGTAGAGGAAGACTACGACATGGGGGCACTAGGTCTAGACAATCCCATGACTATGGCAAGGAAAGAAACCCACAAGTCAAGGGGATTATGAAGGCAATAAAGAGTGGAGGATGTGGCTAAAACAGAATGATTCAAAAAATTTAGAACAATTACCAATCAAAGAGATATCCCCAAGATGGGTCCAAAACAAAAAAACTATCATAGACATGAGGGAGACCCCTACATAGTCTGAGTGGTGTTCGAGGAAAAGACCTATTACCTTGAGGAATCCAAAAGTGATGAGCTAGTGGTTTGGTAAAGGAAGTGAACCTGGGGATCGTGGTGAAGCTAAATCTGTCCTACTAGATGCATGGTTATGATAGGAACCCATCCTATTGAACCAGGTAGTAACTTTTTTGAAAGATTTTAAAGATGTTTTTGTGTGGAGTTACAAGGATCTAACAGGCATCTTGCAGCATTGGGACTTCACACCATCCCCCTACTTCCGGATGCCAAACCCATAAGACAAGAATTTACAAGCTCAACCCCAGATATGCAAAGGCAATCTGGAGGGAAATCGACAAAATGGAGGTGGTTTGCATTATAGTCCCAATGGAACATTTACACTAGTTATCATCAATAGTCATCATGCCAAAAAATTAGTCCAATAAGATCCGAGGATGTGTTGACTTTTGAGCTCTCAATATCCAATCTTAACAATCCCAAAATAAAATATTTCCTTTCAAATATACATGTATGCAAGTCTTAGGTATTCAATGATATCATTGCACAAGTTGGAGGAGGAGGAAAAAAAGACCACTTGATTCACTAGGCCACTTGATTGTTATGTTGAGCCAAATAGAACTATAACACTACTGAAAGGGAGGCCCTATCTAACACTATGGAAAGGGAGGCCCTATCTATCATACTCACTCTACAAAAATTTTGACATTATCTGCTTGGCGTCAAGTTTGTTGTGATCACTAATCACTAGGCCTTAGAGTATCTGCTCAACAAACCCCAAGTCACTAGACGGATCTGATAATGGCTCTTGTTGTTTTAGGAGTTCAACTTTTAAATTTTGATTAGACCATAGCAACACCATATCATTGCCGACCATGTGTCCTACATTGTACCAAAGAAAGAGTAGATGAACGAAATTTTATACAGCTTTCCAAATGCCTCACTCTTTGTCATCGAGGAATTTTTTGTTGTGGTACCAGGAGCTGTGCAATTTTTGACCTCTGAAACATTTTCTCTTGATTCCCACCCCTTGATAAGAGAAGGCTACTAGTAGTGTAGAAACTACAAGTAGATCATAAGAACACTTTACAAGTAAAATTAATATGGAAACCTCCAAAATTGTCTTCTTCCACACATCATGGGATCTAGAGACCCCCTTGAACATATCATGGTGTAGAAGATACTAGATGCAAGTCTATGGTGGTTGAAACTCTTCAAGGAAGCCACTACTTGGGCCAAAAAATGTGATGCATGTCAGAGGTTTGGATCTCACCCTTCATGCAAGAAACATAGTCCTCTCACCATCTCCATCGAATGGAAACCCTTTGAGCATTGGGGATTAGATTTCATGGGCCCAATCTATCCTCTAAGCTTGCCTGGAAAAGAAAAATACTTGTTGGTGGCCAATGATTACTCCATCAAATGGGGAGGTAAAAAAAACTTAGGATTGCTCTGCTTCCATAGTAGCATGATTTTTGTTTGAATATGTGTGTGCCCGATATGGATGCCCTATCGAAATCAGCATAGATCAAGGAACTCACTATGTAAACAAATCCCTATAAGAACTATCCCTCATATATAAAATCCTCCAATAAAAAATCTTCCTTGCACCAACAGCCAGATTGAGAGCACCAACAAAACATTGGTCAAGCTTCTCAAGAAAGAATGTATTATGAACCCCCATGTGTGGGACATAACTTACATAGGCACTATTTGGGCCTACCAAACAACCTACAAGGATACCATTGGACATACCCCTTTTCACTTGGTATACGACATCAACCCTATAGCACCACTCAAACTCTTGTCAAGATCTACTCGAGTTGAATGACTACACCACAAAAAAACTCACAATGACACCACATCCCTTGCTTCCTGCTTAGAATATCTACATAAACAAGAAGAAATCTATGAAGAAGCTAGAGCCCTACTAGAAACGGCCCAATGCAAGAGGAAATTGACTCATGATAGGACATTATGGTTGTCCAAGGTTCAAAAAGGCTCTTTGGTGTTACTCTAGAATCCTGCTAAAGAAGTGCAAAATAGAGGAAAAATTGTCCCACTCTGGGAAGGAACATACAAAGTCGTCACTCTCTTGAGTAAGGGCACAACACTCAACACTCTCCAAGGTCACCCTGCACCCTTGGTCAATATTGCATGACTCAAACCTTATCTAGTCTAAGCCAATTTTCACTCACTTGCTTGTAAATACCTCCTTGGTAAACATAGTTCATTGTGTACGTGAAGTCTTAATCTTAGTTGCAAGTCTTTGAGAAAAAAAGTCCCTCATCTTTGTAATATCTTTTGATTGACCAAAATTTTGAGCTCTCAAATTTTCAGTCTTCTTGCACTTCAGTCATCAAAAAGTTTGGTCTTCCTGAATTTTAGTTTTCCAATCTTCAAGATGGAGCGCCCTCTAGTGGTGGGCACTTGTAGAAGCCTCACCATGTTTTTCTAAAGCATCAATAAAGGGACAAAAGAAGCACTCTCATCAAATTTTCTTATGACCAAGAGACATGAATTACCCTCATAATATATGAATCTGTGTTCCCACTACAAACCTACGATGTCTCCCTTGTAGCATTATTCATCTCCTATACTCCGTCTACATGATATCCCTCTCCTTTCTTAGTGTATTTCTTGTCTGAGCAAACACACACATCTCAAAGATATACCCAAGGCAACCTCCAAGCACACTCATTATTTACCTCTTGCTCGTGTGCAATGATAGTTACCACAATCTCTTCTCCTCAATTTCTATGTATCAAAATCTTGTAGAAGGATCTCTCTCCAAGGCCTCATGATGGTAAGTCAAGGTAAGCCATCGGTGAACCCATCGACAACTTCAGCAAATCATCTTCCCCTCTTCTATATAAGGGGCAGAGATGTGTAGGGCAAAGAAGGCATTATATGGTTTGAAGAAAGCACCACATGTTTGGCATGAAGAGATACATGCCTACTTGCTTGCACATGGTTTTGAGAATAGTCCAATTGAGAGCATGTTATATGTTAAGAATGAAGATGATGTACTTTTGATCATCGTTGTATATGTTGATGACATGCTGCTCATTGGTCCTAATGAGAAGCATATTGTTGAATTTAATGTTGATTTGCATGCCTCTTTTGAGATGTCGAATTTAAGGCATTTGCATGGTTATTTGGGCATTCAATTTATGCACGTTGATGGGGGAATAACTTTGTGTCAAATAAAATATATTGAACACATTATTGCACATTGCCACTCCTATGGAAACAAGTTTATGATCGATTATTCATAGCACATTAAGGTTCACAATCCACATCATGAAACTAGAAGAGGAGATTTTTTTCAGACCCCTTCTCCCATCATGTAGACATTTCACCATCCACATGCAGTAAAATTCATTAAAAATTAAAAATATCATCAAAATATACAAACTCTTCTCTTGTATAGCAAATTGTTCCACTTTCTTTTTGCTTCACACATAGAGGGGGTACATAAATTTAAGCTCATTATTCCATACTCCAATGAAAATAGTCGAGAGAGTAGACACATTTTTTTTTCAAGTGGGTGTATCTTTTCTTCAATCAAAGATCTCCCCCCTGCTTGGTTCTGTTTTCTCCTACCCTCTCCCACAATGAAATATGGCAAGGGATATCCCCTTGTTGGTGGTTAGTTACTTGGGCTAGATGTTGGAGGAAAATGCCTCATGTGCTTATCTAGGACTCTTTGGGATTAAACCTCGAGTTGTCACCCTTCCTAAGGAGAACATTTTGGCTAAGCAAGAAGATTTGAAGAGGATTTGCCTCATTGGGTAGATGTTTGGTCCTAAGCCGTCTATTGAATCCTTCCGACAATGGTTCAATAAGGAGTGGTTTCCATGGGGCTTAGTTGTTAGGAAATGCTAGTTTCCAACAGCAAACCACGTTCTTGTGAGTTTTGAAAATGAGGAAATTGCCTTCTAAGCCTTGTAGCTTGGCACCTAGAAGGTATGGCACATAACTTTATGCCTCTTCAAGTGGTTCCCAGATTTCATCCCAAACAAATCAAAACTGCCAAGATTTTTGCTCTGGGTGGAATGTCCTAACCTATCCTACTTCCTTTACAAATTTATTAAGGAGATTGTCATGACTTCTTTTGATCATTTGCTTCTAGGGAAGATGTCATTGGTTTCATTTATGAAGGTGTGATGCACTCGTTCAATGCAAGATGGCACCCTCAGATCTGCATTGAAGCGGATCTTAACTTGGATTTACCCCTCAAAATCAACATACTCATTGGTGAAGAAAAGCCTCTTGAGCAAGAACTAGTATACAAAAAATTTCCTAATGCATGCTTTCACTAGGGTCGCAAGGCCATAGGATCAAAGACTTCCCTTTAAGATAAAAATAATTGAGAACAAGATAAGGAAAATGTGTAGGTTATGGTTAACAAAGTCACTTTGACCCAATGGGTTGATGAGTGTGCCTCTGAAGAACATTTAGTGGAATCAGAGAAAGTTAAAGAAACACAACTCAAGGGTCATAATGTTGAGGCCTCCATGGAAGTGAGATGTAGAAAGAGAAGAAGCCCCAAAGGTGGTTTAGCGATGAGTCCCTCTCACTCGGTCCCTAAAAAAATATCTTCCATAATCTAGAAAAGGAGGTAATCTTTTAGACCACCATGGTGAAACTAATCAATAGTTGACTTATGAGGAACCCAAGATAATTATTCCACAAGCAAACAAGGCAATCAAGAAGGGCACAAAAAAGAAGATAACGAAAGTTAAAATTTTGGATCTATGATTCATGATCAGGTTTCAGAATCATTTGTGATGTTGGTTTCTCAGAAAAAAAACACCGAATAGGGTTCCCTTGGAAGAGCCCCCTCGAATGACGACTCATGTGCTAGGAAACCTCAACTTCAAGAAGAAGAGACAAACAAGGAAAAGAGGGATACGTCCTTGATCGACAAAGATCTCTACCTTCATAAATGAATTTTGTTTGGTTCAACTTATGAGGGCTATCAGACCCCTCAAAAGGGATCATGATTGGTCATTGGCTCCAAGATAAAAGTGTCAACCTAGTTCATCTATCTTCAAGAGATCGAAATTGATGACATTGAACTTCAAAAGAGACTTAAAAGTATTTCAATGTCTCATTTTTGGTTCACCACATACATCTATAAGGGAGTGGTGGTGCAGATATAGGCTTCAAGCTAGTCAAGCACACTTTCTTTGTGGAAACCTTGGTGGATTGGAACCATTGGTGGATTGATGCTTCTTTTAAGGACCCTCTCTAGTTATCCATTGCTTTGATGTGTGCACCCAATTTAGACATGGGAATATGGACTACTTGGCATTCTTTGGACACCCTACCCTTTGAGGTCATCTTATGCGAGGACTTTTGTTACACTTTATGGCAAAATGGAATGTTATATGGATTTTAAATATCTTCAAAAATATATATATAAATCCACACATGCTCACGCCCTCATGATTATTCACCTACTAAATCAAAACACAAATCACATAAAAACCTCAAGCATGTTATACTTTATGGAATAATGCAATTTTATATGGATTTTAATGTCTTGAGTTTTTTAATGTGATTTGTATTTTGATTTAGCAGGTGAAGAATCATGAGGGCATGAGCACACGTGGATTTATACATATAGTTTTTAGATATTTAAAAGATAATATTTTAGATTTTTTTGTAAAAAGAGTAGATTGCTTAGAAAGCAACATTTTTGTAAAAATAGTAGATCGCTTAGAAAGCAATGTTTTTGTAAATAAAGCAAATTTTTGTAAATGCATGCTTCTCGAAGCACTACCCGCATGTATCTTCTATTCAATATGTAATGGGAAATACTTATAAATACACATAATATGATATGAATCGTCTATCAGAGTATGTGGGGGGAGATTGTACCCAATCTTGTGTTTAGTCTCTTGTCTTTCTATATTCTATGAGTGCTTTTGTGAGATTTCAATTCTATACTATCTCTCTGTATGTGCATCTGCAAGATCCAATTAACAACTTTAATATGGTGGAAGTTTTGTATGATAGATGGGAGCAAAGAGGAAAAATTATTGATGGTCTTGAGATGACATTTGGGACTAGGTTAAACTCCACCATGATTTGGTGGAAGTTAAAGATGAGCATGACTTCTCTTGATCGAACCTCGAGTCGAGTGTTGATTTATGAAAATCTAGACTTGAAAAGAGCTATATTACATAGAATATCATAAATAAGTTGGGTCCCCCATCCTTCTCTCAATGTGTGGACTTAATTTTGTCAGATCATTACCTAGTGGTTCTTAAATTCAAGCCACAATTAAGACATAATAAAGCTCCCTCGTTTCATGCTAATCCTTCAACCCTCTCCCTCCCTTTTTTCCAACAGATAATTTCCTTGGTGTGGATCGAGGCCTTTAGCACCCATGCCTCTCTCGTCAAGTGTTGGAAGTTGGCTATCAATCAGACTTAATATCTCCTTAACAATGCTCAAAAGGAGATATTGAGTCAAATAGAGCATTCCAGGTTCGTGGGCTCTGGAAAATTAGAAGCAAGCTTAGATACAAAAAGGAAATTCAAAGAAAGAATATGCACATTTATTTTAAAGATTGGTGGCTAGGGAAAGCAAATAAACCAACTAAAGAAATGTGTAAAATCTTAAAGAAGAAGCAACAGAAGGAAGAGATCCCTTACATGATTGAGAACCATGGGATGGAATGCACTACTAATGAAGAGACTATTGATCTAATTGCCAACAACTTCACTCAACTCCAATTACATGGCTGCCATCTGTAGAATTAGAAACGAAAGGATTTTGCAAAATATGGTGCATCTTCTTGATTCCCATATCATTGACACATAGAATCTAGAAGCTACTGATTCTATGCCCAATGGTAAAAGCGTAGGTCTCGATGGTCTCACCAATGAGTTCTTCAAGACATTCAAGAGTGACTTGGTCATGCTGTTACACTTGGTCTGGTTGGAAGCCTTGCACTTTTGCGCTTTCCCTAACTTTCTCAATGAAGGTGTGATTAAGCCGATTCACAAAAAAGACAAAAAAACAAGATTGAAAATCGGTGGCCTATCACTATGTTGAAAACTCGATATAAGATCTTCATGAACGTCCTCGTGAAATGTATTGCCTTCCATCTTTTCTCATGGATCAATGAGGATAAAAAAGGGTTCATAAAGTGAAGATTCATTGAGGAGGCTATTATTGATGTGTGAGAAGGCCTTGAATTTTCTAAGGAGTCTTTTCAAATGTCCTCTTCATCAAAATCAATTTTGACAAAGCTTAAAATCACCCCACTCTTCACTCTCCAATCCCTAAAAGATCTCAATTGTTGCTCTAAATTCATCAAGATGATCTCAACACTTATGGAAAATGTCATCGCTCAATTTATATCAATGATCAACTCTCTCAAGTGATCATATTAAAGTGCTATATTAGATAGGGCTTCCCCCTAGCTTGACTTCTCTTTGTTATTGCCACCAATGGCCTTAGTTTCTTGCTTAATCATCATGGCCATCTTGGGAAAATCCATGGCTTTTGCTTCCTCATAGCCACAACCCGATGATAATGGGACTCTTCGTCGATGACACGAATGCTTTTGGGCATAATGATCTTAATAGAATCACCACCTTTTGGCAATGTCTAAACATATTTTGCATTGCTTTCATATCTAGAATAAATCACTCAAAAATAGCTTTCAAGGCTATTTCTAGGCCTTCTATGCAATCTTTGGTTAACCAAGGATGTCAAGAACTCGCTAATGGACAAATATTCCATCTGCTTGGAATTCCATTGGGTTTTGATGTTTCCATGGATCAGCACTCGAATTGGGTTCTTGCCAAGCTTGATAATAAACTTGCTTATTGAAAGGGCATGTAACTCAACCTAGCAAGGTGTGCCGTGGTGACCAACACCTTCCTTCTTTTATCGATTATATATTTTTTGGCATGTTGGATACCAAAAAAATAAAGAGTTTGAAAAGTTTGAAAGAACTTGTAGAAATTTCCTCTAGATAGGAGATCCCAATAGGAGAGGTGTGTCCAAAATGAAATGAGCCATTTCTGCAAACCATAATGATTATGGTGGTTTGGAAATTCTAGATGTTGGGGGAATTGCAGATAAGCTGACTATCAAGTGGATGATTAAAGCATGGTGCAATGCGGAAGCTTCCTTGGCAAAATTGATGCTCAAAAAAAAATCTCCTCTTACACTCATGGGACTTCCTAGGTGGAAGGGGCATGATCTGCTCACTTTGATATTTTCTCCTTTTCCAGTGACTCCCAGAGGTTCAAACTTAGTATGCTCCTTGTGGGAGAGTTGTGTTGATATATTTAGGTAGTGATGTGTGTGAACACACTAGGATTGTCGGGAAACTTTTTTCCCTCTTTAGAATGTTTTTCCCCTACTTGTATATACATCTATAACCTTAATGGGCCACTTATCTTTGTACTCTCTCTTGGTAATACATTCAGTATTGTGTGTTGTGCTCCAAGCTTCTTCTTCCTTGTGTTGTTCGCGTGCTTCCATTGACCTCAAACTCCAACAATTGGTATCAGAGCAGGTTGTTGCTTCATCTAGGGCATCGTCAACACCCCTCCATACACAGTCTCAGAATCATACGAAATTTGATGAACATACTCTGAGCTCGTTTCAGCCTTTGAATGCACTATCACAGCACATGTGTATGCAATTTTGTATTTTTGTGCCAGGTTTTAGTTCGCCAGTACAAGCATCTCAAAGTCTCCTACAGGTTTAGAAAAACTCCACAGGGTAGTTCTGTTCAACTTTTTGAGATACATTCATTTTTTTGCATCAAGGTATTTTAGTTAGTGGCCATGGGTGAAACTAGTGATGTATTCCATATGTTGGATGTTGAGGATAAGTTGGATGGTACCAATCAACCATTATGGGCTTATATGATGCATCATGTATTGGTTGCAAAAGGACTCTGGAATATTATGCAAGGTGTTGAAAAACTTCCTATTACACCTCCAAATACAATTACTGAAGGTGATGTAGATGGCATTGAAGATGGTGATATTCTTCAGGTTCGTGTTCGTGTTGCAGTTCTTGCTACATCCACTATAGAGCAACTTCGTTGGGATGGAAGAGATGCTAAGGCACATGCATTGATAGCCTTATCTATCAAATGTGCCATTATTCCTCACATTCGCTCTTGCAGAACCACAAAGGATGCTTGGGATACACATACCAGTTTATACCAGGCAAGGAATGAGGCTTGTGTTGCTTACCTCCAAAAATAGTTGGAGAGTGAGCACATGAGTGAAGGAGATTCCATGTATCGTTTTTTGACAGAGATCAAAGATTTGAAGGAGCAATTGATTTCTGCTAATGAAACCTTGCCTGACAGCTCACTTGTGTAGATTGTTTTGAATGGTCTTGCGAACTCATATCAAAGTTTTGCTTCTACTCTTTGATTGATGATGAAAGGCAATCCAAATGACTTAACGTTTGAGGATTTAGTCTCTATTCTATTACAAGAAGATCAAACTAGGCAAAATAGGTTGATTATGCATGTTGCAGATCAAGCTTTCCTAGCTAGTTAGAAGGGCAAAGGTAAATGGAGCTCATCTACTAGTAAGCCAACTTTGATCATCTGAATTTTGCTAGTTTGTTACGCTTGTAGAAATTTGAAATGGTGTCCTCTTTGGCCAAACTTGAGGCACCTGGTAAGGATGTTTGTGAAGGTTGTATTTTGGGCAAAATG
The DNA here is from genome assembly GCA_020310875.1 of Ceratopteris richardii. Classification (NCBI taxonomy): domain Eukaryota; kingdom Viridiplantae; phylum Streptophyta; class Polypodiopsida; order Polypodiales; family Pteridaceae; genus Ceratopteris; species Ceratopteris richardii. The sequence goes on from CM035444.1 coordinate 53,108,877, forward strand.
CAGCATTCCTCCTTCCCAAAAGATGGTTTAGTTCGAGCTTGCAGCTTGTTCATAGTGATGTCTATGGTCCTATGTAGACACCTTCTTTTGGGAACTATCTTTGCTTTGTGAATCTCATCAATGATTTTTCCAGGCATGCATGGGTACAACCATTGAAAGCAAAGTCCGAAGTGTTTATGTGCTTCAAAGAGTTTCTGGTTTTGGCTGAAAATCTATGAGCATGTAAAATGGGCACCCTCCATTCTGATCGAGGGGGGGAATATATGTCTTCTGATCTTAATGCATTTTTGGCTGATCATGGGATAAAACATCATTGTACATTGTCGTATACACCTCAACAAAATGGAGCTGCTGAAAGGAAGAATAGGTCACTCATGAAGATGACGAGGTGTATGGTCAAGAGTCAAGCTTTACCACATAGTTTTTGGCTTGAGGTTGTTATGTGTGTAGCATATGTACTTAACAGGTGTCCCACTAAAGCATTGCAGTCTATGACTCCATATGAGGCTTGGCATGGTCATAAGACATCTGTTGCTCACATGCATGTTTTTGGTTGTCTAGCATATGTGTTAGTGCCTAAACAACAACGCAGGAAATTAGATGATAAAGTAGTGAAATGCATTTTTGTTGGGTATAGTTTTGAAAGCAAAGGCTATCGTCTATATCATCTACAAACTAAACACATTTTGTTTAGCCATGATGTTGTTTTTGTGGAAGATACTATTCAACCATTACTTTCATGTACTAAGAAGACATCAATTAGCTCCAAAGACATGCATTGGCACTTTACTGCCTCTTTTTATAGGTGGAAAATCTAGTGATGGTCCTAATGAGGTAACTTCTCACCCTTTACAGGTTTCACATGATCATGTGGATGATTCCATTTCTGATGCAAATTTACATGATGCACTTATTGATAAGAGAACTGATATAGAGGAGGAAAAAACTGTGCCTAAATGGTTAGTGCAGGCTTTGGGATATAGCAAATTAGATGCAGCTCTATCATATCGTACTCGTTCAAGATCTCGTAGTGCTTCATTTGCATCAAATTGCTATGCTATGGCTGCCTCGATTCTTTATGATCAGAATGATCTAGTTTTGTTTGATGAAGCACAAAATTCAAAACAATGGATGACTGCTATGCAATCACAATATGATGCTATTATGAAAAATGGTATCTGGCCTTTATGTGACTTGCGTCCTGGCAAGAAGGTCATTGGCACTAAGTGGGTATACAAGCTGTTAAAGGTTATTTCGTCGTTTATGATTATCGTAACTATTAATTGCCTACCGCAGTCGTTAATTACTACTTCAACGCAACAACTCTTCGGAGACTCCAGAATCTGGTTCCATACCTATGTACCAGATATTTCCGAGTCTCGCCCTTTCGCTCTGAATTCAATATTACCGCAGAAAATACACTGCCTCGAATCACGTGGGTCCTTGGGAGTGGTAGGGGTCTGTTGGACAGAGGCCCTATACTATTTTCCCAACTTCTCACTCACTCGTTACTCGGTCAGCGCGTCTTAGCTCAGTAGTTGTTTCTGATCAACCACGACTATCAACATCTTAGAATCCCGTACTCCAAGATCTACCTGCTATAACAGTTGAGCAGTAATCCGGACCGAGAATCAATACACAAAGCGCACTGCTGGTAACTTAACACGACCACACCACGAAATCCTTCTGCACAATTTACGACTTTACCGAGTACCACATTCAAATTGCAAGACCTACTGACTATAACTTGTCGCGCACTTTATCATCATTCTACTCGTATTCAGAACACTACTGGTACTAATCTGAACATAATTATACTACCTGCTCAGTCATTCACAGAGACTCATAACTCACAACCGAACCATGTTAGTTCTCTATGCGTCCGTGCTCCACAGAAGAACGATCAGACAAACGCATTCCTGTCGACTAACGCTTAGGAAATACTTTAATCATTACCGGGTGAAATCTCTGCAACACCGTATCAATTCGTAACACTGCGTATAACGCACATACGTACACAAGCACATACACAGGAGAGGGAAGGAAGCAGACGAAACAGAACAGAGTTACTCTTGTTCTACACATACAACACTTATACGTGCAATTCCCAAAACACAGGGGACTCTTTAACTCGTTACCGAACAGAATCTCACAATCGCAGTACCGACTCGTAACACACAGTGTATCACACATACACAGTCGAATGATTACACAGAGAAAGTGCACAGGCCGGACGGAACCAAGACACTCTACTCGTTGCACACAGTAGAAGCAGTAAAGTAACCCCAAAACGGGAACTCTCACAATGTATTCGCAACTTCCAAAAAACACGGGGAGCGGGGGCTCTCTGGGCTCCTTGGCTGGGCTGCCCTCTGATCGCTTTAAATAGAGTTCTGTTACAAGGCTTTTACGCGAATCTTTCTTTACCGCGTACTTTCAGAAGGGTTCTTTCTACATTAAAAACCTCTGTCTAAAAAACTCTGTCTAAGTACAATTGTCCTTTGTTCGGCGGCCGTCTAACACTGGCACGCACGGTGGACTCGAACCCGCAAGTGCAATACTGTAGGTGATATCCTTTTGCCTGGGGCTATGCATCAGAAAGGCTCTGATTGTCCAAGCCCGCATAGCCTAGTGGTTGATGCTTTGAGTCTCAAGGAGGAAGTCCTGAGTTCAAATCCTGGCTGGACATAACCATGAGTTCCCAAAGATGGGTGTCCATGATGTTCCCCAAGATGGGTGTCTCTACCTTACGAGGTCGGGTGTGTGTGTCTTTCCAATTCATTGTACTCTCAAAAAAAGAGAAAGACTCTGATTAATCGTTCATAATGTCCATATCCTGCGGGTGTTTCTGCAACTATCTTCCAATCCCGAATATGTTGCTGTACGTGGTAGGTCGTCTCTTTCTCCATAATTCCTTCAAACTCGTATAGCTGGTCTAGTTGCCTCAAGGACTCAAAACTTTAGATACTCGCAGCTCTTCCTTTAACTAGTTTTCTGAACATCTAAGCCCTTCTGAAAAACATGTCGATTTAATACATATAATAAGAATCTACTCTTGATTTCGTTGTTACCTGGGCCCTCTTTCTTGATCTTGTGCTTTAAGCGCTTCGTGTATGGAATCAAAGTACCCTCTGTGCTGTTGAATCCATGTCTTCTGCAGAAGTGATGTAACCATACAGTATCCTATCACCACCTGGCTGAGATGTCCGTTTATATTGTCTGTCGGTCCATGCCAGGAATTAACTTCCCAATCCTTTCTGATCGCACTTGTTCTCGTGGCGGAACAGATCCACTGTCCCCAGGGTGACTTAGCAAACTGTAGGAGTCCCATCCTCTGGTGATGTTGTCGAAGTTCTTTGATATTCTCCATCAAATCCTCGTCATTATCCTGTTCGTTTCGCCTGTCGTCTTCCGAATCGCTAGCCATGATCACTTCTCCCGAATCGCTGGAAATGATCAATTCTTCCCCGCAGTTGTATGCGCACTTCATCACTTCCCGTCTTGCTTTCGTCTGCATCGGCATCATCCTTGACGCTACCTTGCTTCATCACCCTTTCCGGCCACCATGAAGAGCGTTGTCTTTCAGTCTTGTTTCATACTAAGTCATACAGCGTACGCCTAGTGTCTTGCCAGCTCGATCGAAGCCACTGTGATGTAGTATCGACTGTAGTCTCGACACCGTTTGGTGTAAGTGTGCGTTCCCGGGTATTCGTATTTATAAGTGTGAGGCCTTAAGCTGCCAGTCGCTAGAATGATGGTATTCCATTCTGATATGACATCTTAGGCTACTGACCGGGATTCCCGAATCAAGAATCATCATTCTGGAGACTGGTGCTGGACTTGGAACGTCTTTTACATGTGTGAAAGTATTATGCACAAAAAATCGTGACTTCTAATACTAACTTTCGGACTTAGTATTATCGGGTCCTCGGGACTCGTACCCGCAAGTTCCTATGGTTCGGATACTATACCTTCTAAATACATACTTCTGGCAAGTCTAAATGTTCGGGTAATTTTCTTTTTAAGGGTTTCTAACATCTGGACTAAGGTGGTGGGTTCTAATAATTGTGCGTCGGTTCTAACTGCACTGAGGGCTATGGCTTGATTTAACAAAATGTCGGCTTGGGTTTGAAGAAAAGCCTCCTGTAGATAGAAGTCGTTGGCGAGCGCTGCATCTCGGGCGGTCGTAATTTCGGTTAATTTGTTCTGCAGCTCGTGGATACACTCCTTCTGGTTGCGTATTTGGTTGTCTTGACGTTCGAATTGTTGGGTTTGGAAATCCAGCGTTTTCTTTAATGTGTTTCGTTCTCTGCGGGTATTGGCGATGTCTTTCTGGTATTGGCCCTCCTTTATTAATTGTTTTTTGAGAATGCTGTTGACCGCGTCGGCGCATTCTTCGGCTCGCCGTAATCGTTCTTTAACTTCGGCAGCTTCTTTCTGTTGCTCCTGCATCGTCTGGGTGGTTTCTTGTAATTGACGCCTCGTGTCTGCGATCAGTTCTTCGAGAGAGGCGTTGATGTCTTCTTGTTCCTGAAGGGCGGTCTTCAGGTTTTGAATTTCTTCATTGGCATCTTGGATGATCAGGTCTTTGGCAGCGAGCTGTTCCAGGGCTGCATCTCGTTGTTGTAGTAAGGTCTGCTCTGTTGAAAACCGTGCTTGGAGTTCGGCTAGTAGTGTCTGCAGGTGATGATTCTCTGCTTTTACGGCGACGATCTCTTCCTGGAGGGGGGTGATGTCGGCTTCTATGGTGTCTACTTTGTGCTGGTATTCAGCCTTCAGGCTGTTTGTAGCGGCTGTAAATTGTGCGGGCAGCTGGTGTGATAGCTGAATGAGGAACTGCCCCATGGCGGCAAGTTCCGAGAATGCGTTGGGTGGCGGTGGTAGTTGAGAGGATGTATCGGAGCGTAGTTGCTGGGAGTTGGGTGGAGAGTAGTTAGGTGAGGAAGAAGAGGATGGTGCTGGTTCGGTGAAGGGTGGAAGGGGTGGTTCCGGTGGGGGGAGGGGTTTGGCAGGAGGTGATGTAGGGAGGACGGTGTCTGAGGGGTTTACCTTGGCGAGTGTTTCTGTCTGGTTGATGGCGTCGATGAGTCGTTCCAGAGCTTTGTTGGCCGATTCCTGTTCATCTTGGTGGTGCTCAGATTCTTTTTCGGTGGATAGTATTTCTGTTTCGGCTTGCTCCTGCTGGTCTGGTTGCTCCGTCGAGGTTTCGATGTGTGTGGTGGTGTCGTGGTACGTTTCTTCTTGGTCGTCTGGCTTCGTCTCTTGATCTTTTCCGGTGGATCCTTGGACTTCACTCTCCGAGGAGCTGATTCGAATGCGCTTGGTGCGGAAGAGTTGATTAATTTCTTCGTCTTCGTCTTCGGTGTCTTCGATCGGCTGTGCTGATTCCTCGTGCCTAATTGCGGGGCCTGTGGGTGGGGGTTGTGCGGCGAGAATGGTGGGAAAGAGGAAGGAGATGATGTGGGGAAGGCGAGAGCGTGGGGTGGATCCCTTTTGAAGCTGTTTAACGATAGCTACGCACTCTCTATGGATTCTCAGGAAGAAGTAGGAGGCAAAGTTTACAGGTTCGCGGGCTGCTAATTCTAAGGCGGAGTAGAAAGGGCGAGAGATACCATATGTTCTCTTCTGCAGGTTGAGAATTGCTACAAGGAATTGGAGGGCGGACCGCTCGGGGTCTGGGCGGCATAGGATGGCGTATTCGTTGGATGAGGAGCGAGGAAAAAGTTCGGTCATACGAGCAACAGGGATGCTCGGGCCATTTTCGCGGCCTTGCAGGGTGAGGCGGTAGGCGTCAGCGAAAGCTTGGAGGGTGATGACGGATCGATGTGGGAGGGCAAGGAAGACCCATTGTCGGTCTGCGAGGGGGCTTTGGGCAATGGCTTGGATGATCTGTGCAGCGAAGGGATGGGCTTCCACTGAGTGCCAAGGCAACTCAGCGAAGTTGGCCAACCCTCTGCATCGCAGGTATTCGCCTACGTCGGCAGGGATACCTTCACTGAAAGCGGTGTAGTTAGCTAGCGCCTCCATGGTGGTTACAGGCACATATACAGAAAACACAGAGTACTCGGATAACACATACAATCACAAAAATACAATAGCGGTTCTGGCGCAACTGAGGGGTTTAAATATGTAGAACACGGTGTGGAGGTGAGGATCATTGTGTGGTGCGGGAACGATATGGTTTGCATGCTGGCTTGCGTACTGAGTGATCGGTAGGGAGAGGCGGCTGGTATCATAAAGATCTGTACAAAAGACGGCTAAAAGCAAAACGTATAAATTTGTACAAAAACGTGGCTCGTCGCCGAATAATTAAGGCGTACTGGTAGTGGGATAATACGGTCGCAACTTCGATCCATTAATTACTTTTGGAAGTGGAATTCCGGTCAACGTAGTCAACCGAAAAGTTGCCGGACCTACTTGTGCTGAGATCTTGAAAGGGCCGAACCATCGTAGTTTGAATTTTCCTGCTGCTCTGTCCGATTTTGCATTATAGAAGAGTACAAGCTGTCCTACCGAAAAGACTGGCGTCTTCAAATATCGATCGTGCGTCTTAGCCTGCCTTAGTTGAACTTCACGCATAGTTAAAAAACTGAGCCATCGGTGCTCATCGAGTGCTCTGAGTGCGTCCATTCGTTCTGTCAGTGAAGATTCTGGAAGCATCTTCTGAGTGATTGCTACCCGCAAACTTGGGATGACTATTTCCATGGGAGCGATAGCTTCTAAGCCATAAGCTAACTTGAAAGGTGTCAGGCCTGTGGTTACTTTATATGTAGTTCGGTATGCCCATAATACTGCAGGTAGTAGTTGATCCCATCTCTCCGGTGTTTCCATGATCAATTTCCGGAGGATATTTAACAGTGCTTTGTTTGTACTTTCAGCTAGTCCGTTGGCACGTGGATAATAAGGAGAGCTAAATTTATGTGTGACTTGGAAGGACTGTGTGAGAGCCTTCATTAAATTGTTTACAAAATGCGTACCTTGATCTGAGACAATTTCCAGGGGTAAACCAAATCGTGGAAAGACATCCGTTAGCAGGCATTTTGCTACCGTAACTGCTGTAGCAGATCGCAAAGCCCAAGCTTCTGCCCATCGAGTTGCGTAATCTGTGCAAGTCAGTATGTATCGATTGTTACTGGATACTGCTGGAGGTGTAATGGGTCCGATAAAATCTAAACCCCATTTCTGAAAAGGTTCTAATGGTAAGATGGGTTGCAGGGGAAAAAGATGCCGTTGTAAGGGCTGACCAGTTCTTTGGCAAGCATCGCATTGTTTAACAAACTATGAGATATCTCTGTACATAGTTGGCCACCAGAGTCCTCCTTGTAGAATTTTCCGGTGAGTTAAGTCTGCTGCAAAATGGCCACCGGAAGGAATTGAGTGAGCCAAAGTGATAACTGAGTTAACTTCATGTGGTGGAATACAGCGAAGTAGGATTCCGGTATGATCTGTATAATACAGTTCTCCAGCAACTAACCGAAATCGGCGGCTAACAACTGCGATTTTTCTTCGAACTGCCTTGGCAGTCTCGGCCGGAAGGCGTCCTTCGGTGAGGAAAGTCAGAATCTGATCGTAGTATGTAGGTGGTGTTTCTAAGTTGGGTGACTCATCCGGTAGTGGTTCAGCATTATAAATCGCAGGAGTCGTGTCATCTATTCCTATCGGAGCTTCACCGGAATCTAGGCGTGATAAGAAATCTGCTAAGGCGTGTGCATTTCCGGGTTGGTGAATGACATCATAATCGAATTCTTGTAAAAGTAGCACCCATCGTGCCAATCGTCCTCCTAAGTGCTGCTGTCTTACTAGATAAACAAGGGCAGCATGATCCACATGGAAGGTAAATTTACGACCTAGTAGATAATGTCTGAACTTTTTGATTGAGTAGATTAGTCCTAGACATTCTCTTTCCGTGGTGGAGTAGTTCTTTTCTGCAGGCGCAAGTCTTCTACTGGCGTAATAAACAGGGCGAAACCACTTGTCTGTCTGCTGCATCAGAATACTGCCTATTGCAATATCTGAAGCGTCAACAAAAACATGGAACGGATTGTCCCAGTCCGGTGGTTGTAAAATTGGAGCGTGCGTCAGGAGATACTTGAGTCGCTCAAATGTAGTTTGACATTCTTCAGTCCATTCAAACTGTCGGGGAGTTTTTGTGATTAGCTTGTTCAGAGGTACTGCTAGGTGAGCAATCCACCGTAAGTGTCTGCCATGCCATCGTATTTGACCCATAAAACGCATTACTTCCTTTGGAGTTGTGGGTATCGGGGCTTCTAAAATCGCTGAAATCTTATCGGGGTCCACTTGAATACCTTGAGCAGATACAATATGCCCAAGTAGTTTGCCACACGAAACGGCAAACACGGATTTGCTAGGATTAAGGCAGAGTCTATATTCTCTACACTTCTGAAAGCAGCATCGTAAGTGAAACAAATGGGCTATCATCTTCCCAAAGATTGAGAAGTCGTCGAGGTAGACTTGCATGAATGAAGTGAGATAAGGAGAAAATATCTCCTGCATACATCTTTGAAATGTGCTTGGCGCATTTCTTAGTCCGAACCACATTACTGTACAGGCAAAAACACCCCAATTGGTAATGAAGGCAGTTTTTGGTATATCTTCTTCAGCCATTCTAACCTGGTTGTACCCGCTGTATCCATCTAAAAATGAGTACATTTCATGACCTGCGACTCTATCGAGCATGGTATCCAAAAAGGGGATCGGGAAAGGATCTGGTACTGTTGCTGCATTTAGTTTCCGGTAATCCACACAGATTCGTAACTGCTTGTTTTTCTTTGGCACGATCACGATGGGTGAGATCCATTCAGCGTGTTCTACTGGTACAATGAATCCGACTTTTAATAGTCTATCAAGTTCAGCTTTTACTTGTGATGCATAATGAGGGTTCATTCTATAGCTGGGTTGTCTTTGCGGTTTCACTTCTGGTTTCAACATGACCCTGTGTTGATAGATGCGCGGATCTAATCCTTTCATGTCTTTGTAATCCCATGCAAAGACGTCTGCGAATTCTTGAAGAAGTTTAATCAAATCGGCCTTAAATGTTTCTGGTAAGTTCTGCCTTATCTTCACAGGTCGTGGGTGGTCTCTATCTCCTAGATTGTACGTGATCAGCTGGTCTTCTGGAATATAAAATTGTTGAGGTTTATCTGTATCATCTGTTGGCTTGAACAGTGGTTGTAATTCGTCGTCATGGGTTGAGGAGGTATTTTCCTGGACCGAATTTCCGGTGATAGCTACTACCGTACATATTGACGTGTTCCAGTTATCTATGACGGTTTGTAGGTCAACAGTTCCTAGAGTCATTAAATCGGCGTTACTCTTCAGAAATTGCTCTTCTTCATCATCTGACAGTCCATCTAACATGTGAACTGGTTCAGCAAAGTATGGTCGGGCGTGAGGTTCGCAAGATTGCATAGCATCTAGTTTCACCACATATTTACGATGGGCATCCTTGAACGTAAGCTCTTGTGCAGACCAGTCCTGTATTACCTTCGCATGCTTCAGCCAAGGTCGGCCGAAAAGAAGATTGTAATCCACAGTGGATTCGGGTAGATCTAGTATGACAAAAGTCATCTTGAAGGTTGTACCTTGTAGAGTGATTGGTACATTCCGCACAAGTCCTACAGGATGGACTCTTGATTGATCCGCCATTCGAACAAAGAATTGCACTGGTTCAATTTCGGTCCAGCCTAGCCTTTTGCATAATGCTGTGGTTGCAATGTTTACGCCTGAGCCTCCATCAATCAATACTTGCGTGATCTTTTGGTTCTTATACCATACTGTGATCAAGGGTACTGCGTGGTCAATCGCAGCATCAGGTTCCGGTTGAACGGCGGCTGTCGTAGGAATGCAAGAAGGTACTGGACTGAATTGTTGCTGAAACTGTTGTCGGATCCCAGGCACTAAGGCCAGAAGTTGGCCTAGAGGTAGCGTGATGGATGCCTTGGACAAAATTTCCCAGGCCTGTTGAGCTTGATTGTCTTGTTCTTTTGGACTTGCAGTCTCTACTGACGCAGAAATGTCTGCTGTTGTTTCTGCTGATGATGATGGCCCTACTGATGCATCCTTTTGTGTTGTGTCGGCCTTTGATGAAGAAGCCTGAGTCACCGGAATAGGTTCGGGGAACACTGGTGGTTCTGTTGTGGTCCAGTGACTGGCTTTGTTGTACATCCTTCGTTGTTCTTGTATCCCTGGATGACTGGTTGGCCATGTTCTTGGATGACTGCATTGACGGTTGCTGTCCCTTGTATCCTAGCGTTGTAGATACAGTTTCCGGTGGTGTGTCCGGTAGTGTTGCAGATAGCGCAAAACACTTGGTTCAGTGCACAGTGGGCACTTGTATGCCCCGAATTTTTGCATGTGGTGCAATATACTTGCCTGGTGATATCTTCAGCCGTATTTTTGTTTGTTTTTAGCCATTCCAAGTCTTCCGAAAATCCACCAATCTTGGATTCTAGCTGTAGAGCCATTGCAATAACGGCATCCAAGGTCATAGCTCCGACGCATCTTATGATCATGATCTGCTTCAGTTGTGGGGTTAATCCATTGATAAACCATTGAGAGATGACATCATCAGGTAGATTAGCGTGAGCCTGTGGTATCTGCCGTAAATGTGTTCGAAAGAGGGTAGCGTACTCTTGGACGGTCTGATTTACCTTCTGTCTGTTGTTCTGTAGATACTCAAAGATTTCAGCGGGATTCTTCTTCAGTCTGAATCGCTGTAAAAAGGCGTCTCGTACTGCATCGTAAGTACCGAAATGATTGATATCATATTCCGTGAGCCATCTCGCCGCTTCGTTGATCAGTGTCGATTGAAAAACAATGGCCTTATACGCCTGATCTGGTGGGTGGTTAAGAACTGCATAACTTATCTCGAACGTCCGTACGTGGGCGTCGGGGTCGTCTCCTGGGAATCCACCGAATTTCGCGTAGGTTACTCCTGTTGGAGGTGGCCTTGGCGGTCCTAGTTGTTGTTGTTGATGGTGTTGTTGTTGGTGTTGCCCGCTCATTGTGAAAGGTTCAGGGTTTCCTTCTATATCTCGGGGTTGATCGGGTGAACTATCGGGACTTGTATCGCCGGATGGTGCGTTTTCCGGTGTACTATGTCGGCTTAAGATGCTTCGGATCTCTGTTTCGAACAGCTTTCCTTCCTTCTGGATGTCTAATATTCGAAATCTTTCTTCCAAACACGAAGGTCGAGTTGATGATTCCGCAAAAAAGGTTAAACCCTTGCCAGCGATCGGTGATTCTATTACCGGAATCTCACCGGAATGAACCGAAATTGGGCCAGAATGCCCTGTTTTAGTACTTTTACCGAATTTTTCTAGCGTATTTCTGACCGTGGATAATTCTAAATCTTTATCTGATATTGTTAGACTAGGTTCCAACGGCGTTTTGATAGAGTCTGGTCTTGCTATATCTTCGATATGCTGGGTCGAAGTAGCATCAGGATGTATCAAAGGCGTTGACCGTTCTACCGGAATATGACCGGAATTACTTGTAACGTTTCTACTTTCCTTGACCACTTGGTCAGATTTAATTATGCCTACTTCTTCCGAGGCTATCTTTTGGGATTTTCGTGCTCCAGTCTGACGATTCTTAGGATATGTTTCGCCCGATCGAGTGACCGGCATGTATCATTGCCCAGTGATACTATTCGAGCAGTTCGCAACAATCTGGGTCTGTTGCTACTGTTAGTGAAGAAAATGTTGCTGGATGTTTACTTCTTACAGACCGTTAGCACTCTCGTGCCACTGTCTCACAAGTGACTCGTAATTAAATGCTACTTTACCGTAGAGACTGTTAATCAGTTGCCATTTTCTCGCAGGCACCTGGGCCAGAGAGCTGGCAAGCGGATGCCACTTTCCCACAGACGGCGCCAAATGTTAAAGGTTATTTCGTCGTTTATGATTATCGTAACTATTAATTGCCTACCGCAGTCGTTAATTACTACTTCAACGCAACAACTCTTCGGAGACTCCAGAATCTGGTTCCATACCTATGTACCAGATATTTCCGAGTCTCGCCCTTTCGCTCTGAATTCAATATTACCGCAGAAAATACACTGCCTCGAATCACGTGGGTCCTTGGGAGTGGTAGGGGTCTGTTGGACAGAGGCCCTATACTATTTTCCCAACTTCTCACTCACTCGTTACTCGGTCAGCGCGTCTTAGCTCAGTAGTTGTTTCTGATCAACCACGACTATCAACGTCTTAGAATCCCGTACTCCAAGATCTACCTGCTATAACAGTTGAGCAGTAATCCGGACCGAGAATCAATACACAAAGCGCACTGCTGGTAACTTAACACGACCACACCACGAAATCCTTCTGCACAATTTACGACTTTACCGAGTACCACATTCAAATTGCAAGACCTACTGACTATAACTTGTCGCGCACTTTATCATCATTCTACTCGTATTCAGAACACTACTGGTACTAATCTGAACATAATTATACTACCTGCTCAGTCATTCACAGAGACTCATAACTCACAACCGAACCATGTTAGTTCTCTATGCGTCCGTGCTCCACAGAAGAACGATCAGACAAACGCATTCCTGTCGACTAACGCTTAGGAAATACTTTAATCATTACCGGGTGAAATCTCTGCAACACCGTATCAATTCGTAACACTGCGTATAACGCACATACGTACACAAGCACATACACAGGAGAGGGAAGGAAGCAGACGAAACAGAACAGAGTTACTCTTGTTCTACACATACAACACTTATACGTGCAATTCCCAAAACACAGGGGACTCTTTAACTCGTTACCGAACAGAATCTCACAATCGCAGTACCGACTCGTAACACACAGTGTATCACACATACACAGTCGAATGATTACACAGAGAAAGTGCACAGGCCGGACGGAACCAAGACACTCTACTCGTTGCACACAGTAGAAGCAGTAAAGTAACCCCAAAACGGGAACTCTCACAATGTATTCGCAACTTCCAAAAAACACGGGGAGCGGGGGCTCTCTGGGCTCCTTGGCTGGGCTGCCCTCTGATCGCTTTAAATAGAGTTTTGTTACAAGGCTTTTACGCGAATCTTTCTTTACCGCGTACTTTCAGAAGGGTTCTTTCTACATTAAAAACCTCTGTCTAAAAAACTCTGTCTAAGTACAATTGTCCTTTGTTCGGCGGCCGTCTAACAAAGCTAAAGTGTAAGATTGATGGAATAGTTGACAGGTATAAGGCTAGGCTTGTTGCAAAGGGTTATGCTCAAGAAAAGAGGCATTGATTTTGATGAGACCTTTGCTTCTACATGCCGAATGACTACTATTTGTAGCATATGTGCACGTGCAACTCATCATGGTTGGAACGTATATCAATTGGACATTAAAACCACATTTTTGAATGATGACCTTCATGAGAAAGTGTATGTTTTTCAGCCCCATGGTGCATGAGAACAAAGTGTGCAGGTTGAAAAAGGCATTATATGATTTGAAGCAAGCACCACATGCTTGGTATGAAAATATACATGCCCACCTGATTGCACATGGTTTTGAGAATAGTCCAACTGAGAGCACCTTATATGTTAAGCATGCAAATGATGTGCTTCTGATCATTGTTGTCTATGTTGATGACATGCTGGTCACTACTCCTCATGAGAAGCATATTGCTAATTTTAAAGCTGATTTGCATGCCTCATTTGAGATGTTAGATTTGGGGCATTTTCATCATTATTTGGGCATTCAATTTATGCAAGTTGATGGTAAAATAACTTTGTGTCAAACCAAATATATTGACACATTATTGCAACATTTTTGCCTTGAAGAATGCAAACCTATTGCCACTCCTATAGAAACAGGTTTATGTTTGAGTCTTCATGATGTTGGAGCTGCATTTGATGTTGTTTTCTATTAGCAGGCTGTTGGATGCTTGATTTACTTATGCATTACTCACCCATATATTCAATTTGTTGTCTCACAGATGAGCAGGTTTATGCATTGCCCAGGTGTCAAGCATTAGCAGGCGGTTAAGCGCATCTTTCGCTACTTGAGTGGTATCTCGCTACTTGACACTTGTGTGTCCACTAGTGGTTTTTTCTTCATGCTTAGTAGCTCATGCATATCTTGGTTGAGAAACTACTGTGGCCACTTCTAGTTGTGAGGCTGAGTATAGGGAAGCTTTCACAATGACTGTTGAGTGTGTGTGGCTCAGACATCTCATGGCTTATTTGGGTGTTGGTCAGTCTTCTGCCACCATCATCTTCACTAACAGTCAGAGTGTATTGGCAATTACGAGGAACCCTGTGTTCCATGCTCGCACTAAGCACATTGTGTGTTGTGCTCCAAGCTTCTTTTTCTTCTTCTTCCTTGTGTTGTTTGCGTGCTTCCACAGACCTCAAACCCCAACAAGTTGAAACAAGAAGTGAATGAAGATTGGAAGTGGGTAGCTGAGATTAGACAAAATGATTCTATTTGGTTCTCTATTGGGGAATCAAAGAAATTGACTCATAGAACATCCAAAGGGCAAAGAAACTATGGGGCAAAGGGCGAAAACATCTTTGAAATCAAGAGAGGAGACAATAGATTAGATTTGAGGACATAGACCCAACTATGAGACTTGATTATGAAGATTGATGCCTATTAGGACACATAATAAATTGTTGGGAGAACTCAAAAACTCGCCTCCTTCTTGGGAATGAGCCCCCGAAGATTGAAGGGTTAAGATGGATCAATAGTAACAAGTTGGATAACACATTGAGTTTCAAGAAACACATGGACTTGCATATCTCCCTTAACAGGAGACAGTGTCTAAATTGGCCTTGTATCAGATGCCAATTTAAGTTCATGGACCCATTTCATCCTGAATATGTAATGGTAACAAGTCCCCTCCCTTCAGACACCATAGGATCAGATAATTTCCTTGATGTGGATCGAGGCCTTTAGCTGTTGATATATTTAGGTAGTGATGTGTGTGAACACTCTAGGACCGTCGGGGCACTTTTTTCCCTCTTTAGGAGGTTTTTTTCTCCTGGCTTGTATATACGCCTATTGCCCTAATGGGCTACTTATCTTTGTACATTCTCTAGTAATACATTCAGTCTTGTGTGTTGTGCTCCAAGCTTCTTCTTCTTCCTTGTGTTGTTTGAGTGCTTCCTCAGACATCTAACTCCAACAATTGGTATCAGAGCAGGTCGCCACTTCATCTAGGGCGTCGTCGACACTCCTCCGGTTGCAGTCTCAGATTCGCACGAAATTTGGTGAGCATACTCAGGGTGTTTCAAAGATCAAAATGGCTTCGCTTTTTGGTGCTGAAATCGCGATCTGAGCTCGTTTCGGCCTCCGAACGCACTATCATAGTGCTTGTGCAGGCTATTTTGTCTTTTTGTGCCAAAGGTATATACCAGTTTCTATTCGCTAGTATAAGCATCTCAAAGTCTGCTACAGGTCTAGCGAAATTCATCTAGGCAGTTCTGTTCAACTTTTTGAGATACAATCAATTTTTTGCAACGGCCATGGCTGAAAGCAATGATGTATTTCGTATGTTGGTTGTTGAGGATAAGTTGGATGGTACCAACTACCCATTATGGGCTTATATTATGCGACATGTGTTGGTTGCAAAAGGACTGTGGAACATTGTGCAGGGTGTCGAAAAACGTCCTATCACACCTGCAACTGTTACAACTGCAGGTACTGAAGCTGATGCAGAAGGTGTCAAAGATGATGATATTCTACATATTCCTATTCGTACTGCAGTTTCTACTGCACCTACTGCAGAGCAGATTCGTTGGGATGTCAGAGATGCCCAAGCACATGCATTGATAGCTTTGTCTGTCAAACGTGCCATTATTCCTCACATATGCTCTTGCATAACAGCTAAGGATGCTTGGGATACACTTACCACATTCTACCAAGCTAGGAATGAGGCTCGTGTTGCTTACCTCCGAAAATAGTTGGAGAGTGAGCACATGAATGAGGGTGATTCTATGGACAATTTCCTAACGAAGATCAAAGACTTGAAGGAATAGTTGATTTCTGCTGATGGGTTATACCAGATAGCTCACTTGTGCAGACCGTTCTGAATGGTCTTCTTGATTCATATCAGAGTTTTGCTTCTACTCTTCGCTTGATGATGAAAGGCAATCCAAATGCCTTATCATTTGAAAGGTTAGTCTTTGTTCTGTTGCAGGAAGATCAGTCCAGGCAGAACAAGTCCATTATGCGTGTTGCAGATCAAGCTTTCCTAGCTAGTCAGAAGGGAAAAGGAAAATGGAGCTCTTCTACTAGTAAGCAGAAATCTGCAAATGCTGCACATTCGAAAACCAAGACAAAGATGAGAAAAAATCAGAAAAGCAGAAATTGTTTTGCAAGTACTGTAAAGGGAATGATCATATCATAAAGAACTTTCCAAAACTGGCTGCAAAAGAGGCAAAGAAAAAGGAGGCTGGAATGGTTGTTGCAGAACCCTCTACACCAAAAACAGAGTCTCCTAATCTTGTGCAGGAAGAAAAGTGGGCGTTTACTACTGTTTGCAGTTTTGACTCATCTTCTCATGAGCAGTGCATGTTTGCAGTAGACTCAGATGTTTGGTACTTTGATAGTGGGGCGACCAAACATATTACCTCGCAGCACAGTTTCTTCTCTTCACTCGAGCCTGCCCCTACAAGGAATACTGTCAAATGTGCCAACAACTCCTCTTATCCTGTTATGAGAGTTGGTAAGATCATTGTGACTACTGCTGATGGTAGTTCTTTCACCTTGTCAGATGCTTTATTTGTGCCAGGGATCAAGAAGAATCTATTATCAGTTTCTGCATTAGCCAAGATTGGCTTGGTTGTGAAATTTGTTGATGACAGGTGTACAGTTCATGATCTGTCAAATGGCGATGTGATTATTGCTTCTGGCATTTTATGTCGTGGGCTATATAAGCTCATAGACTATGAAAGATCTGTAAATGATTTGGCATGTGCTGTAAATGATTCTCAGGCTATGTCATATGCAAAGCTTTGGCATGCATGCTTTGGTCATCTGAATTTTGCTAGTTTGCTACGCCTGCAGAAATCTGAAATGGTGTCCTCTTTGCCCAAACTTGAGGCACCTGGAAAACATGTTTGTGAAGGCTGTATTTTGGGCAAAATGCAGCATTCCTCCTTTCCAAAAGATGGTTCAGTTCGGGCTACATAGAAATTGCTGCTTGTACATAGTGATGTCTATGGTCCTATGCAGACACCCTCTTTTCGTGACCTTTCATTGATGATTTTTCCAGGCATGCATGGGTATATCCACTCAAAGCAAACTCCGAAGTGTTCATGTGCTTTAAACAGTTTTTGGTTTTGGCTAAAAATCTGTCAGCATGTAAAATGGGCACCCTCCATTTTGATCGAGGAGGGGAATATATGTCTTCTGATTTTAATGCATTTCTGGCTGAACGTGGGATAAAACACCAGTGTACAGTGCCGTATACACCTCAATAGAACGGAGTTGCTGAACGAAAGAACAGGTCACTCATGGAGATGGGGAGGTGCATGGTCAAGAGTCGGGCTTTACCACATAGTTTCTGGCTTGAGGCTGTCATGTGTGCAGCATATGTACTGAACAGGTGTCCCACTAAAGCGCTGCAGTCTATTACTCCATATGAGGCTTGGCATGACCGCAAGCCATCTGTTGCTCATCTGTGTGTTTTTGGTTGTTTGGCATATGCACTAGTGCCTGAACAACATCACAGAAAATTGGATGATAAGGAAGTAAAATGTATTTTTGTTGGGCACAGTTATGAAAGTAAAGGCTATCGTCTGTATCATCCACAGACTAAACGCATTCTGGTTAGCCGTGATGTTGTCTTTGTGGAAGATGCTATTCAGCCATTGCTTTCATGTACTAAGGAGACATCTGTTAGCTCCAAAGACATGTATGATACTTTGATGCCTCTTTTTACAGGTGGAAAGTCTAGTATGAATGGTGACTTGCATGAGGAAGTGTATGTTTTTCAGCCCCGTGGTTTTGTGCAGAAAGGGCATGAAAACCAAGTGTGCAGGTTAAAGAAGGCATTATATGGTTTAAAGCAAGCACCAGGTGCTTGGTATGAGAAGATACATGCCTATCTGATTGCACATGGTTTTGAAATCAGTCCAACTGAAAGCACCTTATATATTAAGCGTGCTAATGATGTGCTTCTGATCATTGTTGTCTATATTGACGACATGCTGCTCACTAGTCCTATTGAGAAGCATATTGCTAATTTTAAGGCTGATTTGCATGCATCATTTGAGATGTCTGATTTGGGGCATTTGCATCACTATTTGGGCATTCAGTTTATGCAAGTTGATGGTGGAATGGATTTGTGTCAAACAAAATATATTGACACTTTATTGCAGCTTTTTGGCCTTGAAGACTGTAAGCCTATTGCCACTCCTATGGAGACAGGTTTACGATTGACTCTTCATGATGTTGGAGATGCATTTGATGTTGTTCTCTATCAGCAGGCTGTTGGATGCTTGATTTATTTATGCATTACTCGGCCAGATATTCAGTTTGCTGTCTCACAGATGAGCAGGTTTATGCATTGCCCAGGAGTCAAGCATTGGCAGGTGGTTAAGCGTATCTTTCACTACTTGAGTGGTACTCGGCTACTTGGGTTGTTTTATCCCAAGGGGGATCACTACTGCCAGATTTGCATGCTTTTTCTGACTCAGACTGGGCTGGTTGCTATGACACTCGTGCGTCCACTAGTGGCTTTTGCTTCATGCTTGGTAGCTCATGTATATCTTGGTTGAGCAAGACGTAGCCTACTGTGGCCACTTCCAATTGTGAGGTTGAGTATAGGGCAGCTTTCACAGCTACTGTTGAGTGTGTGTGGCTCAGATGCCTTATGGCTGATTTGGGTGTTGGTCAGTCCTCTGCCACCACCATCTTCACTAACAGTCAGAGCACATTGGCAGTTGCGAGGAACCCTGTGTTCCATGCTCGCACTAAGCACATTAAGGTGCATTATCATTATGTCAGGGAGAGGTTCTCTGCTGGGGAGATCAGCTTGGCATATGTGCCTACACACGAGAACATTGCATACCTTTTCACGAAGGCTCTACCCAAGGAGAAGTTTGAAGCTTTCCGCAAAGCTTTGGGCTTACTTCCTTTTGTGGAGTGATTTCCACATAGCTTGGCACTTCCTTATACATGAGTACCAGCTACTTGCTCACCGCATCACTCCCAGGGGGGATTTGTTGATATATTTAGGTAGTGATGTGTGTGAACACTCTAGGACCGCCGGGGCACTTTTTTCCCTCTTTAGGAGGTTTTTTCCCCCCGGCTTGTATATACGCCTATTGCCCTAATGGGCTACTTATCTTTGTACATTCTCTAGTAATACATTCAGTCTTGTGTGTTGTGCTCCAAGCTTCTTCTTCTTCCTTGTGCTGTTCACGTGCTTCCTCAGACGTTTAACTCCAACATTAGCACCCATGCCTCTCTTGCCAAGTTTTGGAAGCTGGCTATTAGTCAGACTCAATATCTCCTTAACAATGATCAAATCAAGGTATTGAGTCAAATAGAGAATTCGATGTGCAAGAAGGGAAAATATTTATCGTAGGCTCTAGCAACTTGAGGCTTAAGTCAATAAAGGAAATTCCCACCTCCAGTGTGGGCTCTAGAAAATTAGAAGCAAACTTAGACATGAAAAGGAAATTCAAAGAAAGGATCTGCATGCTCATTTTAAAGATTGGTGGGCAAGCAAAGTAGATAAACCAACTAAAGAAATGTGTAAAATATTTAAGAAGAAGCAACAAAAGGAAAATATCCCCTATGTGATTGAAAACCATGGGGTGGAATGCACTATCAATGAACAGAATAATGATCTAATTTCCAACCACTTCACTCAACTCCAATTACATGGCTGCCGTCTGTAGAATTAGAATCAAAAGAACTTTGCAAAATGTGGTGCATCTTCTTGATTCCCCCATCACTGACACATAAATTCTAGAAGCTATTGATTTTATGCCCAATGGTAAAAGCCCAGGTCTAAATGGTCTCACCAATGAGTTCTTCAAGACATTCAAGAGTGACTTGGTGATACTGTTACACTTGGTCTAGTTGGAAGCCTTGCACTTAGACGCTTTTCCTAATTTCCTCAATGAAGGTGTGATTAAGCTGATTCACAAAAAAGACAAAAAATACAAGATTGAAAATTGGTGGCCTATCACTATGCTACAAATTGGATATAAGATCTTGATGAAGATCCTCATGAATCCTATTACCTTCCATCTTTTCTCATGGATCAATGGATAAAAAAGGGTTCATAAAGGTAAGATTCATTGTGGAGGCCATTATTGATGTGTGAGAAGGCCTTGAATTTTCTAAGGAGTCTTTTCAAAATGTCCTCTTCATCAAAATCAATTTTGACAAAGCTTAAAATCGCCCCACTCTTCATTCTCCAATCCCTAAAAGATCTCAGATGTGGCTCTAAATTCATCAAGATGATCTCAACAGTTATGGAAAAGCCTTGGCTTGGATCAATATCAATGATCAACTCTCTCAAGTGATGAGATTAAAGTGCTATATTAGACAGGGCTCCCCCTAGCTTCACTTCTCTTTGCTATTGCCACCAATGTCCTTAGTTGCTTGCTTAATCATCATGGCCATCTTGGGTAGATCCATGAATTTTGCTTCCCCATAGCTACAAAATGATAATGGGACTCTTCGTCGATGACACAAATGCTTTTGTGCATAATGATCTTAATAGTATCACCACCTTTTGGCAATGTCTAAACGTATTTTATATTGCTTTCATATCTAGAATAAATCACTCAAAAATAGATTTCAAGGCCATTTCTAGGCCACCTATGCAATTGTTGGTTAACGAAGGATGTCACGAACTCCCTAGTGGACAAATCTTCTATCTGTTTGGAATTCCATTCCGTTTTGGTGTTTCCATGGGTCAGCGTTGGAACTAGGTTCTCGCTAAGCTTGATAATAAACCTGCTTATTGGAAGGGCATGTAACTCAACCTAGCAAGGTGTGCCATGGTGATAAAAATCTTCCTTTTATCGATTTTCTAGTTTTTGGCATGTTGGATACTGAAAGATAAAGAGTTAGCAAAGTTTGAAAGAACGTGTAGAAATTTCCTCTAGATAGGAGATCTCAATAGGAGAGGTATGTCCAAAATCAAATGAGCCATTTGTGCAAACCAGCTTCGTGGGCAAAATTTATTCTAAAAAAATTTCTCCTCTTACACTCGTGGGACTTCCTAGGTGGAAGGGGCATGATCTGCTCACTTCGATGTTTTCTCCTTTTCTAGTGACTCCAGAAGGTTCAAACTTAGTATGTTCCTTGTGGGAGAGTTGGAACAAGATGAAGGTCAATGAAAATTGGAAGTGGGTAGCCAAGATTAGACAAGATGATTCTATTTGGTTCTCTTTTGGGGAACCTCCAAAGGGCAAAGAAACTATGGGACAAAGGGTTTCATATGTGGAAACATCTTTGGAATCAAGAGAGAAGAAACTAGATTAGATTTGAGGACATAGACCCAGCTAAGAGAGTTGGCTATGAAGATTGGTGCCTATTAAGACACATAATCCATTCTTGGGAGAACTCAAAAACTCGCCTCCTTCTTGGGCATGACCCCCCATAGATTGAAGGGTTAAGATGGATCACTAGTAACAAATTGGATAAGACACCGAGTTTCAATAAGCACATGGACTTGCATATCTCCCTTAACAGGAAATGGTGTCTAAACTGGTCTTGTATCAGATGCCAATTTAAGTTCATGGAGCTGTGTCACCCTCTCATTGAGAGCAAAAAATCAGTTCTTATGTGGAAAATTATCCACCAAGGAATTTGGACCAATGTCAAATCTAATAAAATCTTAGGGGCCCGTTAGTGGTGTAAGTGCTACCTTTGTGGTAGAGAAGACTTGGGTCACCTCTTCTTTTGATGCCCTAGGAGTCACTGCATATGTTAGGCTCTTGCGAGCTTTTTGAGTTTGCAATGTCAAATGCACTGGAAGCAAGCATTACTTGGAGAAGCGATAGGTTGTTCTTCTTCCTTGTGGGATGCCATCAAGGCGAAAGCACTTTAGAAGATACAGAAAGAAAAATATGCAACCAACTTCGATGTCCATATGAAAGATTGGCTGATTGATAAATCCTTTGGCATGTTAGGCAAAAGAATATGTAATTGTAAGAAGTCCCCTCCCTTTGGACACCATAGGGTTTTTTTTTTTGAAAATAACATGATCAAATGTAAGTGGACCGTCCATGAGGGCGACAAAAAATTTATTAATCTTCTCTATAACTCACTAAAAACATAGGTTTCCTTCCGAATTCAGGCCATCATTGTTGCATCTTCGAGCCATCTTACCTCTGCTCTATTGAATATGGGGCATCCCAAGGGCACTATGCCCTTTCACTATACAATTATTCTTTTATTAAGTCAAGCAAGGGATAGTAGGCCTCGGTCAAACTTCCTCTTAAGAAAAAAAATTGAGTGACTCCACATACTTATTCTTATCATTTCCGGGTTGGACATATAGCTTTTTAATGAGGGCCTTAATATAGTTTCTGCTTACCAAAAAATGGGGGAAATGATCGCGAATAAATACCCGATCTGCATCTTATAAGAAGAGGACTGGGGACCCCAACAGGAGGGGGATTCCCAAAATCAAATGGGAAACTTGCACTAGCCCTGAAGACTCAGGGGGACTTGGGAATTTTGGATATTGTTGGGTTGGCTGACAAACTGGCGGCAAAGTGGCTTATCAAGGCTTGGAGCAATAGGGAGTCCTCTTGGGCTAAATTGATCTTCAGAAACACGGAAGACCTTACCCTAGTTGGCCATCCTGGTTGGAAGGACATAGGGATTCTCACGCTTTTGTTCTCCCCCCATCCGATGTCCCCCAAAGGCTCTAGCCTCGTGTGTTCCTTATGGAAGAATTGGAACAAGGCCAAACAGTTCATCAGAATCAATGATGAGTGGAAGTGGGCGGCTGGGATAAGACAAAATGACTCTATTTGGTTCCCGATCAGCGGCATTAGGGGGGTGGAGTCTTGGAACCTCCAAACTGCAAAGCGGCTATGGAACAAGGGGTTCAAACAGTGGAAACAACTCTGGAAACAAGAGACCAGCCAGTGGATTAGGTTCGAAGAATTGGATCCTAGACTTAGAGTTACCTTTGAGGAATGGACTCTTCTTCAAAGCAGGTGTTTAGCATGGGACCGCTCAACCACCCACCTTCTCTGCGGTCAGGATCTTCCTTGCCTGGAGGGCCTCAAATGGAGCAATGGTAAGATGCTATCCAGAACCCCCAACTTCAAAGAGGATTTAGATGTTCACCACACTCTTAACAAGAGATGGTGCCTTTCTTGGACCAAACTTCGGTGGGAACTAAAATTCATGTCTATTTGGCCCCCTAATTTAGGTCAAAAAGTCCGTTCTCATGTGGCAGATCTTGCATAAAGGTATCTGGTCCAATGCAAGGGCTAACAAAATCTGTGGTGTGCCGCCATGGTGCAAGCGTTGCCATCGGTGCATCGAAGATTTAGCTCACCTGTTCTTCGACTGCCCCAAGTCCCGTGTTATCTGGCGTCACGTGACCAAAGTATTGAGACTCACGAACCAAATCAACTGGCAACAGGTGATGTTGGGTGAGGCGGTCGGCTGCTCATCGAGGCTGTGGAATGCCATCAGAGGTGAAACCCTCTGGAAGATTTGGAGGGAGCGATGTGCTGTCAATTTTGGCCAAACTCCTAAGGAATGGTCAATCGAGAAATCCTTGTTTCTCCTAGGTAAAGAATCTTCCGAGATAAGAGATCTCCACCGTTTAGACATCACTGTATTTATCTTTTTGAAAACAACAAGTTGAAACCCAAATGGGTCTCACATGAGGGTGATGATAAATTTACCCGCCTCATTTGTAATGCCCTCTAGCATGCCATACTCCTCCCCTGCATTGTGTGATTTGGGGGGTCCCATGGGCACTAGTCCCATTCACGTAACTTTTTTTTTTAATTTTAATTAAAGTCCGGGAGATTAGGCTAAGGCCGAACTTCCTTTTATTTAAAAAGAGGACGGAAGTTATGGAGCGCTTCTCCATTTCTTGCACGTATTCCAAATTTCCATAAGAATAATTTTTTTTTTTCTTCTTCTTTCTTGTGAAAAAACTCGAAACAAGCAGTCCGCGAATGCATTCGATGATCTATGGCCCACCAAACGAGAGAGCGAGAGAGAGCTGTTTCGACTCGCCGAGCGCAATGCAGATGAGATCAGGAAAGGCCGCATCCAAAATGGGTTTGGTGCTGATATAGCTATGTGCTTCTGGACTATCGCCTTCGTCGTACTGACCCCAAAAGTTCTAAGTCTCTTTATTCTCTAGATTCGCCTTGCATGGGTGTAAATCTGTGAAAGGGGTGCGTCGATACATTCGCTCTGCATGGATGTGAATCTCTAAAAGGGTGCAGCGAGCACGAACTGGAGGGGGGCCTTTGCGGTTTCTTCATTGCCCTGGGACCATGGCACCATCATTCTGCTGCCGTATAATTTATGGTTTTCAGTCTATCCACGTCTAAGAATTCTGCTGAATCTCTTTTTGGGGGCGCTTTTCTGTGGATCCATAGTTTTCACGAGGTCTTAATTCCCAGAGTTGATGTCTATAGTTGGCCCAATGTGCGTATAGCGTGCTTGGATCCGTGTCTATATCTGTCTTTATATCCGAACCTGTGGAAGATTTGTGTTATTCAGTTGTTTATCTGATTGTGAATAGCTGCAACATTCCATTTTTCCTTTTTCCGTTCTCATGCACTGTGTTTATTGTTATTATCATTTATGATCCGTCTCTGATCAAGGCTATTCGTTGTAGACTTGATTGTGGTTGTGCGTTCATGGACATATTCAAGCTCAATATCAATCGACCAACTTGTAAACTCTGAACCTTTCCTATGGGGCAAGGAGCATCAAATGTATCTTGTGCATTGGTACCCAATATTGATACAGGAGGAGGGGGAGGAGAAGAGGAAGGAGAAGAAGATAAGGACAGGATACAGGATGAGCAGAAAGGTGACTTAATGTGCTCACACCTGCAACTTCAGATGGACAACGCGAACGGAGATTTTGTTGTTTGGCTCCCAGATGAATGTCTTGCCTATGTATTTCAAAAATTGGGTACAAAGGACCGCAATCAGTGCTCTTTAGTGTGCAAGAGATGGTACCATGTGGAAGCACAATGTCGGCAGCGCATTTCTTTACATGCACGTGCAGAAATTGTCTCAATATTGCCATCCATATTTGTGCGTTTTGAACATATTACTAAGCTTGCTCTTCGTGGTGACCGGAAGTCCATTGGCATGGACGACAAAGGCCTCCTGCTTATTGCTCAACATTGCACCAATCTATGCAAATTGAAAATTAAGAGTTGCAGGCAGCTCACAGATGAAGGCATTGGTCTGTTTTCAAGAGTAGTTAGCTCTACACTCCAAAAGCTTTCATGCAGTCTATGCA
Organism: Ceratopteris richardii; assembly: GCA_020310875.1. NCBI lineage: Eukaryota > Viridiplantae > Streptophyta > Polypodiopsida > Polypodiales > Pteridaceae > Ceratopteris > Ceratopteris richardii. The sequence continues at coordinate 53,134,334 of CM035444.1, forward strand.
GTTTTGGTGCACATGGTATGAATTCAATTGTATATAATTGCAGTTTGCTGGAGGATCTCTCTGTAAAAAGGCTCAAAGGCCTTATTGAAGGGCCTGCAGAATTCATAGGTCCTGGATCTTGTAATATCCGTAGACTGTGTCTGAAAGAACTCTTCAATGCACAGCTTTTTGGCCCACTCATAGCAGGTTCTAAGGATCTTCATACACTCATAGCATGTCGCAATTCAGGGAATTGGGATAGCTTGTTGACCATTATCTCAGAGCAGGTGTCAAACTTGGTTGAAGTTCATGTAGAAAAGTTACACTTAAGTGACCGTGGATTACAAGCTATATCTAGGTGGACACAACTCGAGGTTCTCTATCTGATTAAATTATCTGAATGCTCAAATGTTGGTCTCTCAGCTATTGCAGAGGGCTGCAAGCGGTTGAGAAAGTTACATATTGATGGTTCAAAAATAAATCGCATTGGAGATGATGGACTGGTTACACTTGCAGCTAAATGTCAAGAATTGCAAGAGATTGTCCTTATCAGCATTAATGCTACAGCTGTGAGTTTAGGCTTGTTGGCATCTAACTGCCCTGCTTTGGAGAGATTGGCACTGTGCAATAGTGATACTGTGGGTGACACAGAGTTGTATTGCATAACATCAAAGTGTTACTCTTTGAAGAAGCTTTGTCTTAAAAATTGTGATATATCTGATGAGGGAATGAAAGGACTAGCTGTTGGGTGTCCCAAGTTAATGAAAGTAAAAATAAAGAAGTGCAAGAGGGTCACATATGAGATTGTGAGTTGGCTTCAAGCACATCGGCCATCCTTGTTAGTTTCATTGGATTGTGAATTGCCACATATGCAGATAGCAGAAGCTGTAAATTTAGTAGAAGGGGTTTTGGAAATTCCATTTGCAGCAGTTCCACCCTCACCTCGTCCAAGATCACCACTTGCAAAACTTAAGCTTGCATTAGCTGCAAGTGGCAGTTTTGTTGCTTGCAGTATACTTCGGCGGTCATCATCATAATGAATGAGAACATGGGTTTGTCGATAAATGATGCAAGTCAAAGAAGTGCTTGCTTTTACTGTCTATTCTATTGTATAAAACTGGTCAGGAGAATACTTTCCCTCCTAATAATGTCTGTAATCAGAACATTGTCACTTCTATACTCAATAGCATTTCTTGCTTTGGCATAGTCAGATGGTCTAATCCACTAAGTTTTTGGTGCTCAATAATTAAAAGGAAATTCATGAAGTTCACCCTATTTTCTTCTGTGAACATGTGCAGAAGTGTCAATATATTGGGCTGTCAAAATAAGTTCCTGGCCTTCGACTCAATAGCGATTAGTTAAAAAAATCCTAATGATGCTTTGATTCCCAAATCATTATTTTTCTATCAAACGCATGCAATCAAGATGTTTCCACCACAAGCAATATGTGCTTTCTGTGTCGTTGTTATTGAGTGTTGTGTATCTTGATAATGATATGGAAGTCAGGAAACATTCCCACTTGAAACATTGTTGAAGAAAAGATGACTTTGAGTCAGGATTTTGTCTTGTCTGATGTATAACCAAAGCTCCAACAACCCTCCCTCCCTCCTCTTCCCATCTATCTCCTTTAAAAATAACAAAAGAAAAACATGCTCAGACATCCAATTCCCGTCCCTCTCTCTTCCCATCTACCTTCTCTTCTCATCATCTCCTTCAAAAATAATAATAGGAAAACATGATCAGATATCCAATTTCTACAACTTTCTGTGAAACTTTGTCAAGTTTGAGCAACTTAAATCGTAGATTAAGGATTGATCATTTGTAATTTCATGCTTCATCAATATACCCAGATCTAGACCCTTAAACTATGATCTACCTGCAGACTTTTATGGTTTATAAATTTGTATCTAGGATTAAAAAAAGTGTTTTTTTTTTAATCATTTTTAAAAGCTTTATTCCACATTTCTTTTATGTTTCTATTTTTGTTTCTTACCTTTTTCCCTGGAAGACATCCCTATTTTATGAAGGAAAGCCTTTGTACCTTGTGGACAAAATCCCTAAATCAAACTTCCTTTATTTGGAATTGACATTGTAAAAGATTCTTTTTGTTTTTTTCACGTCTCAGTATTAAGATACATACGTACGTACATACATAATTACATACACACACATTTATATTTATGGATGTAAAAAAGAAAAGAGTTTTACTAGATTTAGCTTAATCAAAGGAAAACTTGAACAAAAGAAAAAAAGAAGACAATCAGCACAATGAGCAAAGATTAAAAGTGCTCGGAAGGAGCCTTCAGTTTACCAAGCGTTGGGTTAGTCTATGTCACAACTAACCAAGTTAGAGGAAGCTAAAGCTTCTAACACTTAGAAACTCATAATAGGCTTTCTCTATTTCTATTGCATTTTTCTTGTTACACTTCAGTCTTCTATTTCTTATCCCGCTGCTTTCTTTTTTTTGAACTTATTTCTCTATTCAATGACCATTCTCTGATTCTAACCTCATCCCTGCTATTTTTCCCCTCTAATGATGCCTGAAAATGTAATGGGCTAGAAAGGAACTATTTGCGAGGAATGATTTGGGATGCGTCAACAGCAAGGAATTAGTTTTCACTGTGGTTTTCATGCCGCCTTATAATTACATTTCAATGTTCTACTCACGTTGAACAGATATTGCTGATAATCTTCCTACTGATGTGCAGCACTTATAACAGATGTGAGTTGTTCCTGATCGAAGTTTAATCAGACAGGACCATGTCTTGTCCTGCAGCCTATGGATACATGGGCATCTCAGATAGAGAACATTTTTAAGACTTACGCGATGGAGCATGCATGTGAACAACAAGAGGAAGAATGGTAGAGAGGTTGATGCGATATGCTAGAAAAATCCTGTCACAATTGTAACTAAGGTATGAATTCTTTTTTGTTTTTAAAGCATGGTAGCCTCGTCTGTGAAAAATATGCTGTTCTAAATACAATATCTACATTGAAAGGTAGATTGTTAATGGATGTTTTTTATGAATTCGGAAGTGTGAAATTTATTTGAGCAAAGACTCTGAAGGGCATGAATCATACAGTGGCGCCTCATATAGATCGCAGAAGAGGAGGAACCTTTAGAGACATGACAGAAGGTCTTAAGAATATTAGATGCTGAAGACGCTTTGAAAGGCTTCATACTCCGGCAGAAACCAAATGTTATTGTTTGTTGGGGGGGGGGGGGGGGGGGATGTAAATCCAGCTGGTAGTTATCTGAGAAAATACTATTTCAGATTGTACTAGGCAAGACTGTAGAGGTGGATTTCAGTCTAGTCAATGTTCCTGCGATCAAACTGTTGGTCGATCTAGGCTGCAGAGGTGGATTACAGTCTAATCAATGTTCATGTGATCAAACGTTTGGTCAAACTAGGTCAACCTTGGCCAACTTCGGCTGGCTTTGGTTGATCTTGGTTGACTAGGTCGACCAGGAGGTCACTTGGCAACAACCTCTTCAAAGTTCATATGAAGCACCATGGGGTGGATATGATTTATTTCAATATGGAGTCATTTGAAATCGAATCCTAAGAGTGATGGATTTACATTGCAGAAATTATACTAGGCTACCTGAAAGCAGCTTCAGCTCTATTAAACTTAGATCCGGGGGAGGGGGGGTGGGGGGGGGGTCATATTTGGATCAATAGGTATGGTTTATTGCTATGTATGGCTAATTTATAAGAGGTGTGGTCGACTCTGGGCAGTGGTCTTCAAGGGACCCACTGGTCTAGACCCTCTGTCTAAGTATTGATTTTTTTCAGAACGGTGTCGAAGGCATCAAACTCTCAGTACTTTTCATTTACGCAGCATGCATAGATTTGTGGAAGACCATCTCTTCATCACATAAGTCCACCACCTGGTCTTGTGAAAATCTTGCACCCTGGAGTCTATTAAAGGAGATGCCTCCAACAGAGTATATATATATATATATATATATATATATATATATATATATATATATATATATATATATATATATATATATATATATATATATATATATATATATATATATATATATATATATATATATATATATATATATATATATAGAGAGAGAGAGAGAGAGAGAGAGAGAGAGAGAGAGAGAGAGAGAGAGAGAGAGAGAGAGGCCTGCAAGCAGAACAGTCTGAGGAGAGAAGATCCAATGGTGGCAGGGAACCTGCTTCACCAGAGCATGTGTGTGTATGAGTGGTAGATTCCTTGGTCTTCTTCTGGCTTACGTTGTTTGTGTACAGCTAGATCGACTGACTCTCTATCTATTGTTGACCTGATCTTTTGTTGTAAGCAGTTCGATGAGCCAATTGTTGTGAGCGTAAGGTAAAAGCTAAGTTCATTAGCAACGGTCCATCTATCTGTTTTAATCCTATGCATTTTCATCTATATATTGATAGTCCTTTGTATTATAATCAATATGAGTCCATTGTAATATTGTCAATCTGTTGTTATTCTAGTTAGTAGAACTTAATCCACTAACTATGTCAAGTACTCTATCTGGTACAACTACTCAATCGCGTGACATGATATGAGTGATTATTGTGTGAACTCTGGACTATGCCAGAATGTGTTATTATGGAGTTTCTAGCTTCATGGAGAACCTCACTTCTCGATTGGAAGGTGCAAAGAGGACGATGTGGCGAGGAGGAGGAAGAAGGTGGAGGCTATGTCAATGATGAGGAGACAATTTAGGAGGAAGATACTCTTGGTGATGGTGATGATGTGGACTCACGACATGATGTTAGGAGGAAGGAGGTTATGGTGATACGGTAGGTGGAATAGAAGGGTGGTGGGTGAAGGTAAGCGGGAGACAAGACAAGAGGAGGCAAGGGACTTTGAACGCTAGAAATAAGAGCCAAGAGTGATGGATGGGCCTGCTTGTTTGGTTGCATGCCCATATATAGTCTGTTTCTAAAAGTAGGCTAAATTGGATGCTGGTGCTATTATGATGGTTGGTGAAAAGGTAGATATCTTTATGTATATATGACACAAAAGGGACATGCCTCCTAGGAATCTATTTTTAAATTCTCAAAAGGCGGTGCTTTATGAGGAATAAGGTTTTGGTGCATTGATTTTGATTTGGAGGTTGTGCCATCAAGGTGGTTGGCCCCCCATTGGAGATGACCCACCTCATGTGTTTACCCCTCCTTTGGGAGGAACCAAATCCCCTCCCCCACCCTCTTTGGGAGATGGACTACCCAAAAGGTATACACGCCTCTTTTGGGAGGTGACAAGTCCCCCTCCCCCCCCCACCCTCTGCCTTTCGGAGGTGGACCACCCAAAAGCTGGTCGGCCCCTCCCCCCCTTGCGAAGTGGACCATGCAAAAGGTGCTCGCATGCCTTTAGGAGGTGGATCACTTAAGGTGGTTGCCCTCCTCTTTGGATGGTTACTCTAGGGACCAAAAATACCAAACATATGAACAATTGAGGTCAAACTAAGGAGATCCTGGTGATACATCGATAGTGATACATCAAGGCATGATTACAAGGGTAGTGAGGGTAGTGAGACATCAAGAGTGGAAACAAGGATATGAAGAGCAATGAGACATCAAGAGTTAATACGAGAGCCCAATGATTTGAATACTAGGTTGCTAAAGCATACACAATGTGAAGGGTGGTCACCCCCCTTGGATGTTATATTCCACACACATGTATGTGCCTAGAGGAACTAGAAGTTCCTTGCTCGGGGGATAGCATAGGCCAAGAATTAGGAGAGTTCCATTGTGGATACCTATTTTGATAGTAGATGGTAGATGAATAGGGAATTCGATGCAGGTAAGATTTTCAATTATATCAATTCATATACGATTCAACTCGACAGCCTGTCACAAGATGCATGCAATGCGAGTAGCCTGCTACATTGAGGTAGGCTATAAATTATTGAGCCATTCATCAATTTATATAGGCTACACTAACTGTTGCAACTCGTTCTCCATAGTATATGCACCATAGGTGAGTTGGCTGAACTCCTACTTCTTGAGGTGGAGGTTGTGAGTTCAACCATCCTTTGGGTTGCAAGATATGTATGGGCCAATTTGGCCAGTTTATCCATCCAGATGTAATGCTTTCGAGTCGTTCGAACGTGATGCTTTCGGGCAACTCTTTCCTACTGTTTCTTTGACAGTTTAACCCTTGCTTTGTGGGATATGAGAGTCCCATGGGTACTATGCCCTTTACTTATACAATTGTTCTTTGAATATATTCAAACCAAAGGAGATTAAGCTTCGGCCGAACTTCCTCTTAAAAAAAAAAAGAGAAAAAAAAACTAAAACTCCTCTACAACTCACACAAATGCCACCTGATCGGCAAAGAAAGAGAAAGAGATAAATCGTGAGAGAGAGAGAGAGATGGAGAAAGGGAAAGATAAATAGAGAATGTTGTCTTCTCTTCCCTCTTGAACTACAATCGAGTAAGGTTTTGTCAGTTTGGTCGCCAAGAAGCTACGATGCTGTTGTCGCCCAAAGATCTGACGATGTTGCCAAGAAGCTGTAGTGTCATAGCGTTGCAGAGAGCTAACTGAGGAGGGTGACGAATAGACTCATCTGGAGAGCGCCGTATCTCCTTAGATTACCACAACGTCCGCAACTTCGGAGCAGCTCCAAGCACCCCATCGCTGAAGTGGATGGTCGTCTGTCGCTAAAGTCTATTCAAGTCTTGCATTTTTGTCTTCAATGCATTATTTCCATTGTATCATATGCGTGCACAGTAACGTCACTCTCTAGAGAAGAAGTGGAGACGGAAGAAGAGAATCAAGCATGGAGAAATGCAGTAGGTCTATCACGGTCCACGGAGCAGAGGAACGAGGAGATAATGTTGTAGGTCTGTTGCGGAGCAAAGGAACGAGGTTTCCACTGATGTGTCTATCGCGGAGCGGAGAAGCGTGGCTAGGCAAGGTTTGCATTGGTGTGTCTGTCACGGAGTAGAGGAGTGTGGTTGGACGATCGCAAGGAGTGTGTCTGTCGCGGACCAGAGGAACAAGGCTGTCTGTGCGTTTCCCCCTCCCCTCCACAACAAAATCTGTCATGCCCCCCGTCCCCTCGTTTTTCGTGCCGGCATAGAAGCTCACAAATTAATAAAAGCTTCTACTTATTGCTCTTTCCCTATTCTCTATAGTGTTTGCTCTTTCCCTATTCTCTTCTTTCCCTATTCTCTATAGTGCTCTTTCCCTATTCTCTATAGTGTTTGAGTAGGGGAAGACAAATAAAAGCTTATGCTTATTGATGGAAGCTATGCATGTGCTCAATTTCAACTTACACATGAAAATATGAGAAAGCTTTTTTTAATCACACCTTTCAAAGTTTTTTTTTAAATGGAGGTTCGCCAAGTGTCTACTCTCTTGAGCTTTAACTTTAAAAGAACAACTATACAGATGAATTGGCATAGTACCCGTGGAACCTTCTGTATCCCACAAAACCAGGATTAGACAAGGTTACAATTGGTCTAGACTAACCAAAGTCATTAGATGTTTAGCTCGAGCATTGAACTCTAGACCTCCGCCTCAAGAGACCAAAGACTCAACCACCCTTCAAAGTTGTAACAATGTATCGTAAAATAAAGATTTTAGAACACAATGAAAGCTATAAAGGTCGCTTCAATGTCAATAAACTACGATAATATCATTGAGAATTAAAAAAGAAAGAGAAAAGAAAAAAAAAGGAAACACAAAAAAGGAAAAAAAAAGAAGAGAGGGAAAAGGAATTTTTTTAATAATGTCGTTTTCAAAGCTTTGTTTTGGGAAGCTATCTTTTTGAGTTTGCATTAGTCGAGGGAAGCTATCTTTTTCAGTTTGCATAGTTTACACTTTGCTTCGGTATTCTATGAGAGGCATCTTCAAGGAGAAAAAATGAAGTTTAAAGATGGCTTAGGTGGTCATTGTTGGATAGTGTAAGTTTTCTTGGGGCTCACTTGTCCAATTTGAAATATCTTTGTCTGTCAACCGCATCATTTTTTATAGCCAAGATCTCCCATTAGTTGGTGGTGAGTAATGTGGGCCCGTCATTAGAGGACAAAACCTCTCGTGCTTCTCTGGAGCCTTTCAATGTTAAGCCCCTAGTCATCTCTTTTCGAAGGAAGGATATTTTGGTAAAGCAGGAAGAGCTAATGAGAACATGTCTCATCCGTCAGTTATTTGGTCCTAAGCCCTCTCTTGAGTCCTTGTGACAATGGTTTCGTAAGGATTGGTTTCCTCACGGCTTGATTGTCAAAAAGTGTCACTTCTTATTAGTTAATCTCGTGCTCTTGGTTTTCGAAAATGATGAGATGACCTTTCAAGCTTTGCAAATTGGTACCTGACAGCATGGAGAACTACCTTGTGCCGTTCTAAATAGTTTTATGAATTCGTTCCAAATAGGTCAAAGTTGTTGCATGATCCACTCTGGATTGAGCTTCCAGATCTATCTTTTTTCCTATATGGATTCATAAGGAAAATTGAATCACCCATTGGTCAAGCTCTAGCCTTGGGAGAAGATGTCAACCATTTCATCTATGAAGGTGTGAAACCCTTAGAAACCATGGAGCAAGAGGTTATATACAAGAACTTGTGAAATGCTTGCTTTTGCTATAGATTGCATCGCCATAGAATAAAGATTGCCCTTTGAGGTAGAAATCCATTAAGAACAAGAAAAATAAAGAAAAAACTAATGTAATGGAGAACAAAGAAGCTTCAGTGGCCCATAACATGTAAGAAGATAATCCTCTGGATGTTGAGAAAGGGAAGGAAACACAAGCCATGGAGATGAACCCAGAAGGCTTCACAAAAATGAGACAAAGAAGGAGAAGAAGCCCTAAGGGGATTATTGAGACAAGTGCCTCTTGCACGGCTCCAAAACAAACATTTTTTGCAACTTGGAGAAGCTAGGTTGCATTATTTGTTATTTGACAATTCGTTTATTCGTGAATAATTATGGAATTTTACGGCAACCCCCCATTATTTGACCAAATTATTCGATGCCATGTCATCTTATTTGGACATGAGCAAATACTTTTTGCATGATAATTCGACAATTTTTGATGGAACACGCTTTCAATCGAAAAAGTTTTCGATAAAAAATTTTATAGGCCGAAATTTTTTTGATCGAATTTTTTTTATAAAAGAATACAACTAGAATATTTTTTCATAAGAGTTAGTTTGTGTTTTATGAACTTACAGTGTCGTAGAAAGAACAAGGTATAAAATCTTGCTATAAATATTAAGTACTTTAGTACTAAAATCATAAAGAAAACTATTGTTACTGTTTGACTCAACATTGATTCTTACTTCACAATAGTATATGTATGTGTGTGTATGATTGTGAGTAAACATGTATAAAGATTGTTTGAATCAATATTGATTCTTACTTCACAATAGTATATGTATGTGTATTTGAGTGTATAATTGTGAATGAAATCTATTGTGATTGTTTGACTTAACATTGGTTCTTACTCACAAGCTTATATTGTCGTATTTATGAGGGAAAAAATATGCAGAAAAAGAAGTGAAGATTGGTGATGATAAAGCTATGATTGGATGATCCATTCATCTTGTGAATTTACATATATTCTATATGATAATGATGTATTGTAGGTAGACACATGACTATGATGTAATTGATGTATAAGATGAAGCAATGTAATTATGCCATTTTTGGTACTTCATGCTAATGCATATAGGAGGAAGACTATGGGTTGTGTGTAGTGTATATGCATATCGTGGATTAAGTTCCAGCCACTTTGCTTTCCATTACACATTTCTCATAGTTCTAAACTTGTTATGGGCATTGTTTACCTTCCATACCATGGATTTGGGCTATGCACTTTGGTTGGTGGATAATGCCTCATAGGATAGTTGCATATAGTATACATAGGACATTGGTAAGCATTGTGTGGGATTCGAGTCCATTGTGCATGCCAGTGTTAGATGAGTCTTAGATGAGCATTATCATCTTGTGGTTGGAAATTCTCCTTAAAATGCATGGGATTAAGGTCTATTTGAAGGCTTGCCAAAGGGGTGCCATGAGGGGGTGTGCACCCTCTCCGAAAAGGTGCTTAAATTATGTATAAATATGTGATCTCACTTAATGTAATAGAAGCGCCTTGGAATGCACGTCTGAGCAATGATCAGGTATGTCTTCCGCTGTCATTTTATCTTCTTCTTCATTCTCTCTATGTGTAAGATTTGTATGCTCTATACATTTTCTTTCTCTTTTCCCTTTTGATCACTTGTTATTCTCTCTCTAATAAGTTCTGTGCATCGTCAGCCTCACATAATTAGTACCATGTTTCCATCTTCATCATCTTCACGTAAAGGAATGCCTGTGTAATAATCGTTAATGGTGATGATGCCATTCCTATTAACAATACACACATCAAGATCCCTAACAATAAAGAAACCTACCAGGAGGGTTACAATACAAGCAACGAAGATGGTTTTACCACTAGTAACGAAGATGACATGGATAGTGAAAGTTCCATCATTGGATCGACTATTCCAGAAACGGTTTCCTATTCATTCCAATAGGAGGCATCCAGCAAGGGAAAACAAGCTATTGAGCTACCCTGGAAAAGCCCCCACAAGAAAACATTGCTAAGTCAGGACCCCCTCCCAGGGAAAAAGAAAGATGAATCCAAGAAAACAAAGGATAAGCCCCCCTCCTGCAAAGAGGGTAACTTATGACAATGATCATCATCTCGTTAAACGCTAGAGGACTAACCGACCCCTCAAGAGCGACCATCATTGGTCAATGGCTTCACAACATTAGCCTAAACCCAGAATTTATCTGTATTCAAGAGACTAAAATTGATGGAGCAGACCTCCAGAAACGTCTTAGACATGTCTCCTCGACCAATCTTTGGATTTCGACGTTGCACCCATGGGGGTGCGATGGGACGATAATCGGTATTAATCAACTCTAGTTTGAAAATCTTGAAAACTCCATTGAAGACGAGAGCCATCGATGGATTGTCGTTTCCTTTGGTGCCCCCTTTCGTTTTACTTTAGTTTCTATGTATCCCCATTAGAGACTGAATACTTGGGCCTTCTTGGACTCACTCCCCCACAACATGCTAATTTGGGTGACTTCAATATGGTGGAGGACCTGCAGACAGATGGAATGACAACGGATGGGTCATTGACAGTCAAGAGAAAGAAACGTGGGTCAAAATCAAACTGCACTTGGATTTGGTCGAATTCAAAGATTTGAATGGCTTTTCATGGTCAAATCTCCAAGCAGGCGAGGACTTGAGGAAAGCTAGATTGGATAGATGCTACATTGCTCAGAACATTATTCATCAGTGGGGCCACCCTTCCCTCTCGCAACACATTGAACCTTGCCATCTCTGATCACTACCCGATCATTATTGTTTTCCAACCTTTCACCAAATCCGTAAGGCATCTTGGTTCCATGCCTGCACGACCTCCTTCTCTCTCCCCTTCGTCCATCAAGAAATTGTTGAAGTGTGGAAAAAGGTGTTCGCCTCTGGCTCATCCCCAGCCAAGTGCTGGAGATGTGCGATCGAAAAGTCGCGACAGATCATGATAAGAACTAGGAAGATGCTCGAGACTATTCAGTGGGTACGTAGAGAAGCTTTATATCATAGGCTTTGGAGACTTGAGGAGGAAGTGAACAAAGGAAAAGCTCAATCCCAGAAAGGTCTACGAAAAATCAGAGCACTGCTGAGATACAAGGAAGAAATACAAAGGAAAAATTTGCAAATTTTCTTTAAGGAGTGGTGGGCTGGCAAAGCAGACAAACCCACCAAAGAGATGTGCCGCATCCTTAAAAGGAAACAAAATAGAGAATCGATCCCCCTATTGCTAGATTCAAATGGCGATTATGCAATACGAAAGAAGAAAATTTTGGGATCATTGAAGGACACTTTAGGAGACTCCTGTGGATCTCGACCCCCCCTCCCAGCATAGACGAGACTGCATGGTAGCCATATCTAGGGTATCCTCTCATAGGATCCCACTCAACCTTTGTTCTCTGCTTGATGCCCCTATTTTGGAAGAAGAAATCATTGAAGTCATTGATGCCCTCCCTTGTGGTAAAAGCCTGGGGCCGGATGGGCTCATTAATGAGTTCTTTAAGTCCTTCAAGTTGGTGGTTGCCACCCCTCTTTGTCCGGTTTGGCAAGAGGCGCTCAAGTTTGGTGTGCTTCCGACTTGTCTCAACAATGGCATTATCAAGTTAATACACAAAAAGGGGAAAAGTACAGAATTGAGAGCTCGCATCCAATTACGATGCTCCAAATGGGATATAAGATCATTGCCAAAGTCATAGCCAACAAAATTTCTAGCCATTTGAGAGCGTGGTTAAGTAAGGACCAAAAAGGTTTCGACAAAGGCAAGTCAATTTTGGAAGCCATTGTAGATATCTGGAAGGTCTCGACTTTGCAAATGAGTCAAGACAAGATGTGGTCTTCCTCAAGATCAACTTTGACAAAGCCTATGACAGGCTGGAATGGGACTATATTTTGCAGTCACTTGAAGATCTCGGATGCAGTCAGAAATTCACCAAGATGATCTCGACCCTTCTGGGAAACACATCAACTCAAATTAATGTTAATAGCCAATTTTCGAAGGTGATCAAACTAAAAAGATCGATTAGACAAGGGTACCCATTGGCTCCCCTTCTCTTTGCCATTGCCATGGAAGGGCTTAGCCGGCTGGTGGAACAATAGTTGGAAGAAGGTAATATCAAAGGCCTCTGATTGCCTCATGACCACAGCCAAATCACCATGAGACTTTCTGCTGATGATATGAATGCGTTTGTCCACAATGATAGTACCAGACTGGAGACGTTTTGGAGGTGCCTGGATACTTTTTGTGAAGCCTTTTGATCCAAAATTGTCTTAGACCGCTTTCAGAGCTATTGTCGAGATCCAACCTGACCTTCTCATTGTCCATGGCTGTCAAAACACTCTGCAGGGCCAAATTTTTTGGATTCTTGGGATTCCCTTGGGTTTTGGTATCTTGATGGAGCAATAGTGGAACTGGGAGACTAAAAAACAAGCTAAACTATTGGAGAGGTATGCAAATCAATCTCACTGGTCACATAATGGTTATCAACACGTTCCTCATATCATTGACCATTTACTTCCTTTCTTGTTGGAGACCAAAAGAGCAAGAGTTGTCCAAACTGGAAAGTATTTGTAGGAACTTCCTTTGGATGGGCGACCACAATAGGCGGGGGGTGCCTAAAATCAAGTGGTCCATCTGCACCAGCCAAAGAGATAGTGGGGGCCTTGGCATTTTGGACATTGGGTGCATGGCTAACAAGCTTGTGGAAAAATGGATGATTAAGGCATGGTGCAATGGGGAGGCCTCGTGGGCCAAGTTGATCTTTAGAAATAAGAACATGTTGCTTTTCGTGGGATTCCCGAATTGGAAGAATCTTAACATTTTGATCCTTTTGTTTTCACCGATCCTGATCTTCCCGAAAGGCTCGAATCTTGTGTGCTCCCTATGGAAGAATTGGAATAAAATCAAAAGCTTCACAAGAATAAGTGAAGATTGGAATTGGGCGGTCGGTATCAAACAAAATGACTCTATCTAGTTTCTGATCCATGGCATCTGGATCGTGGAATCTTGGAACATTCGAAATACCATGAGGCTATGGAACAAAGGCTTCAAAAAATGGAAACATCTCTGGAAACAAGACGCCAACCAGTGGATCAACTTTGAGGATGTTGACCCTAGCATCAACATTTCCTATGAAGAATTGAATAATTTGCAAAGCAGACGTCTCGCTTGGGACCGCTCTAAAGTTCGGCTTCTCATGGGGCATGACACGTTGAGCTCACTCGGTCTCAGATGGTACAATGGTAATTGCCTAACAAAAATCCCGAACATCAAAGAAACCATCGATTACCAGGTTAACCTCAACAAGAAGTGGTGCCTATCATGGATGTGGTGACAGTGGGATATGAAGTTCATGACTATCTGGCACCCCCTCATAGAAATAAAAAAGTGTGTCCTCTTACGAAAATTCTTCATCGTGGAATCTAGACCAACATTAAGGCTAGAAAAATTTGTGGGATGCCTCCCTGGTGCAAATGCTGCTACCTATCCATCGAAGATGTTTCTCACATCTTCTTTACTTGTCCCAACTCCAACAGGCTCTTGCAGATTGTCAGAAAAAAATTTAAACTTAGAAACATATCAGTTGGAAACAAGCTCTGCTAGGGGAAGCGATTGGCTACTCTGCGACTCTCTAGAATGCCATCAGAGGGGAGGTCCTATGGAAGATGTGGCAAGAAATATGTGCTTTTAACTCTTTGGCAACTCCCCCAAAGAGTGGTTGATTGAGAAATCCTTGGCAAAAGAATCACTAATTGTAAGAATCCCCCCCCTTTAGGCATCATCAAGTGCTCCTTTTGATCAACAACAAGCTTAAACCCAAGTGGGCCCTGCATGAGGGTGATGAGAGGGTGATTAACCTTCTTTGTAATGCCATCTAGACTCTGTAAAAGCTACCCCTGCTCTGTGGGATTCGGGGGATCTTGTGGGCACTAGTCCCCTTCTCTTGTACTTTTCTTTTAATTAATTCAAGTCCGGGAGAATAGGCTAAGGCCAAACTTCCTTTGTTAAAAAAAACAATACACACACATTATATATATATATATATATATATATATATATATATATATATATATATATATATATATATATATATATATATATATATATATATGTGTGTGTGTGTGTGTGTGTGTGTGTGTGTGTGTGTATGTGTGTGTACCCTCATGATTGAAGTAGAAAGAAATGAAGATAGGTCTTCATTCATACATGCTATGGTATGAATGCAAATAATCTATTCTCTATGATACTTTTATTTGCATAAAAAATGTACCAAGAGATGCAAGTTTAACGGTACAAACATATGAAATTTCACACAATGATATGCATAAACTTGTGCTATGTTAATATACATACACATACACACAAGGTTCACATGCTTGTGTGCACATGCTTCAAGAAAAGGTATTGAAATAGTGCAAAAAGCACCATGAACAAGTTTGTAAGTCACTAGTGAACTGTTTATGTTTTTATCAATATGTATAATAAAAATTTAAATCAAGCACATTATATGTGAGAATCCCATTTGAGATTAAATAGATTAGAACCCGTTACCACAAAAGTATTTAGATTGTAAATTTTTCTTGATGGATGCTAAATGATCGGTGTATGCATGCATATGTATCCATGATGTTAGTTCATTGAAAATCAATGCAAATGTATAAGTACTCATGGAAAAATTAAAATATGAGTATTCAAAGAGGGTTAACATGTCTCATCATTTTTAAGTTCTGTTGTTTAATTTTTGGTTGAAAAAGTGTCCAACTAATATTGGACATAGTCTAAGAAAGATTTCAATGTTCTTTTTGAATGTTCCAGATTAGTTCACATTTTTTTGTCAAGTAGGTTCTAGGATTCTCTTTAATATTTCCAATTTTCAAAGTTTTTCGATACTACTTCAAAGGTTAAATCAGCTTTGCACTAGAAATGATATTAATTTTTAATAGAACCTGAAATAAGTGATAAAGACATGTTTGCAAGGGATTTATTTCCTACACAAAATTTCATAATTGGATCAAGAGGAAAACCTTGGTTAGTATCTAGTAATGGAAAGCTTGCATTTGACTATAAGGTTTGCATTCAATGAATGTTTTCATAAGTATGATTAATTCATAATTCAAAATCACTAGAAAAATCTACCACTTGTAGGTATCTAGTTAGCATTACTTATTATAAATTTGGATGAGTTTTGACAAGATTTAGAAAGTGCAAAGTTTATTTTAGTGCTCTAATATCAGCAGTGAGAATTCAGTAGAGAATGAGAAAAGTATGTAAAAATGAAACAATTTCTCTTTGATGGAATATCCAAATTAAGTAATTTTTTATTCTTGTGCAAATTTGGTCAATGGTACTCACATACACATACACATGCATAATCATATGTACACACACATAGACTCATATAATCATATTTACATGCATATATACATATACACATGCATATATACACACACACACACACAACACATGCATATGCACATATAGATACACATACATACACAACACATGCATACACATAAATAAATAAATAAATCCTATTTCAAAAATCCTAAATTGAAAACACTAATTTCGATATTAGGGTTTTTAAACCCCTAATTTAAAAACTCCAATTCAACCTTTTAGCCATATGTTTGAAGTATATGTACACATTGCATCTATTCCTCCGACGTCCTACTAGAGAGATGTCTCTCCTCCCAACCTTATGCCTCTATATATAGCTACTCGAGTCAATGAGGATCATAATATATATAAAGATATATACACATCATATAGATACACATACATAAATATAAAATGGAGTAGATATATTATGCATCACACATACATGCCTAAATGCACACATAAATATATATATACATGCATACATATTTACATGTACACATTTACACATAGACATATATACATATATACATGTACACATCACATATACATGCCTACATGCACACATAAACATATATATACATGCATACATATTTACATGAACATATTTACACATAGACACATATACATATATACATGTACACAATTATAAACACTTGCATATATTACATGAATACATGAATATTTTACATAAATGCATATGCATATATACACATATGCATATTTAACACATGTATACATATATCACACACATGCAAACACATACATATACATGAAATACATATGTATGCATACTAACATATGTATACATATAATACACATGAATACACACACATATGCATACATACATGATAAAAATTTGCTCCTCGAAGATAAAGCTATATATAAAATAATTAGGCATACCCGCGAGCTTCATGTTCTAACTTAAAAGAACATGATTTCATCTCTCTAGTAGGATTCATCATTATTCAAGTTAATAAAGAAATCTATTATCTGATATCCATTTAGAGGCTTCAAGTTATTGATCGATAACTAGAGTAGATTTACTATCTAATCTGCTCATATGTTTTCATTATTGCCATCATTTTGGTAAGACATCAATATAGTCTCATCTTCATTATCCTTATTGATTTCTTTTATTTCTTCTATTGTTAAATCTATGTTCTCATGAATCACATCATCTATTGATGGATTAATATCTATTTCTAGTGATTCCTCTTCCTCATCAGTAGAATCAACATGTAGAAAATTATCCTCTTCATCAAAAAGATTAGTATCATTATCACGTATAATGATTCTAATTTCTATTTCAGACGTTGATGTATCAGTATCTGATGCTAAATCATCAAGAGGACTTTCTTCCATCTCTCTAACAATAAACTGTTCAAACAATGACCTACCTCTAGGTTGCACATGACCAAGGATGAGCATCTGGGTTTTTATAAAAAAATGCTTGTTCAATATGCCTAGGAAGAATATATGGTTCTTTAGTAGATCGCATTACCTTGGAAGAATCAATTGCCCAAAACCGAGATAATTCCTTTCTTAATGTGGAATTACTACCTTTATACTCGGCTCGAAACCAGTCAACCTTCAAAATGACCTATCAAAATATATAATAACAAAAACCCATTATTAGGTGCTTAAAAAAATAACTAGCTCTATCATAAAAAATATAAACTTTTTTCTACCTGTTTGAATGTACGAAATGAAATTTTGTAGATACCAACAATAGTTCCTACGTAACCAATTTCGCTATCTATAAGGTTTGTGTCTTTTGAGCTAGCACGTGATAGTTGCTTGAAAGAAGCAACAATACTAGAGTCCTCTGTTTTACGTAAAGAATCAATGGCTTTGATTCTAATATGCTGTCTAAAAGCCCACATATTAGTGAACATTCGAGCCTGCAAAATAAATTCAATTAGTAAATAGAAACACTATATAGCCAATCCGTGAAAGAAGATATATCTTGTAATCTCATTATTATCGAGATTATGTCTATATCTTTTGTTTTTTTGCCTTTTACTTCGGAGATTTTGAAGTTCCTCATACTCGCTAAAGAATGCTTGCATGCATTTGCTATTATATGCTACAAAAGTAGAAACATCATTTTTTTCTTGAAATGTAAATAAGAATGGAACTCCCTTACCTGATAATACCTCATCTGTTATTTTTTAAGAAGACTCGTTGGTCCATGCACATGGAGCTTCTTCATGAACTCTTTCAAGGTACTCACTAACGTAATACATCCACTCTTCAAGCATCCAACCCTTTGCCATGGATCCTTCTGGTTTCGCTCTTTGTCGCACATAACCTTTTAATATTCCCATAAATCACTCGACCCAAAACATCCATCAAGTGTTGACAACACCCGCAATCTCTATTTCATCTACAAGATGGACTAATAAATGAACCTGAATATCAAAAAATGAAGTAGGAAGTTCTTTCTCCATCAAACATAGTAGCTCTTTGCATTCACGTTTTTTTTGTGGGATCGAGTTTTTGTCAATCTCTTTGGATGTAATCCATCTATACATATCATAAAAACAATTGTAAAGAAGTTAATTAAAAAATAAAAGATATCCAATATTCATACATATTAAATATAAAAGTATCATAATTACCTTATAAGTGATCCAAGACGATAGATCACATCTCATACTCCTTTTGTTGTACATCCCTCGATAACCAAAGGTAAAATATGTTTCAAAAAGTTATGCCAGTCATGAGTCTTTAACCCAGATAAGCTCTTATCATCCATAGTAAACATGTTTTGAAAAGATGCTCCATATCCTGTAGGAGTCTTAATCAATTGAATTCTATTGTTGATAGTCTGTATCTCTTTTGTTGTAAGTACCCAAGGAGCAAGTGCATAAGTCGTTTCTTGTCGATGTCTATCAAAAACTGGCCATAACTTTGGTTTGGATTTTTGATCTTTCAAATCATTCTTTGATGTTGTGGTATCTTTTAGTCCAAGAAGATGCTGCCATAGTGAATAACCAATATTATTGAATATATGCATAGGATCAAGAAGATGACATACTTTTAACTCTTTCTAATACTCCAAAGAATACCATATTGATATGTTCTCTCTGAGTGCCAATTTTCCTTTACCTCTCTTTCTCATTATCTGAATCATCACTGAAGATTTCTGATTCTAGATCTATCAGAGGTCCATCTGTCCATTTTTTATACCAATCCATAGACTTCATAAGTTTTGGACACTGACCTGTTTCAAGCTTTCCATTAAAATGTATCGCTTCTCTTTTAGATCTTAATGGATGATCATCAGGCAAGAATCGTCGATGTCGAAGATAAATATTTTTGTTGAGATTCTTACTATAGATTGATCATAACCAATCACCACAATATGGACAAGCTTTATAACCCTTAGTAGATATTCGTGCATCATGAAAATGATAAAAATATAATTAGATTAAATCATATTTATTTACACGCATATTGAATAAAAAAATTACATCAATACCTGAACAAACACCATATCCTAAAAAATCGTGAATAGTCCAAGCCACAATACCACGAATCGTAATATGTCTTTCATTGATGCTTTTCGATACATCAATGACATTAATACCTCTCCATAACTCTTGGAGATCATCAATGAGAGGAGCAAGATATATATTCATATCTTTAACTTGTCTTTTGCCTAGGATTAAAATTAAAAGCATTAAATGTTCCTTTTTAATGCTAAGATATGGCGGAAGATTGTAGTTTATGACTACCACTGGCCATGTTGACCATTTACTGGATTTCATGGAGAATCGATTATCCCCATCTAATGCAACTCCTAACTTTAGATTCTGTGGATTTTGTGCAAATTCAGGCCATGTAGAATCAATATGCTGAAAAGCAACACTATCATTGAGGAATTATGATTATTCCATCAGTACTTTTGTGATCATGTCCCCAAGTCAAAAGCTTTGATAATTCGGGGCTTTGAAACATATGTCTAATCCGTGGAGCCAATGGAAAATGTCTCAATACCTTTTTTGGGATTTTACCTTCTTCACCCTTATATCGAGGAGATTGACATTTGGGACATGTCAAAGAGTCTGCATATTCACCTCTATATAAAATACAATCATTAGGACATGCATGTATACATTGATAATCTATACCAAGATTGTTGATTATCTTCTTCATTTCATCATGTGAGGTAGGAAGAATATTCTAACTTGGTAAAAAACTTTTCAGATAATAACCTGTAAGTTTATCAAAAAAAGATATATTAAAAAAAGTAAATAAATAAATATACATATATATATGCATATAATTTTATATATGTGTATGCTTATGTGCATCTTTCAAAATATTCGCAAAAAATTTGATTGTTTTGGATGGCAGGATACGATTGTTTGTTTTGGAGGATATAAAGTATGTACCTTCATTGAATGATTTGTCGATTCTATCATATGTTCAGTTTGAAAGTGTAAGAAGCGGGTTTATAATTGCTATTCAAAGAATTTGGCACTGTTTATAGGCCATACGATGGTGACCTGGATGAATCGCATGCACAGAGGTTACTCAAGATAGAGCAACCTGATTATAATCGACTAGTGCCAGCAGGATTCCTGGGGTATGTAGTAAACCTCTTGCATGTCAATGATGAGCATCTGAACTTTAGGATACAAAGTGGAAATCATGGTGGCTTGAGAGGATCACTTTTATACAGCTTGTTCAAAGAACTTCAGGTTTATAAAAGCTGTATAAAAGTGATCCTCTCAAGCCACCATGATTTCCACTTTTATACTGAAGTTCTTTGAACAAGCTGTATAAAAGTGATCCTCTCAAGCCACCATGATTTCCACTTTGTATCCTAAAGTTCAGATGCTCATCATTGACATGCTAGAGGTTTACTGCATACCCCAGGAATCTTGTTGGCACTAGTCCATTATAATTAGATTGCTCTATCTTGAGTAACCTCTCTGCATGCGATTCATCCAGGTCACCATCATATGGCCTATAAATAGTGCCGAATTCTTTGAATAGCAATTATAAATCCGCTTCTCACACTTTCAAACTGAACATATGATAGAATTGACAAATCATTCAATGAAGGTACATACTTCATATCCTCCAAAACAAACAAATCCTGCCATCCAAACAATCAAAATTTTCGCAAATATTTTGAAAGATGCATTAATAGTTTTAAAAGATGCGCGGACAAAAAGTGTCCATTCAATTCAAGTTCTTGTTCTTACCTTATCTAAAGTAAGAATAAAAACCTGCATTGAATGGACACTTTTTGTTCGCCCATCCTTTAAAATTATTTTTCCATCCTTCAAAATGTGTGTATATGTGTGTGTATGTTTATATGTGTGTATGCATTCATGTATATTATGTGTATGTTTATATATGCATATATATATATATATATATATATATATATATATATATATATATATATATATATATATATATATATATATATATATATATATATCGATAGATAGAAAATTGAAAATTATACCTTAATAGTGTCAAATCAGATACATTACTCCATCCAAAACGATTTTGAAGATTGAGAATAAGTAAGCTCACACTTAGTCATGTCAAACGACTTCCTTCATATACATGCTTTAGACATTCCTCTCAAAGATATTTCTCATTTTTAGAAATATCAATGCTCTCACTATCATTTTGATACCAATCCTCAATAAAATCTGCCATGCCATCATCTTCATCATTGTCACACAAATCTTGTACTTTATCGTCTTTTGAATATAGATATTTCAACTTTGCATATTCCACAGGATTACTTTTGTGTAGCCTCCTCATGGAAGCTTCTGATAAATGAGGTCTTACTGGTAATTGTAAATGCTATGGAGGAATATCATCAACATCATACATTGGCATCTACACATATAAATAAAATTCATTAGTATTCAATAAATGAATAAAAAGTAAACTTTAAATAAAATTAAGTATATAAATGATTAAATATGGATAGAAAATTTTTATTCTCTCTAGCTAAAAGGTGTTCTTGGAGGTCTACACCATCCATAATTCACTAAGAGTTCATCACCGGCATGTAATGTAGTAATAGCATTGACAACTATGTATCTTGATACATCTCTACTCATGTATGGTGATTCATGACTATTTTCACGCTCCTCAAATGTGCAATTAGTCCTTGAACTATTATGTAACCCTCGACTACTATTTATTAAACCTGTATATTTCCATGTGTGTAAGGTCTTCCATCAATATATAATCTTTTGTTTTCTGCATGTAAAATCCTTCTACTAGTAAGGGATGCTGCGTTCAAGCATATTCCATAAGTACTCATGCTTTGAACATAACGTGAAAGTCGATGCCAATCTCCCCATCCATATATACCACAAAATGACATAAGAGTGACTTCAGAGTTCAGAGGCACATACAAATCCTCTACAATAAAGAGACCACGACCAACATTAGTAATAGTGGATGGAGCAATCATATAGCGATTACCCCAAAAATTGAAAACCTCTCCATCTAAAGGAAGTGGTCCTCTATTCCATCCTCCATATCTTCTTCTATCATATGTTTGTACTAAAGAACGTCACGAGCTGGCAATGGATAATCTCCAGCCGTTTCAGTCTCTAAACCAGGAGGTAGAGGATTTCTAGAAACCTCTGCTTCTAATTGATGAACAGCAAGTCCATGACGTGTATGAGGTATATTAACATTATGAGAAAAATTATCATCATCATCATCATCGAGCAAATATTCCTGTATATCAACAGTAATTTGATTTTGTATATGGTTTTTAAATAAAATAATGACATTAATATATATAGAAAATACATACCCAAGCATTATCGCGTTGACCAGGTGATGGTGTATGCTCAAAAGTACCATACTCTGCCTCATGTTCAATACATTCCAATCGTGGTCTTCAATACATGCCATAACAAGAGTTACACCAATATATAATATGCTCTTGATAGTAAAATTCATCATAATTCCTATCGGAGGACACATGTGAAGTTGTCGCATGGGTAGGAGGTGGTGGAGTACCCTCTGATTGATCAGAATCTGCACATAATAAGAAACAAAAAAAATATAAGTTATGTATCCATCAAATATATTTAAAATTAAATGTTTGATATACTTACAGTATAAAGTCATTGCACGATGAGGAGACGGTGGTGGAGTTCCATCTTATTGATTAGAATCTACAAATAATGGTATTTGATATTAATAATCTGATTATCTACATACACAAAAATTCACATATACATATTTACACATACACACATATTCACATATACACATTTACACATACACACATATTCACATATATACAACTACACATTATTGTGGGATAAATGCATGTATTTTGTATGAATGAGTGTATATGCGTGCATGTGTGTTTACGTATATATGTGGATATGTATATGTGTGTTTATGTTATATGTATGTATATGTGTATATGTATACATATATGTATGCGTATATGTTTGCATGTATATGTTTGCATGCATATGTGTATGTGGGTATGTGTATGTGTATGTGTATGTGCATGTGTGTGTATATATGTGTATGTATTCTAATTTTTTTTTTCTATTTGAGATTAAATTAACAGGAGATATTGTATGGTGGAAAAAAATAAGAGGCGAGCTAACATACCACCTGAAACGTGGCAGTTTTTTCGTAGACAGCTACGTCTTCAGGAGTCATTTCCTCAGCAGAAGGTACACAAATTAACACTAGTGTTGTACTTGGACACTTTAGTGTCCTTGGACACTTTAGTGTCCTGAAAAAGAGTCAATGTTTGATGAATTTTTTAGATTACTAGAAGAAACAATTTATAAATGTAACTATGCAACATGTTGGCATAAGGGTTGAATATTTTTAGAAAAATATAGTTTTTATTAAAGGATATAAAAATTAATATTTATTCACTAATTTTATGATTCTAATTTCAATAATGGCGCAGAAATTACAGTGTTGTAAGTTAGAGGTTTTTTTTTATTAAAATCGTGATCTTCTTATTTTCATTGGTCTAAATGCAATAAAATATTTTATTTTAAATATGCCAACATGTTTCTATCGATAATTAGAGATTTGTAATGAATTTTACTAGGTTTATGGCATAAAATGAAGCTCATTTGTGATGTGATAGTCTTATCATCTATGAATTATTTTGCAAAGTGATGGTATGATCATGCATCATTTTTTGTTATCAAGATACTATTTGATATTATTACAACTAGAAATATTTTTTTGACAACCTTAGGAGTCAAATTTCTATGTCGTTTCTTCAAGTTAAACAATACCACTGTTTTTCTATGCTAAGAAAAGGTCATTTTATGAGGAAATATTGCATATGCTACATGATTAAAGTTAACATGTTAGTTTTTTCTATATAAAATAGTTTATAATGCTTATAGAATTATTTTGATTCATAATATATACCTTATATCATTTAGAAAACCTAATTTTTTAGGATGAATTTTTGTTCTCGGTAGAGAGGATTATGGCCATTCAATGAAATATTGAGATTTTTAGTGGTATGTGAGATACATACAAAATTATTGGTTCAAAGACATGTAGCATATCTTTATTCTACTATATGATGGTTTTTGAGATAAAACACAAACCATTTTAGTGTTTTTATGAATCAATATCATATAGAAGGCTGCTAAAGTGTATAACTATATAATGAGCACCCTATATTGTACTAATTTTTTTATTATAAAAATGTTTTTTCTAGTTCCCAAGACTTGTCGTAAATGATTATATGACAATAAATTAACATTAGAAAAATGATTCCAATAGGAGGAAAATTCTTTTTATGGAGATATTTCTTGCTTCTCATATATAAGCTTACAGAAAAACAGTTTTTCTCAACCATATTCAATCATTTGTATATTTTGAGTTATCAAAAAAGGTTATTTTTTAAAATATATATTTTTTATAGAGCATATAGGTATAGATCTTTATGGGGCTTTAAGGTTTTTTCAAAATTTTATTTGATTAGTATGTGTGATTTTTTTATTTATTAGAAAAAAGGACACTATAGTGTCCTGTTTTGGTACAACACTAGTGTTAATAGTTTATATTTATAATTTTTATATATTTTAGTAATTTTTTAAATTTAATTTATGTATTTTTTTCTTAAATAAACAGGCTGCTGCAAAGAAGAGAGTGGAGTCGGGCCACACATCGCACCTAGGCCAAATGGGCCATAATGGTTTTGTAGCTACATTTGTAAGTATATGTGTTATTGTGAGTATATTTTTTATTTTAGTTAAAATGCAAGCAACTAATCTTTGTTATTTGTTTCAATGCAGCGGAAGGATTATGGCCGATATCCTACGAAACATGAGATCGAGTATGCTACACATTTTGGATATCGGCGTTTGAGCGAGTATATGCAAGATCATCCTGATGCCTTTGTGAGTATTATTAAATTTTATATAATTATTTTATTTTTATGAATGGTTTAATTGTTTTATTTATTTATGTTTGTTATATGTAATACAGGAGTATTATGGAGAGATAGACATGGATGAGGTGGAGAGACAGACATAGGAGGGACGATCTCGATCGTCACAGGGTGATCATGACGATGAGGATGAGGAAGATCAGGATGATCATGATACTGTTGATGATGATGATTAGGATTTTAGTTGATTATGACATTGGATTATATGTATTTACCTTGATATATATATATATATATATATATATATATTATCTATATATTTTTCATTTCAGTTATGTTTTGAATTGTGTATATGGTATTAAGTAATGAAGAGTTTTGTTCTATTGATTGTTATTATTGTTTATATTAAGCATGTGTTTTAATACTTTAATTATATAATTCATTCATATGTGTGTACCTAAGTGTATATGTATGTGTGTGTAAATGTATGTATGTGCATGTGTATGTGTGTGTATATGTATGTATGTGCATGTGCATGTGTAAGTGTATATGTGTGTATGAGTATGTGCATGTGCATGTGTATGTGTGTGTATATGTATGTGCATGTATATGTGTAACTCTATGTATATATGTGTGTATGTGCATGTATATGTGTATATGTAGGTATGTGCATGTGTATATGTGTTTTAATACTTTAATTATATAATTCATTCATATGTGTGTACCTAAGTGTATATGTATGTGTGTGTATATGTATGTATGTGTATATGTATGTGTGTGTATATGTATGTATGTGCATGTGCATGTGTAAGTGTATATGTGTGTATGAGTACGTGCATGTGCATGTGTATGTGTGTGTATATGTATGTGCATGTATATGTGTAACTCTATGTGTATATGTGTGTATGTGCATGTATATGTGTATATGTAGGTATGTGCATGTGTGTGTGCATGTGTATATGTGTTTTAATACTTTAATTATATAATTCATTCATATGTGTGTACCTAAGTGTATATGTATGTGTGTGTATATGTATGTATGTGCATGTGTATGTGTGTGTATATGTATGTATGTGCTTGTGCATGTGTAAGTATATATGTGTGTATGAGTATGTGCATGTGCATTTGTATATGTGTGTATATGTATGTGCATGTATATGTGTAACTCTATGTGTATATGTGTGTATGTGCATGTATATGTGTATATGTAGGTATGTGCATGTGTGTGTGCATGTGTATATGTGTGTGTACATATGTGCATATATATGTGTATATATGTGTATAATGTATGTATATGCATGTGTATATGTATTCCACATGCATGTGTATGTGGATGCATTTCCATTTGCATCCATGTGCATGCATGTGAATGTGCATGCCTGTGGATGTGCATATACATGTATTTGCGTATATGTTAATGTGTGTATGTGTATATATATATATATGTATGCAATTATTCATGCATGTGAGTCTTTTTATGTGGTTGTAGACATGTTTGTGCATATGCATGTGTATATGTGTGTATGTCTAACTGTATGTGCACATGTATCTGTGTGTATATATGTGTGTGTATGTGCATGTGGATATGTGTGAAAGTGCATCTTCATAATGTATAAGTGTATAAGTGCATATCAATAAGTGTGAGTATGCTATCTAATGAAAATAACACAATTCAAATGATATAAAAAGAATAGAAATTGTACTTACAATAGTTAGCCATACTTTTTGCTTGGTTAGCTTCTTGAATAACCTGCAATAAAGAGAGAAAGAAGAGAGAGAGAGAGAGAGAGAGAATTCAAAGAGAGAAAGATGTAGAAAGAGAGAAACAAAGACAGAGGGAGACAATAAGAGAGAGCTTAGGCAAAACAACAATTCTGCATATACTTGCTTCAGCTCGTAAGCGCAATGCAATTGCGAACTTGGAGAGCTCTTCGATCAGATGCGTGAAAATGCCGATCGAAGAGCCTCCAATGTTTTAATTTTTTTCCGTCAACAGACCGTCGTGTAAGCAATGCTACGCGTCGAGTTGGCGTCGCATAAGCGACATGTTTTGAGTGTCTCTTATGCGACACCAAAAAGCGTCGCTTATGCGACATAACAAAGCATCGCTTATGCGATGCTATTTAAAACCGTCATGTTAGCGATGCTCTATGGGAGCGTTGTAGACCTCGTCGCGCCACAAGTCGCAAAAAACATCGTTTGCTTCGTCATTTAATCGATGGTGCATGCGCGACGCTCATTACGACGCATTTTGCAATTTCATAGCGACGATCTGTCACCTTAGCTCTCGGTATACGCCCGTATTCCTTGTAGTGTTGGGCACTAATCTAGGTATACCTACAATACATGGAGATAACATGAGTTCACTTTACCTTGCAACAAATCCAGTATTTCGTGCAAGAACAAAACATATAGAGATACAATATTATTTCCTGAGAGAAAAGGTAATGGAGAAAGAAATTGAAGTGGAGAACATTTCTACAAAGTATCAAATAGTAGACATAATGAAAAAGAGCTTGGATGGTGTGAAGACCATCAGATTCAAAAGCATGGCAAGAGTAAAAAAGAAAAGAAGAAGATATGAAGAAACAGAGAATGTCAATTAGTGATTGAAGGGGAGCTGTTGGAGAACCAATTTGACATAAATCAGGTCAAAGTCTAAGAAGAAAAGCACATGCCTATGTGAAGGGACAATTTCACACATGTACTATATTTGTAAAGTTAGAGTTAACTTTAGTTCTAGAATTTTCAAAAGTTACGAGATTGAGAAAATCTATATAATTTAGTTTGTATCAACAGACGCGAAGAGAAAGAAAGATGAGAGAATGTGACAATGAGAGATTTTGTATGACTGAGTATAGTCGGGTTTCTTTGAGTAAGAAAGCACCTATAAACTTCAGAGTTTTTCGTAGCTATGAGAATAACTAATTAAAGTTCTGTGTATGAGACTCTCTCCTCCATTTCATAAGACATCTTCCTTGCCATACGATCGGAGGTCAATCTGACGAGCGTTATCAAAAGACGAATATTTTTAGCTTGCTATATTCTCAACCGTTGGATCCCTTGCTAATCCAAGGGCCAAAATGAGTGGATGCCTTGACTTTTTCCCTTCAATCTCATCCCTTGGAGTTTTGAACCAATCGAACGTTTATAATCCATTTTCGAGAATTCAAAAACCATTCAAGTAGCCAAAAACACCACTTTTAGATGGTTTTTCTTCTTTGACCACACAAAAACAATGAAAGCCTATGCTTAGCCTATGTGATTAAGGGACTAGACTGTGGCCACCACCCTCTCCTCATTGGTCCATCACTAATCAACCCTTAAGCTAAAAGGCCCAAGGAGGGTTCATTTTTTCCCCTAATGGTAATAAGCCTAAAGCTTTACGAAAAGCTTCAAACTTTTTCCATGGAAGAGCTTTGGTGAATATGTCTTCCATATTATCTTGTATAGGCACATATACCAAATCAATATCTCCTCCATGAAGGTGCTCTCTCACATAGTGATAATGCACCTCAATATGTTTGGTATGTGAATGAAACACTGGGTTGTGCAAAAACCAATGCACTCTAACTATTAGTGAGAATATGCATAACAACATCAATCTCCATGCAAAGATCCATCAATAGGTGTCTCGTCCATATACACTACACTATAACTATGAAAAATACCTCGTACTCGGCTTCACAACTCGATGTCACCACTATAGGTTGCTTCTTACTCAGCCAAGATATGCATGAGTCTCCAAGAAAAAACAATTACCACTAGTGGACACGTGAGTATCATAACAATCAACCCAATCACTATCTGTAAAATCATGCAAGTATGGATGAATATATCTTCCATAAAAGAGACCTAAGCTCAAAGTTCATTTGAAATATCAAAACACACATTTCACTGCCTCGCAATGCTTAGAGCTAGGGCTATGCATGAATTGACTCAATTGGGAAAGTGCATATTGTATATCCCGCCTTCTGTTTCATGCATATATAAGACACCCCACAACTTGTTGATAAAGAGAAGTGTCAAATGCAACACTAGAATCCTCAATTGAGAACCTAAATCATGTCTCAACTGGTGTGCAGACTAGCTTGCAATCCTCAAAATCAAAATGTTGAATGAGTTTTTCAATATACTTTGCTTGATGCATAACAATTCCCCCCTCAACAGATACAAATTGGATGCCAAGATGGTAGCTCAAATGACCAAGATAAGTGACATAAAAAAATATGTTGCAAATCAGCCATAAGAATATCAAGCTTTGCATCACATGACCCAATCAAGAGTATGTCATTGACATAAAGAACAAGCACTATAAGATCAGCACCATCTTTGTGTATATAGAGTGTGCTTTCAATTGGACTAGATGTGAAGCCAAGAGCAATCAAGTGCTTATGGATTTTGTCATACCATGCATGTGGAGCTTGCTTGAGACCATACAAAGGTTTATGGAAGCGACAAACCATATGCTCTTACCTTTTCATGGCAAATCCATGACATTGCTTCAAATAAAACTCTTCTTGCAAATCACCATTCAAGAAAGTTGTTTTTAATGTCCAATTGATGTACTTTCCAACCTCGATGGGCAGCCAATGCAACCACAGTATGAATGGTAGTAGGCGCAAAAGTTTCCTCAAAGTCAATTCCATATTTTTGCACATATCCTTTGGAAACCAATCTAGCTTTGTAGTGATCAATGCTACCATCAGACTTTCTCTTAATCTCGTAAACCCACTTTGTACCAATGGCATTTTTTACCTTTCGCAATTCACATATCTCCCAAGTACCATTCCTATGTATGGAATTCATTTTTGATTGCATAGCACTCATCCGTTGTGGATAGTCACATGATCTTCAAAAGTAAGTGGCTCTTCATTACATGTTGTTACAATAAGAGAATAATACACAAAATTACGTGATGCAAGGTGAGAGCTTGATCTTGTTCTACCAAGTAAAGGTGCACTCAATTTGTTGTCCTGCAAAGTTTGTTTCAGCCACTTCCGCATAGTTTGTGCACTCTTGATAGACATGCATTCATTATGTAATACATCTTCAACATGTATATCCTGTGTGGGCTGAATTTCATGCTCATTTTCAGCCATATTTTGATGCAAATGTTCAGTCATATGTGGCTAGAAATTTCCAACATTTCTTATAATTTTTGGCTGAAAAGTGTCAGCCATCTTTGTCTAGAAATTCTCTACATTTTGAGCTCCAATTTGCTATAATTTTTCAGCCCTTTGAATTTCATTTGGCTGATCTACATGGGCATAGTCAAGCACACCATTTTGGAACAAAGGCATGAGTGTATCAAATGCATCTTGTAAGCTAATTGTTGGCTGTTTTTTGCATTCAAATAGAAGGAAAATTGAATTTTCAGAAAATACCACATCTCTACTCATAATAGTTGTGTTCATCAATGTATGGTACAAATGATATCCCTTACTTTTAGCACTATAAACAACAAATATACATTTCTTTGCTTTGTCATCAAGTTTGTGATGTTTTTATGATTGCACAAGAGCATATGCCAAACAACCAAACACGCGCATATGACTAACCATAGGCTTATGTCCATTCCAAGCCTCACAAGGATTAATGACTCTCAATGCTTTTGTAGAATAGTGATTCAACACATAGTTTGTACACATGATCGCTTTCATCCAAAACTTATCAAGAAGGTGCTTTCCTTTAACCATACATCATGCCATTTCAAGGAGAGTTCTATTTTTATGCTCAGCAACACCATTTTGCTAAGGTGTATATGGCACCATACACTGGTGTGAAATACCTCTTAGAAAAGCATTAAAATCATGTGACATGTATTCACCACCACAATTCATGCATAGAGTCAAAATCTTGTTTTAAGTAAAATTTTCAGCCATAGCTAAAAATGTGGAAGCAAGAAAATACCTCATTCTTTGCTTTCATAGGATACACCCATGTATGGCAAGTAGCATCTGTTGAAAATTATGGAACATGTGCAAGTTCCAATTGTGAGGCTTGATACATACTCACCTCTCATTGATTAACTTTTCATCATTTATGTATTTGTTGTAAGCCCAAAAGAAAGATAGGCCTTGAAAATATAGAGAGTACCCTCATAACCTTAAAGGAGAGTGTTAAGATAAAAAAGAGAAAAGTTATTTATGGCTTGGATAAAAGCCAAAATATGTTTAGAGAGATGGAATACTAAAAAAAAGTCATGACCTTATCCATATGGAGTGATTTGGATCACCAAAAGTCACACAAGCCAATGGAAGGACAAAGGACATGAAGTGAAAGGTCAAGAGGTGAGAGAAGATGCAAGGGTAAGTGAAACATCCCATGCACATATCTCTATATATAGAAGTCATTTGAATGTAAAAATGTGTGGAGATGACAAGCAGATGGTGTAAAAGCATATTCTGGTCATTCTCTCACCAATGGGTATTAGAAGGTACCTCATTTGGATGCTACAATGCACATAGGTATTCCAACTACATACCTTTACTGTACATAGACACCTTGTGAAGGTGATATCTCTCTATGTACTTATCCATTTAATGCATATGATATCTTGTTGGTAAGCTTATATCTCATAATCTCTTTATCTCAAGTAGTGATGGGGAACATTTCTTGTGAACCTCCAACACCAAAACAACCTTCACAATATGTGTTGGTATAATCATCGATATAATCATCGGCATAAGCACTGGTATTAGAGTACATAGGACAAGGATCACACTTACATCATAGAGGCAATCTATCACCAGTATCGGCCAACACTTGGGCACCCTTTTGTCAGCTTAGAGTGGATTCAGCACACGACACGTAAGGTGATGTGTATCAAAGATTGGAGGCTCGTGATGCTTTTAGAGGAGGCTTATTGAAGCTTGTATGGCTAGATGTTGAGGAGTGGGAGATGATTCAGTATGAGCAATAGCAAACTCCTGACAGATATCATTAGCAATGAGATGCAACATCCACATGTCTAGAGGTGGATGGAGCACTGCATTTGCATAGCGGTGGTTATGACATGACGTGTCATGAGTTTGTAAGCATCATTTTGATGAATGAATTTACTTATGTTAAGCACATCATGTTTATTTATCTCATGTTTTGCATATTTGTTGTAGGAGTTGGCAGTGGGTCATGCTTTGGCATGAGCAGAGGAAACTTTTAGATATCATCATGGGTTGCTTCTACTGTCGCAGGACTTGGAGGGACACGATATGGTCATTTCATGGGACAATTTACCATGAGGTGAGCTTCTGAACTTGGTTTAGGATTTTTTTGTAGTTGTATATGAACATCATTTCAATTTGTCTAATTTCATGAATGTACTTTGTTGTTGGACTACAGATATATATGTTTTGATCCCTCTGTTTTTGTATATGGTAGTGTTGTGCCACAATTCTGTATTTGGTTCATACATGCCAGTCGTTTGCCACGATTTTGTACATGGTTCATATATGGTACTGAGTTACCATAGTCTTGTAAATGGTTCATTTATGACATTGTTCTATTATATATTTGAGTACTCTTTATGACTCTATTTTGGTTGTATATAATGGGCACACATCTATTTATACATTACTTTCCATTGTGCTACTGCATATCTCTTTTATGTTGGACAATGTGTTTTGCTTTATCAAATCTTGTTTTGATTTTCCATCATGCAAGTACATGGTCCGACAACCACTAGAATACATGTCACAACATGTACTAGGTTTTTTTTGGGTAGAGTGTATTGTCCCTTGCTACACTACAGCATTGTCATGTTGTTGCAGCAAGTGACATTGCACTCTGCCCAATATTTTTTGCACATATGGTCGTCGGTATAGGCATTGTTACTTCTAGGGACATACTGATTTATATACCATCGTTATTTCTAGGGACAAACCGATGTGTATACCATTGGTACTACCAGAGACATGTTGATGTGTATACGGGCACCTATATAGAGGCTTATACCAATGATTATACCAATGACTATATAGAGGCATATATTGATGTGTATATTGGTGCCTATACAGAGGTCTATACCGATGATTATATCGACGACTATATAGAGACTTATACCGATGCTTATACTAGCATTATGAAATTGATGCTTATATTGACAATTATTTCGACACCGTGGGCATTTTCCTCATATGTATTTTTGCCAGTATGAGAGCTGGTATGGTCCTCACATGTTGGTGTGTGTTCAAGCTTAGAACAATATGTGTTGGAAAAATCCTTGGTCACATAGTTTCCAAAAATGGAATATTTATGAAATGAGGATAAAATCAAGGTCATTCTTGATTTATCTTGATCAAAGAATTACAAGGAAGGGCATGCTTCCCAGCGCCATCGTGGATACCACTTCATACATATGTATGCAACGATATGCAAGCCATTTGTCAATCTAGCATGATGGGAGTACCACCGTGGTGAAGATCCATCCCAAAAATGTCAATCTGTGGAGATGTGAGGATTGTATGATGACCATGAGTGAGAGGAATGCACAAGTGCATGAGTGAGAAGCACACTACCATGCACACACATACACACACACACATACAAGGTAGAACAAAGTGTTTGCATAATAGAATTTTCTATTATCAACTCAAGTTACAAATATGCTCTTAGAAAGTCAAATATTAAACAATCCAACCTAAAAAATGAGCTCTCTAGCTCCTTTTATAGTTCTTGACTAGCTTTGGCCTAGTTTTCACCTAGTGTTTGACCTTGTTAAAAATTAGGTTTCTAAACTAATTTGAGGGCTCAAATGACCTCCAAAAATTATGAAAATTGATAGATGTGTTCTTCTTATACTCCTCAATCTTGAGAACTCCTTGGCTTTTAGAAAATGAAGTTAAAACTATCAAAAATAGATATTTACAATGATATGTAATGATCAAAATCACTGTTTTGATAGAAATTTTATTGGGAAAATTGAAAGGCCTATTCTATACCAGATCTACATTGACTCCATTGCCTCCTCAGCCTTGCCTTTCTTGTCGGCCCTCTTGATTGAGACTCCCTTGTTTGCTTAGTCCTCCTTGGCTACTCCTATTGCTAGCACTTCCCCCCTCTCGAGTCGATCGTCCTTGACAGACCTTTGTTGGATGGGTTGTTTTGTGTAGTACTGAAGGAAATTTATTGCTAACTCATGTTCTTGTAATCTAAGTCCACGTGCGAGATCTATCTTGAGGCATTCCCAATCAATGGTGCTTGGAAATCTGGATGTGGCTTTCTATGATGTTATGAATATGAATCTTGCTCCAAAGCAAATAATTTGCAATAGGTGGGCGGGTTTGGAGATAAACACCTCAGTATGGTATTTCGAGAAGACTATCATAACCATATCTTCAAACATTTGATTGTAGCAGGCTAGGAGATACTTGATGTAAGCATGACAAGCATACACGATCTTCACAGAAGGAGTTGTGCTCATGTCATAAACTAGGCCAAAGTTTCCATTGACAAAGCTAGGTGTAGATATATGTGGGGCTTTGACAATTTTCAATGTCTTGAAGACAACTAGCATTAAGTCGAATATCTTTAACATCATATGAGCTGCTACATCTGGCATAGTTTTTAGGTGAGGTATCCAATGTTGGGTTACGGAATAG
Organism: Ceratopteris richardii; assembly: GCA_020310875.1. Taxonomy (NCBI): domain Eukaryota; kingdom Viridiplantae; phylum Streptophyta; class Polypodiopsida; order Polypodiales; family Pteridaceae; genus Ceratopteris; species Ceratopteris richardii. The sequence continues at coordinate 53,169,279 of CM035444.1, forward strand.
AAAACTATGGGAAGTCCCTATAATGGTGCTAGATATGGGTAATCAACCCAATCCAAACATTGTGCATTATTCCAGACTTTGATGGAAAAAGCTTTCCATGAGGGCCTCCTTGGAACTAGTCCATAGCACTGGTTGTACAAGATACACAATGGAGCATGTGACCACGTGCATAGCATCTTTGGATAGGTCTTGAGTAATTGCATTTGCCACTTTGGTTGGAAGATAGTATCTCGGCGAGCTCTTTATGGCATGCCCTTTGGTTGAAATTGTACGGCAAATGTAAGCTTCTCAATCCATTTCTGATTATGTAACAAGGATGAAGGACATTGCAAATGCATTAGGAGCAGTTGATGAAGATATTGAGGAGGATAAATTGGTAAGGCAAATCCTCACAGGTTTGAGAGGAGATGAGAAATGGAAGCCATTCATTTTGTCTACTGAATTGTCACTAGATCATTTCATTCCTGATTTAAATCAGTTGCTAGGACATATGCTAACTTTTGAGCAGGATGTCAAAGGTGATTTTGATAATTCAAAGGACAAGAAGAAGAATAGCAAAGGTAAACAACAATTAAATGAAGAAGAAGGTACAACTAGCCAAGCCAACTTCCTAACAGGAAGAGGAGGTGGCAAAGGTAGAGGAAGAGGAAGAATCAATAAAGATGGAGCCAAAACTTGCTAGATTTGTGGTAAGACAAATCATTTAGCTCATGATTGTTGGCATAATAAACAGAATAATGGAGGATATAATCAGAATTTTAATTCAAGAGGAAGAGCTGGTAGAAACCAAAGAGGTAATTTCAGAGGAAGAGGTATTAGAGGTTACTTTGGAAGAAATGCAGGTAGAGGATTCCAAAGTCAATCCTACAACAATAAGTATTATAATTATGCTTCAGATCAGAAGGAGGATTCAACGTTGATTATGAATGCAACTTGTGAAAGACAAAGTGAAGACCAAAGAGTCTTCTACATTGACTCAGGGTGTAGCAATCACTTGAGTGGTAATATAGCCTTGATGACTGATTTGGAGAATAAGGTAACTAATCATGTGGTTCAAACAGGTGATAATACAAAGCAAAATGTGAAGTCAATTGGATCAGTGAAGGCCAAGGATGGAAGTACTCTTCTGACTAAGGTCTTGTATGTTCCTACAATTCCAAAGAATCTGATAAGTGTAGGGCAAATTGTTGGAAAAGGTTATGAAGTAACGTTTACTAATTATTGAGTTTTTGTGGAAGACCCTAGAAATGGGTATAAACAAATTGTTTCAGGGAAGAAAGAAGGAAGACTCTTCACATTGAAGATTCAAGGTAATGTTGGTCATGCCTTGTTTACTTATGGAGGACATAAGATCTCTAAGTTAGATCTTTGGCATAAAAGGTTTGGACATTTCAATGAAAGAGGTATTGAGGATATGGTTAACAATGGTTCAGTGCTTGGATTGCCTAATGTTGCAGGTCAACATATGACATACAGATGTGAGGCATGTCAATTAGGTAAGGCTCATAAGCAATCATATTCTAAGCATGGTTTCATGTATTCAGAGAAGCTTGAATTGGTACACACAGATGTGTGGGGACCATCAAAGGATTTCAGTATAAATGGTTCAAGATATTATGTGATTTATGTTGATGATGCTACCAGGTGGATCAGTATCTATGTGATCAAAGATAAATCAGAGGTATTCAATACATTTAAACATTATCATGTGTATGCAGAAAGAATCACAGGTCAAAAGTTGAAGAGACTAAGGTTAGATGGAGGGGGAGAGTATTTCTCTAAAGAGTTCAGTGATTACTTATGGAATGCAGGTATAAAAAGGGAAGTTACTTGTAGGTACTCTCCTCAACAAAATGGTGTAGCAGAAAGGAGAAATAGAACTCTTGTTGAGTTTGCAAGATCAATGATGAAGGAGAAAAATTGTCCAAATTATTTGTGGGTTAAAGCTATAAATATAGCTACATAGTTGGTTAATAGGTTACCATGTAAAGCTTTGCAGGGTATGACACCATATGAAGCTTGGTGGGGTAAGAGACCTACCTTAGATCATTGCAAAGTATTTGGATGTTTGGCTTATGCATATGTGTCATCTCAGTTGAGGCATAAATTGGAACCTAAAGCTGAAAAGTATGTGTTCATTGGATATGATGATAAGCAGATGGGATATAGGTTGTGGAGTCCATCCACAAAGCAATTCCTTGTATCAAAGGATGTTACATTTGATGAGCAAAGTACTTGGTATGCAGGTATAATCAATAATCATGCAGGTGATGAAGAAGTTTTGAATCAGAAGAAAGGTAAATCAAAGGTTCATATATTTGATGAAGAAGAGAACACTGAAGTACTAAATGAAGTTGAAGAAGTGCCAAGGTTTGATCCAAAATGTGATGAACCATAAACTTCAAGAAGTGGAGAACTCAGAAGGTCATCAAGACATAAATGGCAACCTACAAGGTATAGCTATGAAACTTCTTTTTTTACTACTAAAGATTATGCTTACATGGTGAAAGCAGATGAAGACCCTTCTACATATGAAGAGGCAAAAGGTAAGGAAAATTGGGAGAAAGCTATGCAGGAAGAGTATGAAGCATTGATGGAGAATGAGACATGGGATTTGGTTCCTAAACCAAATAGTCAGAAGATCATTGGATGCAAATGGGTCTACAAGACAAAGAGGAATGCAGATGGAAGTGTGTCTAGGTATAATGCTAGACTGTTGTGAAAGGGTATGCTCAGACATATGGTATAGATTATGATGAGACCTATAGTCTTGTGGCAAAGATGACAACCATCAGGACACTCATAGCCATTGTTGCATGTAAAGGTTGGAGATTATGTCAATTAGATGTGAAGAATGCTTTTCTTAATGGTTATATTTCAGATGATGTTTTCATGGAGCAACCACAAGGGTTCAGAGATGAAAGGTATTCAGAATATGTATGTAAGCTCAAGAGAGCTTTGTATGGTTTGAAGCAGGCCCCAAGGGCACGGAATTATAGACTTGTGAAGTTCTTGAAGGAACTTGGTTTCCAAGTATCTAAATCAGATAGTAGCTTGCTTGTTAAAGAAAGTGATGGTGGGTTTATTTACATGTGCATATATGTTGATGACACAATTCTTACAGGTACAGATGAGAAGGGCATACAAAGTCTCAAGAAACAAATGGAGAAAGAATTCAAGATTAGTGACTTGGGAGACTTGTCATATTTCTTGCGCATGGAGATCTCATATACTCAACATGGATTATATGTAACTCAAGAAAGGTATTTGAAGAACTTGTTGATCAAGTGTAAATGGAAGATTGTAGGGTAGCACCTACTCCAATGGAGGTGAATCACAAATTGAGCAGATATGGAGGAGAAGAATTCAAGGATATGAAGCTATATCAAAGTCTTGTTGGTAGTTTAATCTATGCTACATTAACTAGGCCTGATTTATCATATGCAGCTGGAGTGTTGTCTCAATTCATGCATTGTCCTAAGAAAGAACATTGGGTTGCAGGACAAAGAGTGTTGAGATACATTAAGGGTACACTCAAGGAAGGTTTGTATTATGGTTTTACATCAGGTACAAACATCAAGATATATAGTAATACAGATTGGGCACGTAATCATGATGATAGGAGATCAACATATGGATAGTTGTGTTATGTGGGAAATAAGTTAATCTCTTGGTGTTCTAAGAAGCAACATACAGTTGTTTTATCATCTACAGAGGCAGAGTATAAAGGTATCGTTGAAGCTACAAAGGAAGTCATATGGTTGAAGACACTCATGAAGAGTTTTGACATCATTCAGAGTACACCCACTATTCATGGAGATAATATGAGTTCATTGTATCTAGCTGCTAATCTTATTTTTCATGTCAAGACTAAACATATTGAGATTCAGTATCACTTCTTAAGAGATAAGGTGATTGATAAGGAGATTGAAGTCATACATACTTCAACAAAAGATCAGATTGCAGATATGCTAACCAAAAGCTTCGATGGACCAAAGCTACAAAGATTTAAAGACATGGCAGGTATAAAGAAGATAGAGAAAACCTCAATTAATTTTTGAGGGGGACATGTTGGTGCAAGCCGAAAAGATCAACAAATGAAGTTTGAAGATAGGGCATATTCAAGAAATGAAGACTTGTATACATATGTACATTAAACTAGTAGTTAGCTCACTTATACTTTTTGTTATGGTCATGAGCTTGTACATATATGCCTATATATACAAGTAGAAAGTCGGGGCAAGTATGAGAGAGCATAAGATAGAAGAATTAGTAGTTTTAAGAGTCATTAGACACTTTAGAATTGTAGGAGATCTCTCTCATCATTCAGATGTAAAAATTTTCAAAGAAGAAGAAAAATTGCACCCGATCTTTTGTTGAGTACTCCTTTTGTGTTTAACCTTTTGTGAAATGCTTTTGTACAATTCTAAGTCTATAGCTGGTTGACCTTTGTACAAGTTTTCAGATCCTAATTGTGATCACGCTGAGAGAATTGAGAGTAGGAACATTTACATGTGTAAATGTGAAGAAGTGAAGTTTGTAACAAGCACAAATTTGATGCTAATGTTTTGGTCATTTCTCCTTCCACAGTGTAAACTTTTTAGCACGAAAGCACTCATTATTTAAGTTGGAAGGTAACCTACCTATGATGAAAAGCACTTGAATAAATGGATTGTAGTTTGAGAGAACTATGCATTAAAAGTTACAGGTGTCAAAGTCGATTGTAGAAAAGTATAGTTTTAGACATAGGTCGATTGTTTGGATCATTTCTCAAGATCTACTAAATCTTTTGAGATGTTTTAACTTGGAAAAGGTGTGGAATCCATAGGCAGCACATTGTACAAAGTTTCATCAGAAACTTTACACATTTGATCATTCAATTAATGAGTTAAGTGCAGCAGACTTTTTTGAGTATTGACTCTCTTCACAATTAGTGCAAATTTTGATAGTGTGGCATTGATCTTCCAAAATTGATCAAGGTTTTGAGTTCTTCTTGATATAGAAGTGTTCTAACATCAAGGATAGCTTGTTCTTTTGGATATTAACACTCTCCATCAACCACTACATTCCCCACCTTTACATTTCACAATGTTATTTCATAGTCACAACTTTTCTCCTCTATGGACAACCCATTGTACCATATTACCACCTCCACCACCACCAATTTCCTATCAGAACCTGTCATATGTCATCCTGCCACTCAAACAACATTAGCTTCATTCCCACCCACCCAACCATGCTCATTCTTGATGTCCTACTCTTCCCCTTTCTCCTCCATGTTCCAACCACAACTACCTCGACCTTCAATTTTTTGATATACTTGGTGCCACTTATAGGCAACAAGTTCCTATGTATTTACCCCCCGTCCTATCTATATCTTTTTCATTTTTTTCTAGAACAACAGTTTCTATAACAGAATTTGTGGTGGCCACCTCACTCACAACCATGTCCATGTCCATGGATATTTCACCCCCTATTGCACCTCCCCACAGTTCCACCATCCCCAATCAGCCCTACACCAGCATCACCACCACTCACTGAGTATCTTTCCATGGCATTCACTCATCCCCTTCCCCCTCCCTTTCCCCCGTGCATTAAACACTTTACAACCTGCATCCATCGTAAATACTTCCATAGTAGATGTGGCAATATCATCAATGGTGAACTATGCCAATCAATTATGGCATGCATATCATCGACTGGCATAGTGCAATGAAGCCCTTCAAGATCAATCTACACACCTACAAGAGAGAATTTCCCACCCATTGACCAACAATGTTGTATTGCAAGATCAATACAATAGTTTCTAGATCTCCCAGAATGCACTAGAGTCAAAGTATAGAATATGGACTAGGAGTCTGTGAAACTAATAGAGAGCCATTTACATACACAGTTGGAACACAATGCTCGATTATCACACAACATGGTCTTACTGAAGCTTCATCTTGCAGCTTCACACGAGGAGAATAAAAGATTACAGCAAAAGAATCAAGAGAATCTAGGAGAAACCATTGAGAATACACTTGGTGCATCCATCAATTCATCCAAGTTCTAGGTCATTCCTCCAAAACACATTCACATCATTCTAGAAGAGTATGCAAATTTTTTGGAGTCGCCTGACAAATTATCAGAGGAACTAGCTCAAATCCAACAACAACAATAGGCAGCACCACCTCAATGAGTCCCAAAACCCACCATAACCACTACTAAACCAACTGAATTGGTTGATCTACAAAATCAAATCTAGGAACTCCAAACTAGGCTTCTCCAATATAAAAGACCCCCATCACCCCAATAAGTACGAGAATCTAAAGATACAGTCAAGGTCCCAGCCGATCTTTGAAGAGGAGTATGAGCCACAATAGGTACCAAGTACTTGAGTACAAAAAGAGGGGTAGGAGACATTTGAAGCACCAAGATCATCGTGGCTAAAACAAGTCAAAGAGATTGGTAGAACACATGATGAATGAGTGGCCATCCAAATCTAGGCAATGGCAAATATGGAAGAAATCGTAATAAATTCTTAGCATTTTTAGAATTTGTCACACAGGCGACTCATCACCACCTTCGAGCTTCAATAAATGACCATTCTTTATTCTTTAAGATGATTACAATGCAAAGATGAAGCACATTATTGGAAAAGAGCCTACATTTGTCGTACAATTTCAACCAGAGGGCATGCCATAAAGAGCTCATTGAGGTACTATCTTCCAACCGAACTGGTGAATGCAATTATGCTAGACCTATCCAAAGATGTTATGCACGTGTTCACATGCTCCATTGCATATCTTGTACAACAAGTGCTATGGACTAAATCCAAGGAGGCCTTCATGGAAAGATTTTTCCATCAAATTTTGGAATAATGCACAGTGTTTGGATTGGGTTAATTACCCATATCTAGCACCACCATAGGGACTACCCATAGTTTTCTACATGATATCCATAACCCAACGTTGGATACCTCACCTACAAACTATGCCAGATGTAGCAGCTCATATGATGTTAAAGATATTCAACTTAATGCTCGTATGATAGACATCTGCATATCCATCTTGCAATTGCTGCATGAAGTTGATCAATTATCAAGTGGGGAAGGTTTATGGTGAGCCCTATAGTGTCAACCAAGTACAAACTGAACCAAAACTTCTTGTGAGGCTGTGTGAATCAATCCTGCACCAAAAAAGCAAAGTGTTGCATGCACATCTTGAGTGGTACCGATAGATTTGGGGTTATGGATGCCATGTCCTTAAGCTTTAATATTGTCCTACTCTTCATAGGATCTAGTACTAGGGTTTCCTTGTTTGATGGAATATGCATTGCGTGCATAATCAAGTCTTCTTGAACCAAATTCAATGTTAATTTGAATCATTTTGAGTCTTGATTATGCATCAAGGATGGGATCTAAAAGTTCTTGGGGTGTCTTTGACTGTGCCTAGTTGCAAAGTGTAAATTAAGTAGTAACACCTCAAGAAGTCCAGTTTTGGCAACTGCTCACTAAAGTATTTTGCTAAACCTGCTCGTTCCCAAAGGACTTGTAGCTTGGTGTGTCCTAGAGCTCTTCTAAATCTCAAGAAAAATACAAGAAATTTTGCCATACATTATTCAACTCACATTTTTATTCCCAAATATGTGTTGGATCTCCTGTATTCTACATGTAATGCCTTTGTTGGGGGATTAATAAGGCCTACAAAGACTATTCCCCACTTAGAGAATGCATGTCCTCCCATCATGGGTCTCAATGGCATCTCATCCTTTCGAATAGGATATTGATTTCTTTGACATGTGTCACACCTCTTCACATAGGTATGTGCATCCATATGAAGAGGAGGTCACCAAAGACCTGAAAACAAAATCACCTTGATCACTCGATCAAGTTCAAAGTGTCCTCCTACAACACCTTGGTGTGCAGTTTCTAAGATCTTCAAGTATTCACTTTCATGTATGCATAGCCTTGAATATCCATCTCGTCCATGTTTGCATAGATTATCTCCAATGAGTGTATAGTCTTGAGCCTCCTCCTCTAGACTTCTTTTCTATGCTAGAGTCATCTCTTGAGGGAATGTTTTTGTTCTTACAAATTCAACTATTGGATTGCTCCAATCAATTATTAACAACACTTAATATAAAGTGCATGTTCAGCAGGTGGTATGTTAACACATGTTGAACAATCTTTGAGCAACCTATAGATGTTTGATTCCACTGTTGGTCTTTATATGCCTAATCGTTTTAGATTCTATAGGGTTTTGTGTTTAGACAATTGATTTCATTTTATCATTTTTTTATATATCTTTCCTTTTTTTGCTAGAGTCGTCTCACTTATTATGTTTCTTGAAATTAGTTTTCCTTTTGTCGATCCATGCTTCTTCATTGTCTTCTTCTAAGTATGTGTCCTCATTACTTGTATGGTGTGATTATGATTCTTTGTCATCAGATTTTGATCCTCAGGATGCAAGGTAAGGATAATTCTTATGCTTGTGCATTCAAGAATCTCAATACATACCTATATTAGAGATTGCACATGTGAAAGTAGTAGTAGGATATCTTAGTCCTATGAAAATGGCCAAAATGATATTGTTTGCTAGATTATGGTGGCCAATAGTCCACATGGATGTAGATAAATATGTCAAATGATGCCGGGTGTGTCAAGAGACCAAGTACCCTATTAGTAAAAATTTTGCCTCTTAGGCATGTGATAGGAAACTAGGCATTCATTAATTGGGGTATCAATTCATTGGACATATTAGACCCTCAAGTAACATGCAAAATATATCACAATGGCCGTGGATAACTTGATCAAGTGAGTATACGCAAAATCTATGCAAAGAAATTATGAAGAGACCACTACCAAGTTCTTGTTCGAAAATATCTTCATAAGATTTATCTTACCAATAGATATTGTTAGTGATTGAGGTATTGACTTCCTCAATGAAGTTATTGAATTATTGTTGAATGATTTTCTCATTAGTCATAAGAAGTCTCCCCCATATCATTTTCAAGATAATGGTCAAGTAGAAAGCATTGACAAAGTATACAATTTTGGCCAAGTTTGTAAATAATGGATCGATTGGGACAAAAAGGTTCATCATGCTATTCGGGCATATAAAGTAGCTTACAAGACTTTCCTAGAAGCTACAACATTCAACATGGTGGATGAACAAAATGAAATACTTCCCATAAAATTTCTCATACCAACTCTACAAGTAACTAAGAACTATGAGTATATCAGACACAAACTCTCAGAGCAAGTGGATAAGTTAGAAAGGCTTCAAGAAACCATATAAGATCTATGGCAAGAACCTATCCATCCAAAAGGAGATAAAAGGAATATTATGACAATCATATTACCGAAAATGGACTCAATGAATGAGATTTGTTTCTAGTCTACACCCTCAAGCAACATGCAAAGAAATTACAAAAGTGAGGATACAAACCCTTGATCATCAATCACATATCAATGAGTGGTTCAATCAACTTATCTACCTTGGATGGACACATACTACATAATTACATCAATGGATGTAGGGTGAAGCTCCACAACAAGCCAATCACAGATGACATACTAGAAGAATGCTCAAGGTGCAAAAGAGAAAAGAAGAAGTAGAAAATATCTAAGAAGCAACGAGACAAGAAGCCCTCTAGGGAATGAGGATGAGTTTGTGGTAAAGATAAGCCGATGAATGAGTATGTGAAAGGGATATCCAGAGTGTATCCTAAACTTCACTTACAAAAGCCTCAAGCACTCCATCCTAGACACAAGATTGTACATGACCATAGGTTTGGGATATATAAACCTATCTCTACTCTTAGTACTGATAGATAAAGAGGCGACCCTCAAAACTCTAACAAGGTCCTTAGTAGAGAAATTATAGGGGAAGACAATGCCGGTTGAATCTTACATTGTTGGAATAGGAGGGACTCAAATCAAGTGCATAGGATAAGTAGCATTGCCCATTTAGCTCAAAAAGTATCAATGAATGTCACTTTCTAGCGTGCAATGATGAAGATTCAATAGACGCTATCATCTCATAGCAATATTTTTTGTTCTAGCACTCAATTATGCTAAATATATCCCAAGGAAATTTGTCAACCATGTTCTATGGTAGGTTAGTATTCACCTTCCTATAAGAGAGAGAACCATTGTAAATCCAAACCATGAACTAACCTATGGAATAGAATGGGACAAAAATGTAACAAATAAATTACCCACCTCCCCCACTATCAAAGATTCCATGGCCTCAGTATTAGTAGAAAGGTTACAATATACCTATTGTTGGTACATTTGGCAAGCCTAAATGATTGATAAAATGTATAGGACTTCTCACATCTACATTGGACTCACTAAAGACTAGCATATGAACATCTCTTGTGAAATTCATGAGTTTATCTCATTTGATAAAAGCAAATGGAAAAGATTTAAAGAAATCTTGTGATGTTAGGAGCCAAGAACCATGACTAATTTGTGGTTGGAATCAAATCAATCAATACCTAAAGTGTAGGAACAATTTTAGTAGAAGAAATTCAAAATTCAAATTCACTTTATGAGTATAAATAGGAGTGTCTTTTAATCGCATGATATGATAGAGAAGAGAGAGCCATTGAGCCTCATGGTTGAGCATATACTGAGCTCACATATCAATGAGTAAGTCCACTACATCTCCTTTGTATCATACATTCATTAGCATGTACAATTTGAGTCATTAGCTCATGATAATCTTTGTCTAATGTTCTCTACTGCTTTCTCACCATTTCAGTGCCTTTGTTCAATCATGTTCTCTATGTATATTTGATCATTTAACTCATTTTAACTTGGGATAGGTAGAATAATTTGTCTAGTTGCTACATATCATATTTCATTACTTTTGGATCTCTAGATCTCGAGTTATGATTCATACAAGCTACTTGTGTCTACATATTGTCATCCTCCTGAAAAGTCGAGATTACACCCCTGAGTTCTTAAACTCATTCCTTAGTGTACACTCACTCTAAATTAGTTAATTAAGTTTGAGTATTTAGATAAGCTCTTCAGTTATGTTTCTAAAAGCTCTCAAGTCAATTGTTATCAGAGAGTGAGAATTGAACATTTTCCTTAGAGGTTCAAGTCCAAAAATAGCAAGTTTTTTCAGAGTTCTCTTATATGCGAGTTATCTATTTTGGCACAACTATTTGGCAATGATGCTCCAAGGTACATAGTGGTTCTAAATGCATATATGGGAAGTTAAAGGTGTCTATTAAGGTGCCCTAAAGCCACATTGGCAGGTGTAGAGTAGCATTATTGCAACACCACCTCACCTTTGGAGTGTATCCAACCATCTCCTCATATTGGTATCAAAGCATCATCAACTCAACATGGGAGATAGATTTCCTTCATCCATTAACAAATTGGATCAAGATGATTACTCAACATGGTCACTTATAATGGAAGCCTATCTTCAAGGGATAAATATCTATGGTTACATCTCTGGAGATGAGATGATGTCGATCCTCAGAAGCAAAGGACAACCAACTCAAGAAGAACAAGAAAGATTAACCACGGGTGGTGTTCAAAGGATGCTCTAGCCAAGCCTTACATTATTAACTCAATCTTTGATTTTTTTTACTTAAACACATTAGGAGCTGCAAAACCTCACAAGAGACATGGAATTCCCTTGAAGCATTCTTCTCATCAAGCATCAGGTAGAGGTAGAGGTTCAAGAGGAAGATGTAGAGGAGGTAGACAAGGTAGGGGGAGATTTCAAAGCTCTTCTTCATGTGACATATGTGGCCTAACTAATCATACAACTGAGAATTGTTTCATGAATCCTAGAAATCATAGAGGAAGATGCTTCAATAGAGGAGGCTATGGAAGTGCAAGAGGAAGATCAAATAACTTCAATAGCTACAACAACAACTTCAACACGAAAAATAATCAAGGAGGATATAGAGGAAGGAGAGATTACAACAATTACATTGAAGATCAAACACAAAAGGACTCATTTCTATTGATGAAAATGACTATGAAGAAAGTTAAAGCATATGAGCATGTATTTTATATAGATTCTAGTTGTTCAAATCATGTAGCAAGGAATGTGGCTCTACTCTTAGACTTAGAAGATCCAAGAAATAGACATGAGGTTCAAAGAGGAGATGACACTAGACATTCAGTGGAAAAGATTGGAAATGTGAAAACTCTAGATGGAACCATGAATCTTGGCAAGGTATTATATGTACCTACCATAACAAAGAATCTCATGTGTTGGAGAAATTGTAGAGAAAGAATCGCAGGTAAGGTTTACAAGAAATGGAGCTTTTGTTGAAGATCCACAACAAGGATCCAAGAGAATTGCAAAGGTAGAAAAGACAGGTAGACTCTTTACATTCAAACTCTAAGACACTAAAAATATAGCCTTGTTCAGTTATGGTGGTCGTACCCTATCAGAATTAGAGATGTGGCACAAAATATTGACTCATATAGGTGAAAGGAATTTGGAGCAAATGTGCATCAAAGTGTGCTTGGACTACCAAATATATCCAAGAAACACATGATATATAAGTGCAATGTTTGTCAGCTTGGGAAATCACATAGACAACCCTTTATGAAGAAAGGATACATTCATGGTGACTTGTTGGAGCTAGTCCACACAGATGCTTGGGGACCTAGCAAGGAACCATCAGTTTTAGGGTCCAAGTACTATGTATCTTTTATTGATGACTATGGAAGATGGGCTATCCTATACTTTATGAAGCATAAGGATGAAGTCTTCTCATGTTTCAAGAAGTATCTTTCTCTTGTTGAAAATCAAACAGGTAAAACACTAAAAAGGCTAAGATCATATGGAGGGGGAGAATATTTCTCCCATGAATTTGATACCTATCTCCAAGAGAGGGGTATCAAGAGAGAGATCACAACCAGGTACATTCTAGAGCAAAATTGGTAGAGAGAAGGAATAGGACCATAGTTGAAGCTACAAGGTCTATGCTTAATGAGAAAAAATTACCAAATTATTTGTGGGCAAAGGTTGTATCACAACCACCTATCTCATCAATAGACTCCCATCAAAAGCATTGGATGGGATGACACCCTATGAAGCATGGAATGGAAGAAAACCTAATCTTGATCATTGCAGGATATTTGGATGCATAGCCTATGCACATATTCCATCACAAATCAAAGGTAAGATGGATCACAAAGTAGAGAAATGTGTATTCATTGGATATGACTTAAATCAAAAAGGGTACAGGTTATATACTCCAAGCACTAAAGGATTTATTGTTAGTAGAGATGTTGTCTTTGATGAGAACAACTCTTGGTTTGAAGATGATTAAAGGAAAGTCAAGTTACCTTATGACCTAGAGGAAGACTTCCCAACATTGCAAAATCGGAATGATCACTTACATGAAGAATCAAGTGATTCTGATGATAATCAAAAGAAACCAAGGAGGAATATCAATGCTTGGAGCAACAAACGCAGGAGTTGAGAGATGTTGCAAAATCTTCTCAACAAACAATAAGGAGATCAACTAGAGGTATGGATTTGAAACTTCTCCGGTCACAAAGGATTCAATCTATATTGCTCATGATATCAATTCAAAAGACCCATCAACAATTGACGAAGGTACGAAGAAATCAAAATGGAGAGAAGCAATGGAAGAAGAGATAGAAGCTCTTCAAGAGAATCAGACATGGGAATTGGTTCCCAAGAAGCCATCCATGAAGATCATTGGATATAGATGGATCTACAAGGTAAAGAAGAGCTCAGATGTATCAAGAAACCTGTATAAAGCAAGGCTTGTGGTTAAAGGGTTTTCTCAAACCCAAGGTATAGATTATGAAGAAACTTTCTCTCTTGCGGCAAAGATGCCTACTATCAGAGTACTCATGAGTGCAGCTGCCTCAAAGCATTGGAACATCTATCAGATGGATGTCAAAAATGAATTCTTAAATGGTTGGATTTCAAGTGAGTTGTACATGGCACAACCTCCTAGATTTGTAGATGAATCACATCCTAAGTATGTGTGTAAACTCAGGAAAGCTTTATATGGCTTGAAGCAAGCTCCTAGATCTTGGAACCATAGACTACTCACTTTCTTGTAGGACAAAGGATTTCAATCAAACAAAGCAGACTCTTCACTTTTCATCAAGAAAAGTAAATCTGAAGTAATATACTTATGTGTGTATGTAGATGATATAATTCTTACAGTGGGATTAGAAGAATCAAAGCCCCAGCCTTTAGAGGTGCAAAACAATGATGGAGATCATTCCATTTCTAATGCAAATTTACATGATGCACTCTTTTGATAAAGTACAACATTTAGAAAATTGGATGGCTACTATGCAATCAAAATATGATGCTATTATAAAGTATGGTAAATGGTCTTTCTATGATTTGCCTCCACGAAAAAAACTCATTGGCACTAAATGGGTATACAAGCTGAAACAAAGCTAGATGGAATAGTTGATAGGTATAAAGCTAGACTTGTCAAAGGTTATGCTCAAGAGAGAGGCATTTGTTTCGATGAGACCTTTGCTCCCACATGTTGAATGACCATTGTTCATAGCATTTGTGCACTTTCAGTTTGTTATGGTTGGAATGTACATCATTTGGACATTAAAAATTCCATTTATGAATGGTGATTTACATGAATAGTTATATTTTTTTCGAAACCATGGTCTTGTGTAGAAAGAGCATGAAAACAAAGTGTGCAGTTTGAAAAAGCATTATATTGTTTGAAGTAAGCAACACATGCTTGGTATGAGAAGATGCATGCCTACTTACTAGCACATCATTTTGAGAACAGTCCAGCTAAGAGCACCTTATATGTTAAGCATGACAATGATGTACTCACATTGTTGTATATGTTGATGAAATGATGCTCACTAGTCCTAATGAGAAGCATATTGCTGAATTTAATTCTAATTTTGAAGCCTCTTTTGAGATATCAAATTTAGGGCATTTGCATCATTATTTGGGCATTCATTTTATGAAATTTGATGGGGGAATAACTTTGTGTCAAACAAAATATATTGACACAATATTGCAATATTTTGGACTTGAAGATTGCAAACCTATTGCCACTCCCATAGAAACAAGTTTACGATTGATTCTTCATGATATTGTAGATGCATTTGATGTTTTTCTCTATCAACAACCTATTGGATGCTTGATTTACATATGCATAACTCGGCCTAATATTGTGTTTTTAGTCTCTTAGATGAGCATGTTTATGCATTTCCTAGGTGACAAGCATTGATAGGTGGTTAACTGCAGCTTTCTCTACTTAAGTGGGACTCGACTACTTGGATTGTCTTATCCCAATGGGTGATCATTACTGCTAGATTTACATGCTTTTTTTTTACTAGGATTGGGATAGTTGCTATGACACATGTGTGCACTAGTGGTTTTTGCTTCATGCTTGGTAACTCATGTGTATCTTGGTTGAGCAAGAAGCAACCTACTATCATGTCCTCTAGTTGTCAGGATGAGTATAAGGAAGCTTTCACAACAATTATTGTGTGTATGGATCAAACGTCTTTTGACTAATTTGGGTGTTGGTTAGTCTTCTACCACCACCATCTTCACTAATTGTCAAAGCACATTATCAATTGCGCGGCCACATAGCTTGCTACTTCCTTATACATGAGTGCTACCTCCTTGTTCACTACATCACTCCTAGGGGGGATTTGTTGACATACTTCTGTAGTGATGTGTGTGAACACACTTAGGACCGTAGGGGCACTTTCTCCCCTCCAAGGAGTTTTTCTCCCTAGCTTGTATATACACCTCTAACCCTAAGGGATCACCTATCTTTGTACATTCACTTGGTAGTACATTCAATATTATGTTGTGATCCAAGCTTCTTCTTCTTCCTTGTGTTGTTCACATGCTTTCAAAGACCTCAAACTCCAACAGTCTCGTCATGCTAGGATCTTGTGTCTCCAATCATATTGACATGTATTTTCCTTGTCTTAGTAGACAGAGAGTTATCATCACTTAAAAAGAGCCATGACGATAGAAGGTCCTAGCTCCATGATTGTTGACTACATGTCCATATTGGTAGAGAAATATCCTCTACTCCACCACTATATTCAAATGGATTTCAAAGAGAGATTCCAATTGAGGATACTTCTAGCAATTGTGCGGAACATTTTCACTCAAAGTCCCATTGGTTTCAGGGCCTAGTCTAGTTGTTGGCTAATGCAAAGTACATCTAGGAATCAAACAAGTTGGGCTTAATGACTATTTTGCTGCTCCATTACCAAAGTCTTATTTCTATTGATGTTATTATTTGATTCACACCAGAAGGAGGTTTACATAAGGACATACCGAGTACTTTTGTATTGCAATCCCTACTTCCAAATCAACCCCTCAGAAGTTTCACTTCACTCATAAGCTAGTTAAAGACGGATTGGAAATGTTTGGGACTCACATACGCTCAGATAAAGAGATGTTATTACAAGAGGAAATGGAAAAGAGTGAAGTGTTGAAGCTCAATCAAATGTATTCTATCACATAGAATCTTTCTAGAACATTATGCATGTGTATGCAACATTTTGCATTCTTGGCCAAGATAGATTCACACAACCACATAAGAAATTTTGGTTTAGTCTTTATGTCACATAGAATTCTTTATTGAAAATTGCCCTTTCTCACTATATCATTGATCATCTGTATGCAATTGGCACTAGATGGCCCAAAAAATAGGTTCTTAACAAATTTTTCACCATCACATGCATTGTATACATGTGCCTAGCTTATGATATACCAGTGGAAAGAGCACTAACCCGAGCTCAACTTCAAACTTCTAAAGAAGGCAAAGCTTCTACGTCCCATCAAACTAAGAGAATGAGAGATACCATACCACGTTTACACCCTACAAAGACATCATCAACCCCCTTGTCTTCACCATTAGGGCGACCACCCATCAATCACCCATTTACCATTCGTCTTTCATGACTAGACTGATTATCAACAACCAACACTACAAGAAAAACCACCGCTAAATAAATTGTAGTCCGATCAACACTAATTCAAGAAATACCAGTGACTACAGAAGCATTGGTTTTCCCTACCAATGAGATGGCCACACACGATGTTGGGACCTCCTTTGGTTTTGAAATTCCTGATCCACTTTTTTACTTCGAGTTTTGAAACACCCAATTCATCTCTCAATAATGTGAAAGATCAAGTTATCTAGGATCACAAACGGACAGAGAAGAGGAACAACAACAAGAAGGGGAGCAGCAATAAGATGAGGAAGATGAAGAAGAACTAGATTATCCATCATACATAGAAGCTCTATAGAGACTATATTCACGCATGGAAGAGATTCAAGTGCGTAGTAACTCAATGTAGAGAGGATTCATGCATTATTACAACAAGATCTTACTGATAGTGGTTTTAATGAATGTTGATAGTGGTTTTGATGAAGCATTCATCAAAACAATGCATTTATTGAAAGAGGCTATTGCCATAGTAGATGCCTTACAATTTTTAAAGAAGAGACTATCTGCATGCTATTATCCACCTGATGTTCAACAACAAACACTTGCATGTTGCACCATTTGTACCATCCAACCTCTCTAAATGCTTAGTTCTTTGAGAACCCACCGCCAACCCCTCCCATTGACACCTCTTCTCTCGCCATCACTACTTCACCTCTAGTGTCAATGGAAGCACTATCGCAAGAGTTCCATCCAATTTTTGAAACCTTACCTTGCACTACCTCTCCATTAAAGACGACTGCCCCTTGAAAAATTCGTCCTCAACAATCTCCCATTGTTTCATCACCTATGATTACTTCTCAACCAATATCACAACCTTCAATCCCTATTTTCCCCTTCATGGATCCAAGACCCTCTTCTATGAACACCATTGCCACCTCCCCATTATTTCCACCCATTTTGTCTTATATCATATTTGGGAGTGTATATAATCCATTCACCCCATTCCCTAATCCTGCACCACTGACATCATTCTTTGGCATCACGTTCACACAACCATAACATCACCAATTCTATTCTTCATTGTTCCATCACATACTCATTGTTCAGTGACTCAATGGATATCTCACCACATTCCATGATCCCCCCACATGTTCTACCCACTACTTCAGCTCCCCTTTCCCCCATTCTCCCTCCATCACAACCACTCATAAGCAGCCACTTCTGCATTCAACATTCTAAAGCCCACATCATATTGCACAAATCTTCTCTTTTCTACCATGGGAATAGAAAACACACTTGCATAAATGGTCGCATGCATGAATCAAATTTGAGAGGAATATGCTTCACTAGGCCAACTCAACTAGATTCTTCAAGAACATGTAACAACACTACAGACACAAGCAAATCTACTAATGGTTGAGAACGCTTCCCTCAATGCCCGATACATGACATTAAAGGAAGCACACAAAACTTTAGAGACACAATCAAAAGATCAAAATCGTGATGTTCTCCAAGAGTTAGAGAGTCACCTATGCAACAAAATGGAAAGAAACACCAAACTAAGTGGAAATATGGATTTATTGCAATGTCACCTAGCTACTACACAAGACCTCAAAATATGTGAATCCAACAACAAAACATTGAAAACCTAGAGGACATGGCAATCACCACTTGAGTGAATCCATCCAAATTCTAGGTTGTACCACCATAGGCTATTAAGATGATACTTGAAGATCACACTAGTGATTGAACTAAAAGCCTGAAAAGGATCTAAAACCATAGTAGCTCCCCCATCACACAAAACCAACATCACACCAGAAGACATAAGGGAGTTAGAAGAGCTCGATGATAGGTTGCAGATATTTTCACCTAGTTACAAGAAAAGTAAATAAATCTAAAGCTAGTATGAGAAAAGCATTCCTCCCCTCCACACCAACTCAAAGCAAAAGAGATGATACAAAAAAGCATGGACCCATGTATGAGGAAGAATATGATCCACAATAGATAGTAGGCAGTCATGTCACAAAAGAAGGATGAGATATCTTTGAGTTCAACATGCAGATTGGGTTAAAAAAATTGACAAAATCAAAAAGATGCATTCTGCTCAAGTGGAAGTCCAACAAGAAAATTTGGCATTATTTGATTCGTCCATTCTAAAATCAACATACCTCCAGGAGAGGCATTATCTTTCTATCAAATTGACGTGCATAATTTCTAAATGATTATCACAAAATGTTGTAAAAATGGAGTAACGCCCCTCTACACATAAAACACAATCCCTGTGACAATCCAATTCTTTGTCAACAAAATTGGAAATCATTTGCAACCAAGGTAAAAGAATGATCCCAATCGTAGGGACTAGTTGAACTATCCATACTTGGCCCCACCACAAGGCATGCATGATTGCAACAATAAGACATTGGCTTCAACACCTCTCAAATATTCTTCACATCACTGCCCGCATGAGTGTAAAAATTTTGACATGATACTAATCGTCTTTGAATTCTTGAAAAGGTTCAAATCTCCGCACATCAACATAGTGGGATTCAAAAGGGGAAATATAGATCTAGTTCATGATATAAATACCACACCATCCATCAAGAAATGCTATGCATGGAATGCTCTCATTAAATACCTCCCCATCTATTATAAACAAACTTTCCAAGACATATTTACAATAGTTTTCTAGGAGTACCACTCAAAGATATTCAATTCAAAGCCTACTAATTTATTGCATTTGTTTGCATGTGAAACCATGTGATACTCCAAACACTATTGCAGCCGACAACTAGATACTCCATGTGCTATTGAGTGGAAAAAACTTGAAGAAGACCTAGCTTGCAACTTACGTGTTGTCGAGTACTCTTTGGCCATATACGTTCTCCAAAATGATAATAACCACTCCCAACCACAAAAGTTTGTCAGGGTTGACATATGCGAGAGGGAGAGGAGTATTGGTGGTCAGCAAAGAAGCCAAACCAAAAGAGCAATAAGTAGCACGAGTGGAATATGGGACTCAATCAATCATATGAAAAGAGGAATTATATAAGAAAATCCCCACAGTTCAATCTTGATATAATGATATATATTTCTATAAAACAATGATTCTTATCACTAACCTTGTATAAAAACCCCACATTTGTAAATATTTTGTCCATTCTCAAGATTGAGGAGCTAAGATAGAAGCTACATTTTGAATTTCATAATTTTTGGAGTTCATTTGAGCCTTCAAATTAGCTTTAAAACCTATTTTTTTATTATGCCAAACTAATTTTGAAACCAACCAAAACTCGCTCAAAAACTATTAAAGAAGCTAGAGAGGTCATCTTTAGGACTTTTTGACTTAGCGAGAGCTCCTATGAGATAGTAAGAGATTGTAATCTTGTTAATGAACATAAGCTTCCATTGTTCCACTCTACCCCCTCTACCTTGTGTATGTGTATGTGCTTCCCACCTTCACATCTATGCACATCACTTGCTCATGATTTTCATATCACCCTCACATCTCCACATATTGATAATTAGGAGGTGGATCTGCATTGATGTTGATACTCATCATTGTTCTAGAAGTGACAAAGCTCCTTGCATCCCAGCCTTCAACATGCTCTAATACAAATGAAGGCCTTTGGTGGTCTGTAAAAGAAGAGTAAGGAGGAGATGGAGGGAGAGAGGAGAAGAGAGATGTCAATACTTGAATGGGAGCCTCGAAACCCACATAATGATCTTCTGGGTAAATCCTTTATAAAGATATATGTATAACGATATAGGGGTAAGACTACATGACCCTTATATCCCCAACAAAGAAATAAATTACGAGGTTTACAAGCACTCGCTTTTTACAAATGGAAAAAATTCTACAAAATTGAGCTCTCTTGAGGTTTATACAAAAATGGGTGGCATTGTTCATACCAAAATGGCCAGCCTTGTTAAAAATGGTTCTACACTACCTGTAGAGATATTCTAGCCATTCTATTAACCTATCTGGTTTATGGGATCCAGAGATTATACATATGGTGGTCTTCCCGTTCTCTTGAGAATCACAAAATTGATTACATCCAAAAGAAATAGTCTATCTTGTTGAGGCAACTTACAAGACATGATGGTGGTTTCAAAAGATTTTGGGAAATGTATTGTGCTTCCATTTGCCTTTCCTTGCTTGTCCTCGCCACTTTCTCTTCATCCACTTATCTCTAGTCTTTTCTACATCTTGCATTCTGAACAAGAATATAGAGGCCAATAATGACATGGAGGCAACATCTAGAGGTGAATTGGTCCTATCATACTTCTTGAATGCAAACGTGATCCCATAAGATAAAATTCATGGAGATAAACCCAATTGAAGGATTTCATTTACTCTTGTGAGCTTTTATATCATTCGACAAAAAAAATCCTTCATCTATAGCTATACAAGAAATAAAAGATGCGGGGAATGAATGCCTAATTAAGTACATTGATGAAAGATAAAGGAAGTGTTGGAAACTAACTTAGAGAAAAAAAAAGGCTAAGTGCACTTACTTTGCTTAGCCAATATTTCCATTACAAAAAATGAGATGAGCAAAGGAATTCAAAGGAATTCTACTAGATGATTTGAAACTAATGATGAGCACATGAGAAACTTCAAGAGATGTTGGATGCAGATGATGCCCATTCCTGTTGATATTTTTGGGTAGTGATGTGAGTGAACACACTTATGACCATCGGGGCACTCTTCACGCATGAGTAGCCTTACTCCCTTTCCGAATAGTTTCTGCATAGGTATATTGCAGAACAATAGAGCTACATCCTACTGCAGAGTCGGTTAACACGTTCTCTTCAGTGGACATCAATGGCGTTGCAAAAATGGCCAAGTCTCTGAACTCGTGCACGCGTGAGAGAGTGAGAGAGAGAGAGAGAGAAGATCACAATCCACAGGTGTTGCATGTGGATCATGCAAATAATGAAGGTTTACGTCTGACAGCATGTAGTTCGTTGTGCTTGATGTAAGACGTCATGGCGTATCCACTCGTCTCTTTAGCAGCTCATCCATCAGACACCTTTTTCTCCGTCTACTACCAAGAGACCTGACTCCGAGCCTTGTAGCAGAATTAGGGGCAGGTGAACCAAACACAGAACTGCCATGAACGTTACCGTATTCCCTTTTTATTAAGTGCGCGAATTCCTCCCTCGTCGGCAATGCCTCCTAATTTGCCTTCAATCTCTGAGTGACTTCGTTTTGAATCTCTGCGTGAATTCTTCTCTCTTTCTGGAAGCATCTTTCTGAGTTTGAGTTCTTCTCTCTTTGTGAAGAATGGTTGATAGGATGGTTGTTGTCTGTCCTGCTGAAGGATTCGGTGTTGTCCTGCATCGAGAAATGTGTACACACTACTACAAGGTTCTCAAAGTGAGTCGTAATGCTTCCGAGGACGAACTGAAGAAGGCGTATCAAAAGTTGGTCATGAAATGACATCCTGACAAGAACCTTGGCAACAAAAAATAGGGCGAAACGAAGTTGAAGAAGATCTCAGAGACATGCGAAGTCTTGAACGATCCACATACGATCGATATGGAGAGGTCTTATTGAGAAAACTTCCAACAAACACAATGATGATAAGAAAAAATGATATTATCATGCTTAGTGATGGTAGGAGAAGAAACAGAAATAGTGCTCAAAAGCACTCTTATTGAGAAAGATGTGAAAAGGGAGGGAGGGAGGGATTAACAATACCATACATCTATTAATGATGAAACTCAAAGGAAAAACAAATAACCTATGCTATGATACCATGTTAAAATGATAAAAGATGACTCCTCTATTATCAAACACATACTAAACAAGCTAAGGAGGTAGAAACAAAAGATATGAATACATGATTAATTAAAGAAAATGGAAATGACTTAGATGGAATACTCTATGAGCATGGAGACTCCATGAGGAGAGTGTGGGCACTCTTGCCAAGAGCTTGAGTGAATGTGCTTGTGAAAAGTGAAGGGAGGTTGCTTATATGGAGTTTGAGAGAATTCCCTTGCATGTGGGATAAATTGACTTGCATAAGAATGAATGTAGACTTGGACAAAAGGGTGGAGCATGGAACCCTCAACACGAACTTTGAAAGAGAGAAAATTAGATGCACCTCTATCCTATCGTGCTCGTTCAGGCTCTCATAGTGCTTCCTTTGCATCAGATTTCCATGCAATGGTTATCTCTAGTCTTTGTGATAAGAATGAGCTTGTTTCTTGTGATCAAGCACAAAACTCATAAAAATGCATGGCTCTTATGCAATCATTAATTGCATGAAAAAATATTAACCTAGAAAGAGAAAGGTTGGCATTATGCATGAAAATGGTTAAAGTTACTTAAGCATTACCAGAGAAGGTAGGAAAATTATTCAAAACCATAGAATTTCAAAAAGTTAGTTTCACGAATTCAAACAATGGTACCAAGAGGCCAACTTCAAGTAGAAAATCAAGATGAGAATAAATTTCATCACTCAATATGACCTAGAATGGATGGAGAACTAGAGGCAATGACCTCATTGACATCTTACATGGATGAGACTTCATCTTATGAATTATAAGTTAAGGAACAAGAGATTTGACGGATAAAGGTGCACTAGATCATGCCAC
The DNA here is from genome assembly GCA_020310875.1 of Ceratopteris richardii. Taxonomy (NCBI): domain Eukaryota; kingdom Viridiplantae; phylum Streptophyta; class Polypodiopsida; order Polypodiales; family Pteridaceae; genus Ceratopteris; species Ceratopteris richardii. Next base: position 53,192,803 of record CM035444.1, read on the forward strand.
CCGTTCCTAAGATACTCATAAGCAAAAATAAAGCAATGCATGGAGCCTTGTGCTTCAATCGTCAAAGAGGTGTGAAGAACAAAGGTTAGATGCACATTGACACTAGAAGAATTGTTGAAAATCAAACCATATCTTTATAATAAGATGGTAAAGTATATTAAAAGCTCAAGATCAAGAGTTACAAGATAGAACTTCTACTAAATAATCATGTGCTTCATGCAAATCCTTATGAATAAAATTGGGGATTAAAGTGAAGGTGATGAGGGAAATACTTGTTTTCCTAGCAACACTAGAGACAATGGTGCACAAACTACCACAAAATTCTTATTTGAATTTCTTTTAAGAGAATTGCATCATCAATCAAAATAGCCATTGATACGAGAACATAGTTCATCAATGAAGTCATCAACACTCTGATAGATGGATTACTTATACACATAAGAAAGCTTTCCCTCTATCACCATCAAACCAACGAACAAGCCAAATGCTCAAACAAGGTTCTCTCCATAATATTTACCAAGCTACTCAAAAAAAATGAAAAATCTAATACATAATAGCCTATCGAATTGCTTCGAAACAGCACCATTGAAGATGATGTATGGCCAAAATGTGATTTTCCCCATTGACTTCTTAATTCCTACTTTGAGAGTCTCAAAGACATAATAGGTCAAGAAATGACCTACCAAGGCAAATACAACAACCAGAGCACCTATATGAAACATGAATAAAGGCTATAACAAGAAGATAGAAAACCTATTGCGACAATCACATCAATGAAAGGAAATAAAGGAGACATGGCGTGAATATACATGTTGAAACTACACGCCAAATAGTTACAAAAGAGAGGTTACATACCATTATTCATTCACAGTATATCCATGAGTGGAGTAGTGAGCCTAGTCATCTTAGACAATGGTGTACTACCTAACTACATAAGCAGATGTGGAGCGAATCTTTACCAAAGAACCTCTTACTGATAAGATGCTAGTCACGTTGAGGAAACGTGAAAAGTAGTAGGGAAGAAGCACAAGATATCAGAGAAGAAGCTAGAATTCATGCATTGGAATGCAAAAAGAAAATTATGATACAAACAAGTGAATGAGGGCCTAAACCTAAAATCTATATGAAGAATTTATTATCATAGCAACCTACACTATCAAGAAGGAAAACATGAGAAAATGGAGACCCTACCTAAATGTAGGCTTAGGATGGAAGGACCTATGAATGCTCTCTATCCTTGTTGATATTGGTGCAGCTCTAAACACCATAAAATAGTCCATGGCTTGGTTTTTCCAAAGACATAGAGCCACCATAGAATCCTACATCATCGAAATAAGGAAATCCTAGATCAAGTGTTTAGAAGAAGTGGAGTTACCTTTGCATTTAGGAAACAAATCAATAGATGTCTGCTTTCTAGAGTGGAAGGATGAGGAGCTTATGGAAGTTTTAGTCTTGGGACAAGATTGATCATATCAATACTCAATCACATTGAACCTAGCCCAAGGCACACTCAAGTAATGAAGTGGAATAATTAGGAACCATAAGATTGAAACCCTCTTAGACAAAGAAGAATTTGTGGTTGAAGGCAACACACTCAAAAGTAGATGGATCTCACATCAAAGGGACAAAAAGGCCCTTAAGCCTCTTTTGTATCTCTCTTTCAATTCTCTTGTGCCTCTCCTTTTGATGGTATCAAATGCAAATTTTGAAAACAAAAAGCAAGTCTTGTAGACGTGATGATTGCATATATTGCAATATGCCCCATATTCTATGAGTTTCTATTCTTTCAATTTTGTTTGAGCACAAAATGTTCACACATGGGGTTTTACCACACATTGCTTTCTTTATTCTTTTTTATGTGGTCATCACATAGAACCACTAACAACAACAGTGAATGAAGCTACTAAGAATGGCTTCTAGCAATGGAGTAAAGGCGGTAGAGGGATAACAACCACAATGCCCAAAAGTGGCACCTTCAAGCACTTTACCCAATCCTGCTTATAAATCCACAACTCTAGCCAAAGGACATTGGTTAAAAAGCTCAGATCCAATGTGGGGGTGGATATTTCTATGTCACCCAACAAGAAATCAACAATCAAAGGTGCAACCTTCATTCTATGGCTTTTGACTTTGGTGCACAACAAAGAATAGATCTCCCAAGCTTATGGGAATCGTTGGGTTGCAAATGATACCTCAATTACCTCTTTGCCAAACCTAATTGGGACAAGCATGTTCAAGCCATAATGTCCTACCATGTAGAATTTGGGGCATTAGAAGTACCAAAGATAATAATCCATAATCTGATGGTCTTCCATCATAATAATTACCTTACAAAGAGTTTGAATCAACAAGCCTTGTACTTCGATAATTGTTTGCATGATATCAAGAATCTCATAGTCCCATCATGTGTGAAAGTCAAGAGCATGGATGCAAGATTAGTCCAAGCCTCAAAGTGGGATTATGGTTGTTCCATCAACATTTCTATTCCCCATCCTAGGATAGATACACTACCCCATAACCACATTTGGTTCGCAATGAGTTTCATAACAAGGATGTGAAAACTTATGGGTATCACAAATTGAATCATTGAAGAAAACACTTCATGCCTTGCACCCTCACATGCATTCTCCATGAAAGTTTGCAACCATGATGTACATTTAGTGACACCCTTACAAACTACGAAGTCCAACTCTACATGCAAGCCTCTACATGACACAACATATCCATTGTGCCCTCTTAAAGAGCAAATAAAGAAGATGAAGAAAATACATCATGTGAAGGATTCTTTGGAAGATTTTGATGATTAAGAAGTCACGGAGCTAAGCAAATCACCCTTGAAGAAGAAGAACTAAGCATGCATGTGTGTATAGATCTTTTGAACGAGTGCAACAAAGCAAAAGATCTTTCCCTGGGACATTTTTCTCATCTGAACTAGAAGAAACTCCCAGGGAAACACCATAAGCATCTCCACAAGCTTAAGAGGAGCTTATCAAGGGCATGCAAACATTGACTCAAGAACCAACACTAACTTGCACATTATTAACATATGAAATGCATGTGGAATGTACCATACAACAACAAGCAAGGTTTGATGTTAAATTAGACAATTATCTCGAACAAGTAAGATTAACTAAAGAACTAGAAGCAAAAAGATCTACGCTCGAAAGCAATGCACAAACACAAGCAAAATTAGGCCATGTTAGTCATGTTGAAGAAGTGATGAAGAAACATTGTAGCTCATCCCACCACAAGTCATTCCACACATTTGAGTACACAAAGAATTGTTGGGAAGATTAGAATATTCTAGAACAATTTGCAATAGCTAAGGTTAGAGCTTCAACATCTATCTGCGACAAAGGTAGAGCTTCAACAAATTGTCTAAGGGTAGAACAATTTGCAACAAGGGTAGAGCTTCAACATGTATCTAGATCTAGTCTTATTGAGGTTTACCATGTCTGAATGCTCAAATGATCCAATACAAACACTAATTGATTGAAGAGGAATGTCTTGGAGTCGTTGGAACAAAAGTCCCACATTTGAAGTGTTATAGGCAAGAGTCCCTGAAAGCGAGATTTCCTTCTACTAGCTCTCCAAAGTGCTTAGTTCCATAGCCTTGTAGAATAAGACGAGATAAGTAAAAGGATGCACAAGTTTTCAATAAAAATCCTCAAAAAACATGATTTCTCTAGTAAAATCGCAATTTCTTTGCACGACGGAAATCACCATTTTTTAGAACACGATTTCCCAAAGACAGGAATCGTGATTTCTGAAAATGCAGTTTTTCATTTTCAATTTCCCATGAGAAATCATAATTTCTTTGGTCAATAATCTTTCGATCCACAAATTTTTTTTGGTATGATTTCTCATGAGATGGGAAATCGTGGTTTTTTCAACTTTCCACTCCAACAGCATTTTGCAAATTCGATTACCCAAAAATGGGGAATCATAAATTTTCTCATAGGAACGTCAGGGAAATCGTGATGTGATAGATCTCTTTGACAAGATGTTTAGAATTTCTTGAAATGTAGTTTCTCCACTAGGAAATCATGATTCCTCAAAACATGATTTTTAACGTATAAAAAAGCATAATTTCTTTGATTCTTGCCGATTAGGCACAGAGTCTCTTGAGTCTGTTAAGTTGAAAAACAGCTGACATTGCCGTAAGGGTCTTTGCTAACAAATTAACATTCCTATATCCCCTCCTAAGTTGATAAACAGCTGACATATAAGCCATAAAAGTAAAGTTTCTTTGCTAACAAATCACTTATATCCCATCCTCACAACCGAGGCACTGTATGAGCTGATCAGCATGTCATGTCCTGGTGTCTTGAACAGATCACTGGTGGGACAGAAATTGAAATTGAGCAACTGTTCTTGTTGTGTGATTCCTATCGAGAGCCTTGACACTCAATCGTGGAGGCTTCAATAGCCTCATGTTTCAAATACAGTAAAACTTACTAAGAACAAAACAGAAAAAAAAATCAACTCAACCCCTTGCTTCTTTTCTTAGATTCAAGAGGTATCGTATCTGTTATCAGCCATGAAGAATGGAAACTAATGTGCACATTTGAATATTAGGAATAGACTATCTTTTCAATCTGCACGATTCCATATTTTAAATTATGAACTTCTTTGCAAGTGGGTATCATGAGAATTTGGGCCTGTCCAGCTTGACCCCAACTTGTCTCTTTCTATCAACTTAACTATATAAGACAACCTACCTTCTCCGGTCACCAGTAAGGCAGCAGGAACTGACAATGAATTGCACATTTCATGTCATGCGAATTTCTGACGTTAAAAGAATAATTTCATCAATTCGCATAAGCTTTTACATAAAGCTGTACTTGTTTTTAAAAAAAAACATATGATCATGGAGCTTCATAAAGAAAAAGAATAAGAAATCATATATTGATACTGATACTTTTGCTAATAGGACGAATGAATCAGGGAAACTCAGTTTTACCCTGCAGTTGCCATGCTGTTTCATGGGCCAAATAATCAAACAGCTCACTCCTCCCCATTCTATTTTTACAACAAACATTCGCCATTGTTATCAACCTCAGGAATGGATCCCACACGATAGCGAATCAGAGCAACATTAAATATAAACTTCTGGATGATATTCGGGTATAGAACGTCCTGCGATCACATCATCCCTGATTCCTTGAGGCCATAACAGAATAAACTGCTTTGTGATACAACAAGAATCTCCTTAAAGCTGAGATTATGACAAACTGCATCACCATGACGAAAAATTCATCACAATGGTAAGTTGAATCAGCCATTAAAAGAAAAATTTAGAAACCACTATTGCCTCTTCAAACTGACCCTCTGGTCTACAAGAAATCAAGCAACCAAATGTTTCTGGGTACTTACTCCAAGATTATCTCCCTACTTGATGATAATGAAGTAGAATGAGTTGGGTCAAATGAACTTCTTCCTCCAGTTGTTTGCTTTTGACCTTGCAAAATGCTCATCTCATGTGCTGTTGAATCTGGATTCTCAACTTTGTTGCCCGATGACACTTCGGTGTTCCCACTACTATAGAGAACATAATCATGATATGATGGTGCAAACTGTAACACAAATCTCTCTCTCTCTCTCTCTCTCTCTCTCTCTCTCTCTCTCTCTCTCTCTCTCTCTCTCTCTCTCTCTCTCTCTCTCTCTCTCTCTCTCTCTCTCTCTCTCTCTCTCTCTCTCTCTCTCTCTCTCTCTCTCTCTCTCTCTCTCTCTCTCTCTCTCTTACGTTACTTATTCTTTTCTCAAGTTTCTTTTCTATCTCTCACTTATCGTCTTGTTTAATTAAGTGTGTATGCTCAAAGGTTGTTAGTATTGGAAGATCTTGGGGCCCCAAATTCCAATAGAAACATTGCAAAGCTGATATATAGAGGAGTGAGTTTCTTTCATAAGGCACTCCACATAAACCTTTTTACAAGTAAAAACAAAATTATTAGGACATTTATCCACATAAGAAATCACAAAGTTTCTATGAAAATTTTTTGGTGAAGTCAAGTCACTTACGGATAAGCTATCTAATGAAGGAGAATTCCTCTCTAAAGCTAAATCAACCTTCATAGAAACTTCTTTCATTATTACTGATTTCCAATGTGTAAAAATTCTATGAATACCTAAAGATTCTTCAAATTTTAAAATGAAATTATCAATGCCCTTTTTTATACCTTTAAAGATGCAAGCATCCTTAGAGGTATGAAGTCTATATTTTGTTCCTCTAGAAAAAAGTTCTTTCAAGCTACTAGTAGGAAGAATAGAACAATCGGTAAAAACTATATGACCCAAATCCTTCTTTACGAAAGAGGAAAAGGAACCATTGTTGCAACAACAAGATATTCTAGAAATCGACAATTTATCTTGCTCTTTCATATTTCTTCCAATATCATTGCAATTGAAAGCTTTTTGACCCAAAATTTTCAAATATTTGTATATAAACAAAGGATGGACCCAAAGCTTTCTAACATAAAAAGGAAGAGATTCTATCACTTCTTTTGATAACCAAAGGATGGACCCAAAGCTTTCTAACATAAGAAGGAAGAGATTTTATCACTTCTTTTGATTTCAAAATAGAGTTCAAACCAACTTTATCTATTTCTGAAGAAGTAAAGATAGTAATCAGTAAAACTCTTCTTGAAATCAAAGGATTATGAGAAACACAAGAGGATTTTAGAAATTTGGATATGAGAATTCGAAGTTGAAGACTATGGGATTTTCTAAGACTTAAATCCTCATGAGAAAAATTTTCCAAGATATATAGAAGTTTAAAGAGGACTCTTTTGTTACACTTTTCAAAGATTTTGAAAGAAAAAGACTACTCTTGCATAATTCTATCCAAGAAAATAAGAGAATATGTCACACCAAACTCACTCCCATGAGGTTTGGAAGACGAGATTGAGTGCTTGGATTTATTGAACATCACAAGGAGACTTGTATGAGTGTACATAATCTATACATATTTCTATTACAAGAGAGGAGTGAATACAATCAAACTGAAATCCTCATCAGAAGAGTCTAACCTATAGCGTGCGCCGTGAACTAAGGAGCCTATGGGGAGAGGAAACTGAAACATACCCAAATTTCTATATGTCGAGAAGATTGGATGGTTGAGGAAAGTTTTGGGTATCTAAGCCATAACATAGGAGTTTTCTTATTAATAGATCTACTCTTATGAAGGCTGAATTTTCCTTCCAAATTGAAACCTTTAGGGAAGAAGGTATGTAAAGTTCGCATCCAAAATAACTCCCTAGGCAAAGCTGCTTCATAAAAGTTTTTACAGTTTCTAAAATTACCTTCTATGTGTTCAATAGGAAAACAACAAAACGATTCAAAACCATATTTTGCTATGGATGCATAAAGAGGTTTTACTTTTTCAATTAGAATTCTTTTGGAATGAATTTTGCTAGCTTCTCTAACATG
>CM035444.1:53210230-53257730 GCA_020310875.1 Ceratopteris richardii
ATTGCCTTTTCAAGTATTACTGCTATGTATACACATGTAATACCTGCCAATAGGTAAGAAACACCACAGACTTGATAATGATGAACTTTGGCACTGGTTTGAAAGGATAGAGTAATTCTTTACATGCTACATAGAATAGCACCAAAGCATATAAAGCAAGGGAGTAAGAAATGGTGTAGATGATTGTTATATAAAGGTATCCTTGTTTGATATTGAAATTTCCATCTTCATATCTATCCTTCGCATATAAAACAAATGTCACTGCAGCAAGTACTATCTTCAAAATCACAAATTGTAGGCATCCCTGCTTGCAACGCCGTATGAATCGCCTGCATGTTCAAACGTAATCTGCAGTTAGAATGTCACAGGAAAGTGCAAGCTCAAATCAGATGAATCAGAAAAAATGTCTACCCATCAAATGGAATAGATGGTAGACAGCACGTCATCAAACACCATGAGGGTCTCAGCATGCCTCCATTCAGATTTGTTACAACCGCCCCTGGTCCTCCAACCCAAGCAAGGCACAAAGAAAGAAAATTATAGATCACCCAAGCTTCATACCTGCTCAAAGCCCACTTATAAGTCAGCCAAAACTTTAATTCGATCTGTTAACATGGTTAAAACTTTGTGCAAATCAATTACTTACACATCCCGTATAGAGCTGAAATAAATGGATTTGTTCTTCCATGTGAGGGACAGGAAAGACATCATGGCATATACCTGAAATCAAATAAAAGCTTTCATCTCAGACAAGCTTTGATTTCAGTCCACAAAGAGCGAGCGAGAGAGAGAGAGAGAGAGATGAAATGAAATTATAGATTAACATCTTCTAAGGTCCAAAATGACCTATGAATCAAAATAAAATTACAAACTCATGAATCTGATATGATGCCTCTGTGCTGAAAAACACTGTAAAGCTGAATAAACTAAAACCAAGTGCTGCAATGGACAAGGGAGAGAAGTGATGGATGGTCTAGTCAATACTGACAGTCACCAGCTTCATCGGAAATCTGGATGGGTGCCTGTAGCCTTTGTTATGTACCCACCTAGTGTGAACTGGGAAGGTTGGGCAAGAGTCTAAAAATAGGACTCTTGGGCCTCATTTGAGTCGTCGATGTGTGTAGCATGTTTGGACTCATAGCTCTTGGGCAAAGGCACCCAGACACCTGTATCGCATGGGTAAGTAGTATGGGACACTGGACTCTTGAGGTGGTGGCTGCCATGTATGACTGCAGGCTCCCAGGCTCGGGTGTGGGTTGCTGTGGAGCCAATAGTTAGGAGGTGAGTCTGATGTCCTATCCCTTATATTTTGTGTGTATGGCTTGTGCCTTGACTTTTGTTGCAGGATGAATCCAAAAGGGGTTTAATATTGGTATCTGTATCAGATCCTTGTCCTTCCGACTCCTGCAAGGAGGAATGAGGCATGGCGATGTGCACACATCCACTAGTACTCATCAAGCCAGAATGGCTCAACCCAGCAGGCCCTCATCCCCTACATGGGTTCGTATGGGATGCTTCCAGCAGGAGATGAGGACAAGGGCACGTGCAAGCCGGTGGTAGCTGAGGTAAGTATCCTCTTACTTTCTGTTTCCATGACTGATGGGCAGCTGAGAGGGCATCTACCTGTTCTTCCCTTTCATGATGGCAACCTGAAAGTGCCTGTTTTCTCCTACCCAGGCAGGGAAGACACCCTAAAAGGGAAGCCCATGAAAGAGAAGGTGGGGATGAGAATTGTGGAGAAGGGAGATCCCCATAAAAACTCCTACACCATGATAGGATTTTGACAGCCAAATGAGTAGCTGCAAAATGTTCCAGCAGACCCCTTCAGATGGAGGAAAGGCACCATCATAGCCAGCCTACTGTTGGAAAGACCACTCAAACAAAAGAAGAAGCATGGAGGAATTTGCCTATGGGCTGTTGGGCTTTCCCAAAGAGGAGTCATGGAAGCTCTAAAGGTATGAAGTCACAGCCCCTGGCAACTTATCCCTGACTATCAAAAAGGGGAGCAGGATCAGTCCAGCAGCTTCTGATCTGCCCCCACTAGTGGAAGGTGGCAGGAAATCTTGGAGTACGTGTTGAGCCAACCACCTGAGAGAGGGTTTTTTTGCATAAGCGCATATAGCCCCTGTCAATATCTGATGCTAATGGCTGTCAATATCGCCTTGGTTTTTTTTGCATAAGCGCATATAGCCCCTGTCAATATCTGATGCTAATGGCTGTCGCTCCAAGGAGCTGCGCCTCCAGGGAGCGGCCGATTCTGCTCCAAGGAGGGCAGATGCACCTCCGACGAGTGGGAAGTTGCCCCCTAAGGAGGATGGCTGCACCTCCAAGGAGTGAAGGATTGCCTCTCCAAGGAGGGTGGTTGCACCTCTAAGGGCTGTACAATGGCCCCTCCAAGGAGGGTGGCTGCAGGAACCTAACGGCAGCATTGTAGGGAGACCAATAGGCCCTCATGCCCAGCTAATTAGGGCAGTTTTTTTTTTTTTCTGAGTCCGGGATGGGGGCCCAAGGAGGCTAACCCGCTCAGAAGGCAAAATCTATCCGCCGCTTCATCTTCCGAAGAAGACTTATACGTGACCTTGCAACCCGAAGATTGTGGTCAACTAATCCCGAGGGAGGTGAGATACCCAATGCCCCAGTCACGACACTGGAGTGTGCAGACTTGGAACGAATTCCTCACCAAGCTAAACTGCCTGCCCGACGTGTTCCCGACAAAGGAACGCCATACCCACAAGGAGCGTCGGCTCACAGGAGGAGTCCGCACACCAGTTTTGAGTCTCCCATCTCATCACTGGCGACCGGTGAAGCTATGCCCATAACATGAAGTACCAGAGCTCTCGCAAATTCAGCCCATTAATCATCATTTCCCTCTGCCAAAGTGAACTTACACACCAACAAACGAGACCCAGGAGGGATAGGATGGGAGAATGACTTCCTTTCCCCCCGCAGGGGATCTGTCAGTTATCAAAGAGAGCTCTCATATACTTGGGAATAGCCTCACCCAGGAAGGAAGCAACCAAGACGAACTTAGCTACTCCCTCCCTAGAGTGCGGACTAAGCTTAACCCAATGGGTCAAGCGAACTCCGCAAGCCTCCCCTCCAAGGAGGATCAGGGTCAAGACCACGGGAAACACGGGGCCATAATCCAAATGCTGAATCAAACTGTTGAGAAGAGAATCCAACCACCTCCCCCTAAGAGCTTCCACCACTCTTCACTCCACCATCACATGTGATAGGGAGCCATACTTCTCCACCTCAGCACAAAGGGGACACTTGCTTTTACCTCTCCCTTCCAATCTCTCAGCCAAATACAGCCCTCCTATCCTATCAAGCATCAGCATGCGCTCCGCAGTAGGACTAAGCAAATGACTACAAGCACTTCTATGCAAGTATCCCTTTGATTCCACCAAATTAAAATCCGCATAGGGGCCCAACGCGACAGAATGATTTGCACTTTCCCACTTCGCCCAAACATGATATCTGAGCGAATTAAGGGTAGCTTCTGGTACATACCTTTCCTTCGACCACTTAGTTCGAGAAATCCACGTCCACTTCTGGAATCGAGATCCCATCGGTTTCTGTAGCATGTCCCCGAGCCAAGTTTGGCTATCAAGATACTTCCCAAAAAGCCGCCCTCTCATGCCGCCAAAATAGGCTGCTAGCGGGGGGACATGGAACTCCCTATGCATCACGGCACCGGCAACCGTAGGAGACCGAGCCCCTTTGCCACAGATCATCCGCATCCCCGTAGCTACGGGCCTTTCAAGTTTACCAAAGAGATTCTGTCCATGGGCCCCCATCAATTCTGCCCCATACGTAATCACGAGGAATACCAAGCTCTTCAACACTGCGAGCCGCATCCGAGCAGGAAAAGATCTATTACTAAGCAGGTGCTTGCACGCAAAGAGAGACTTCCTTCCCTTCTCTTCACGACTTTTTATGATCATTTCGATAGAGAAGTTAGAATCAACCTCCACACCTAAATAGGTATACTTCTCCCATACATGGGATTCTAACACCACTGATAAGCAGGCCAAAATTCTCAAGCGCCGCCAACTCGCCATTGCCTCCAAAGAACACGGTGGCCATGCATTTGTCCACCCCAAACTCCATGCCCCACAACCTCGCCCACTCACTGATATGATCTAAAGATTTTTGGAGCTCGGTTGGGCTATCTGCAAATAACACAAGGTCATCTGCAAACAGAAGACCTTTAAGTCGTCCAATACCGAGTATATCAAGCCCCCAATTGTCACCCCCCTCATCGAGAATGCCGTTAATATAAATATTAAAAAGCGTAGGGGAGCCCGGGCACCCTTGGCGAACGCCTCGCAGTACCTGGACGGGTTCGTTAAAGTGTTGTCCCTCCACACGAACCCGGACTTTTGAAGACTCGCACAGAGCATGAAAGAATTTCAGCACTCTACCCGTTAGGCCGGCCGCCTCAAGCTTAAGGAACAAGGCCTGATGCGGCACTGTATCGTATGCTTTCTTGAAGTCAATGTACGCCGCATACGTAGGAAGTTTACGAGCGGCCCATTTAAGTACACTTCTTGCATACACACGACTTGCCCTATGCACTCATGACATGCACAAAATCCAGCCTGGCCCCGATTGAAAAAATTACGAGCCTCAAGAGCTTCGGTAAGCCTCCTCACTAGCACAGAGACCAGAATCTTAAGGGCAACGGAGATCAGTGATATTCCTCGGTAATTGTCAACGCAGGTTAAGTCTCCCTTCTTAGGAATGGAAACCACAACTGCTATAGCCGCAGACTCTAGAACATGACCTTTCTCCAACAGATTTTCAAGTAGATTCATGAAGGCCTCGCCAAAAGGCATGCTAGGACAGGAAGAGTCAGACCTCATACCCTTATCCCGGAGGAGAATCAGCCCATCCCCTCCGACGGCTCGATATCTCTTAAGTTTCTGGCAGGCGCAGCGGATTTCATTCCATTGCAAAGGTTGGTTCACTCCGGTAAGCCTCGGCCAAACCCTAACAGGATGTCTTGCCCAAAATTCTGCGTTCTTACTCGTCCCAAGCAAGAGGGCGGTTGAACAGCTGCTAAAATTCTTCTTGGGGAAATGCAAATGGACCACCAGTTTCATACTATGCATGCATAAATTTTGTTTTCTTTGGGGGGATGATGGTTGAGTATTATAAGAGGCATAAAGCAATCAGGAATAAGGGGGGAAGTGTTACATCTCCATCTTCATTGAGCATTTAGATGGGCACCTGTAGCCATTGTTGAGTTATGTGCTTGCCAAATGTGAAGTAGAACAATCAGGCAAATGGGACTCTTGAGGCTCATTCAAGTCATTAACATGTGTAAAACATTTGGACTTGTAACTCTTAGGCAATGCCACCCAGACACCTATATTGTGTGGGTAGAGAGGTATGGGACACCTGACTCTTTAGATGGTGGCTATCGTGTATGATTGTAGGCTCCCAAGCTCTAGGGTGGGTCATTGGAAACCCTATGGTTCAGAAGTGAGTCTAATGTCTGATCCCTTATCTTTTGTGTGTATGGCTTAAGCCTTATCTTGTATTGCAAGATGGATCCTACAAGATGAGCAAAAAGAGGGAGGAGGAAAGAGAGAGAAAGAGAGATAGAGAGAGAGAGAGGAGGGGAGGGACAGATACAGAGAGAGCGAATCAAAAAGATATAAAACTTCGACCCAAAATCAAGCACAAACCAATAAAATAATGCAAGTTTTATGCACCATGTCTTGGAACTCCTTTTTCTCTTCTATGCTATCTAGCCTATGCATCTAGAAAACCATGCAGCATAGAAACACACACAAGAGTACTTCAAATTCATTGAGCCATGCAATATATGAAGTTGTACCTTAGAGAAACCATCATAAATATGCGAGTACATGTATTATCATGAATTGGAGCATATGACTTTTGACAATACTGTGTGCATAATCTCTCATGTGTGCTATTATTTTTCTACCTAGGCTAACAATTTGGTATTACTACTAGCCTTGGATGCAAGCTTGGTTGGTTTCAAAGCTATGTTTGTACAGCAAGACTTCAAAAAGCTGGTCAACTTTGTTTGACTGACAATTTTGAGCCTATTTCTCTTCTCTCTAGCCATTCTCTTTCTCTTTTCTACTTCCTCGTGCTTCCTAGCACCCTATTTGACTTGTTTTAAGGCTGGTTAACTATGGTCAAGCTTTGGTCAACCTCGAATCAAACTTGGCCAACTCTGTCCCACAAGGTCAAACCTACAAAAACACAATCAACTCAATCAAAGGAAGAATCTTTCAAAGAGACAGAAAAAAAATCTGATTTATTTATAAATTTCAAATTTTAGAGTTTTTGCTAGTGCTCCTCAAATTTGTACTTGTTTGCTAGATAGTGGACATCTGTTTTTAGGTTTAGCACACTGTGTTGCTCCTCTTAGTGATGGATTTGATTCCTCTTAGTACTGAATTTGTTCAAAATTAAAATTAATTACTTGATGAGTTTAAATTCTTATTTGCATTACATCTAGTCATTACATCTAGTCTTTCATCTTGTCCACTAGATTGTGTATGTACGTTGGCACTTGAGTGTATATAGAGAATTTGTGTCATATACTTACCTAAGCAAGTATTGCTCCTGATTTGGCTCTTTGGGTTTCTTATGTGCATATGTTGGTATCCTAAACCCTAGTTTTGACTTTGGAAGAGCATCTTGTGTATCTTTTAGCTATCTAGTTTGACTTGCTTTAGTCCTTGTAAGTACTAAGTATTGAGGTTGCTTGAGTGTAACAAATCACTTGCTTGAGTGAAGGGTTAGACTTGCTTTGGTAATCTCGGAATGTTCCAGACATTCCAATCGCATTTGGAATGCATTCCAATCCAACTATGGAAGTAACATCATATGCACACTTAACATATAAGGAGCTCTCAATTGGATTGTTCTCAAAACCATGGGCTAGCAAGTATGCATATATCTTCTCATACCAAGCACATGGAGCTTGCTTCAAACCATATAATGCCTCTTTTAACATCTCAAAAGAGGCATGCAAATCAGCCTTAAATTCAGCAATATATCTGACATCTCAATATATCCTTCAAACCATATCTGACATCTCAAAAGAGGCATGCAAATCAGCCTTAAATTCAGCAATATGCTTCTCATTAAGACCAGTGTGTAGCATAACATCAACATATACAACAATGATCAGAAGTAACATCATCTACATGCTTAACATATAAGGTACTCTCAATTGGATTGTTCTCAAAAACCATGGGCTAGCAACTAGGCATCTATCTTTTCATACCCTGCTTGCTTCAAACCATATAATGCCATTTTTAACTTGCACATTTTGTTTTCATGCCCTTTCTGCACAAAACCACGGGGTTGAAAAACATACACTTCTTCATGTAAATCACCATTCAAAAATGTAGTTTTGATATCCAAGTTTTGATGTCCAATTGATATACATTTCAACCATGATGAGCGGCAAGTGCACAAATACTTCGAACAGTGGTCATTCAATACGTGGGAGCAAAGGTCTCATCAAAATCAGTTCCTCTCTCTTGACGATAACCTTTGGCAACAAGCATAGCCTTATTCTAGTCAACTGTTCCATTAGGCTTACATTTCAGCTTGTATGCCCATCTAGTGCCATGGCCTTTTTGTCTAGAGGCAAATGACATAAACCAAGTGCCATTCTTCATAATAGCATCATATTCTTATTGCATGGCAGCCATCCAATTTTCTAAGTTTGTGCTCCATCAAAAGAAACAAGCTCATTCTCACCACAAAGACTAGAGTCATCCATTGCATAGCAATCTGATGCAAAGGGAGCACTAGAGCCTGAACAAGTACAATATAACAAAGATGCATCTAATTTTCTATCTCTCAAAGTCTTCAGCACCCATTTAGGCATAATTTTAGCTTCTTCTATGCCATCCCTCTCATCAACAAGTGCATCATGTAAATCTGCATCAAAAATGGAATGATCAACATTATCATTTGGAACCTGTGAAGGGTGAGAAATTGCTTCATCTTGTCATACACAAGCATATACATCTTTTGAGCTAATTAATGTCTCCTTGGTACATGAAAGTAATGGTTGACTTGCATCTTCCACAAAAACAACATTACGACTAACCAAAATGGGTTTAGTCTAGGAATGATACAGATGACAACCTTTGCTTTTAGAACTATACCCAACAAAAATACATTTCACTGATTTATCATCGAGCTTTCTCGGTTGTTGTTCAAGCACTAATGCATACGCCAAACAACCAAAGACATACAGATGAGGAACAGATGGCTTGAGACCATGTCAAGCCTCATATTGAGTAATCGATTGTAGTGCCTTGGTGGGACAGTTGTTAAGTACATATGCTACACATATAACATCCTCAAGCTAAAGGCTATATGGTAAAGCTTGATTTTTGACCATACACATCGCCATTTCCATGAGAGAACAGTTTTTTCTTTCAGCAACTCCATATTGTTGAGGTGTCTATCGCACTATGCACTGATGTTTTATTCTACGCTTAGCCAAAAATGCATTGAAATAAGAAGACATGTATCCCCCCCTCGTTCAGCACTAAGGGTCCCCAATTTACATGCTTACAGATTTTCAGCCATAACCAGGAATTGTTTAAAGCACATAAACACCTTGGACTTTGCTTTCAATGGATAGACCCATCCATGCCTAGAGAAGTCATCAATAAAAGTCAAGAAGTAGACGTAGTTCCCAAATGAAAGTGTCTGCATAGGACCACAAACATCACTATGAACAAGCTGCAATTTATGAGAAGCTCGAACTGAACCATCTTTTGGGAAAAAGGAATGTTGCATTTTGCCCAAAATACAGCCTTCACAAACATATTTACAAGGTGCCTTAAGTTTGGATAGAGAGGGCACCATCTCAAATTCCTACATGCAATGCAAACTAGCAAAATTCAAATGATGCCAAAGCTTTGCAAAATTGCATGTGAGATAGCCTAAGTATCTTGAACTGCACATCCTGAATCATTCCCCAGAGTTTGCATAGTCTATGAGCTTATATAGCCCACAACATAAAATGCAAGAAGCAATAATAACATCATCATTCGAGAGATCATGAACTATACATCTATCATCAACAAATTTGACAACCAAGCCAATCTTCGCTAATGCTATGCCAGACAACAGATTTTTCTTGATCCCTTGCATATATAAAACATCTGACAATGTGAAAGAACTTCCATCAATAGTAGTCAGAATGATCTTACCAACTCCCATTACAGGATAAGAGTAGTTGTTAGCACATATAACAGTATTCCTTGTAGAGGCATGCTAAAGTGGACTAAAGAAACTGTGCTTCAAGGTAATATGTTTGGTTACCCCACTATCAAAGTACCAAACATCGTACCAAACATCTAAGTCTACTACGTACATACACTGCTATGAGATAATGGATCATAGCCGCAAACAATAGTAAATGCCCATTTTTCATTCTAAACAAGATTAGTAGACTTTGTTTTAGGTGTAGAGGCCTCTGCAACAACCATTCAAGCCTCTTTCTTCTTTGCCCCTTTTGCAATTAATTTAGGACAACTCTTTATGACATGATCATTTGCCTTACAACACTTGCAAAATTGTTTTTTTCTTTTCTGTTTTCTTGTCATTTTTGTCTTCCTTCTTTGACTCTGTAGCATAAGCAGATTTCTTTCTGCTTACTAGTAGATTAGCTCCATTTACCTTTGCCCTTTTGACTAGCTAAGATAGCTTGATATGCAACACTCATAATTGACTTGTTTTGCCTGAATTGATCTTCCTGCAACAAAACGGAAACTAACTCCTCAAATGTTAAGGCATTTGGATTACCTTTCATCATCAATTTAAGAGTAGAAGCAAAACTCTTCTATGAATCTGGAAAACCGTTAAGAACTCGGATAATGTTGGCACTAGCATATTCAAGATCTAACTTTTTACCACAAATGTCTACTTCCAAAACAAAAGGAGACTGAAATATTTTTTGATCTAAAAAAGCATAACAATCACTACTTGAAGTACAACTAAGGTCATAAAAATCTTTAGGATAAATACCAATACCGAATGCAT
Organism: Ceratopteris richardii; assembly: GCA_020310875.1. NCBI lineage: Eukaryota > Viridiplantae > Streptophyta > Polypodiopsida > Polypodiales > Pteridaceae > Ceratopteris > Ceratopteris richardii. Next base: position 53,220,293 of record CM035444.1, read on the forward strand.
CATCATTTACTGAATCTTGCAAAGGACTTAAATCAAGGAAAAACAAATCATCTATGAAGCGTCCACTATTAAAAAGTTTGTTTAAAATGAAAAAAGAAGCATTACCTAAAACAAGTTTCTCTGTACATTCAAATACATGTGTGAAAAGATAAACATTAGCAACGAAGGCAACACAATTTATATCCATACGAATTCCAATGTACTGTAAAAATAAAACAACAACAGAAATATATAAGATTTCCGAAAGAATATGTCACCAAACAAGAATATCGCTTTCAGCTACCACTTTAGAGTGGACTTTTCTCTACTACCTATTTCTACAAACTTGGATGTCAACCACTAAAAATTGAATTTAAAGCAGAATTTTCTACCAAAAGAGCCTTACGTTTATGTTTCTCAACTTTAAAAGAGAAATTTTTCCTAACCAGAAAAGAAATTTTGTATTTCACATCATTCAAGTCTAACTTTGTATATAAAGTGATGAAATTCAAAGTTTGAAGCCCTAAAGGAACAAATACTTTCCTAGAGTTCTTGCACCATTCATAGACTTAATCACAAGGATATCACCTAAAGAATTATCTAAGATCCAACTATAGCGTATTGGCACATCTTTTTCTTTAAATACTTCCAAATATCATGAACCGTAGGTAGGATGGCCTTTAAACAATCGCTTAGCCATTTGGAAAGATTTGTGAAGATGTATTACAAGAAGAAACTATAGATCAGGTTTGATGGAGTTTTTATGGAGTTCTCAGATTGTGCATAAAGAAAGTATGCTTGGATACAGCTTGAAAATCTTGATGATTCAAAAAACTTTTGAATATCTATGTATCATTCAATGAAATTCAAACCCAAGCATACAATGATCCTAATGATTGTCTTTCGAATTGATCATGGGTTTGGACTAATGTGGATCTTCTCATTAACATAGAGTGGGTGCATGCCTTAAGCGGCAAGCCATCGAATGGTGAGGATGTAGAATATGGATGGCTGGAAATAGAAGAGGTTTTGGAAAAAACTCCAAGTGAAAAAGATGCTCCCCTCCTCTTGGTTGCAAGCTATGCAAATCACCTCAATGCTTTGCAAATGAGAGGGGAACTCCTTTTATACAAAAGCTTTTCTACCCAAAATATAAAGTTTTTGCCTCCTCTATTTTTTTAGAACCTCCTCAATTCCTTAACCTCCTCCCAAGGTAGAAGGTTTCCCATGTAAAACAATTACTATCTTTGGCCATAAAAATTAATGAATTATTTTTTAAATCCCCAAAATAGTACGGATTTGTGGAAAACAATTTTCCGCAATCAAATGTGAATTTTGAAGTCTACCTCCTCAACTTTCTTGCTTCTGCCCCAGGTTTCTTCTCAACAGCCAAGGATTATGGCCCCATATCCCTGGACCCTAGCCCTCCTCCTCCTCTGCAGGCACCTCTCATGAAGCAACCATACATGCATGTATTCTTCTTCCTTAGGCACCTCCAACCAGCATGATTAGGCAGCCAAAAAAGAGAATACCCAGCTTTGCAAGTTCCTTTTCTTGGTTAGTGACACCAAAAATGGTCAAAACAACAGGACAATGAAGTTAGTCAGGCCCATAGTGGGCAGAGCTGCCCATGCGGTGTTCACAACCCCTCAGACCATGCTTGTTTTCCAATGCGCCAACCTGTTGGGGGAGAATTCGCAGATAACAGCAGCTGTAGAGATACCCATGCTCCATACAAAGAGAAAGGGGTCCTGCTGCCTCGTTATCAAATGGTATTTTCTTCTCCTTCAGGCTGTCATCTGTATTCTCCATTACTAGGGGCATGGATAGAGAAATAAATCAGCATGATTTTGGTGTTATGAAAGGGAAAAAAAGGGGCGGGGGGGGGGGGGGGGGGGTGGTGTATGAGTTAAGTGACACATACAAATATGGCTCAAGGTACACCATAAATTTACCCCGGAAAAAGGGGCAACGAAAAAGTGAAGTAATATTGAAAAGGAATCTCGTGTTTCAGACAATCTATGATATTCGTCTTTCGAAGGAAACAAATTGAAGCCAGAATGGATTTCCTACGAAAATTATCCATAATAGATAGTTTGTAAACTATGTGTCTCGTTCATGTGGTTCTTATTCAAAGTTCCTATTGTTACAACTTTTCATGTTTGTTACGAAAATTAAACTATTTAAACACAATGATTGGTCGTAGAAAACAGAGCATTGCATCATCCAACTAATCTCTTCTTCACCTTTCCAGCATCTAACTAATTTGTCAAATCTTACGATTTACCAGATATCGGGCGCTGTAGCATATAACTATATGAGTAGTTTGGTCTGCCCCATGACAAATACAGACAAGCAATTAAGCTTATGTAAGAATTGCATCACAGTTGGCAGTGCCTTTAAGTGTTTTTCGATTCTCAAAGGTAACCCTCTGTAAAATCATGCAAAAGCAAAGGGCATTTAAGATCACTATAAGCTATACCGATTATCCTATGCAGCGGAATTCGGGCACTTAAGATCACAACATCTAAAAGAGAATTAACAAATGAACACTGTAAGTGAGAAACGCAGTACATCTTACAGGGACCATGAAGACGATCCGCACTATGTACCGCTGAAAGGTAGGTTGCAAGTAATTTACGAGATGCATGTATATGTGCCAAAATGCAAGCGAAGCGGCTACAGAGGTGCATATTGCTGCTACTGTAACTGCAATGTAGAACACCATGATGACTGCCCAAGGGCTCCGACCATTAGACTAAAATGCAAAGAAGATCTGAGCATTCCTTAGCAGACGAATGTCAGAAAACCAAGAGATAATGGAACTGAAAATCCAAAACGAGGTGATCGGGACCAGCAAGCCATCCTCTGATACTTCTTGCACGTGTGGTTAGTCTCGCTATATGTGTGTGCGTGTGTCGACTGGAAGGCCCAAAGAAAGGGAGAGAGACACTGATCCACAACTCCTTTGACTCGACGGGGAAACAACCTGTCGAGTTCAATCATACTCGACCTTCTATACAATCATACACCACCTCCTATACATCCTAATATTCAACAAATATTTTGATCATACTCCACCTTCTATACATCGTAATATTCAACAAATATTTTGAGAGAGAAAGTTGGACCTTATGTTCCATGTTTGAACTTTAGAGATTAGAATTGAATTGGAACAAGCGAAGAGATCTCTAGCAAGAGAGGAAATAGACGGTGCATAGAATGATGAATGTCTTAATTATTAATGATCTAATAGCCCCACTAGTTGACATACTCTCCACCTATTCAACTTCATTTTGAGTTTGTTGAAAACCCTCTCCCATCTTTGCTTCAAAGAGACTTGTAACTTCACAGGGATTCCCAAGTTTAAAAAAATATCCAAACCTAAAAAATTTGCAAACATGATCAAGGATCCATTGGGGGAAATAACAAATAAAATTTGATGTGCCACCACTCTAGTGGAAAGCCATCCACCAAATTGTCGACGATTTTTCCAAAGAAGATTCCTCAAGTGAATCTAAAGAGGAAGAAGAAAAGGATGTGTGAAGATAAACATCTATGAATGTGCAAAGTTGCTTAGTGTAAAAAATCCAGACGTAGAAGAAACAAGACATTAAAGCGAAAAGAATGCAACTTTAATCGACCAATAGAAGATCCCCCCTTACACATCCTTGAGGTTTCCTCATGAAGCGTTTGAACCAAATTATTGGGCCCATATACTACCTATCCTAGACGTGGTAGTCAATGAACAAAGCTTGATCGCATGTCAAGATGAATCGCATGTCAAGATGAAGACGGGTATGAATTATATAATATTCAAGGAAGAGGAGGAGGTTGGGAAGAGGAAATGAGAGATTAGAACATGGAATAAATCATAAAGAAACTCACCCATCTAGCAAATACTCCTTATGAGTCTCACAACAATAACCTAACCAAGGTTACACTGCAATCAGTCACCTATTGTAAGAAGGATTATCAGGTGCCAGAGACTAAGGTGAAGACCTCATATGATGATAAAGAATATCTAGATTTTACATTTGAGGTCCCATCAGACTTTTAAAAAATACATAATCGAAGAGCAGAAGCTACAAATCGAGATGCCAAATAGAGAGACAATCTCGTAAGAGTCTTACGATAACAAAGAAACTACTAAGATAGTAGTTTTGTTGCATGACAATGGAGAAAGCTTATGCACCCAGATTTCCAATGAGCTCTAAGAAGAGGAAGAGATGGAACTTCTGAGAGAGTATAGAAATGTATTTTCATGTTCATACAAAGACTTGAAGGGATTTGATCCAAAAACTTTCTCTATGACAAGTGAAACTAAACCTTTCAACGAAAGAACCTTACACATACATTGAGACATACTTGAAGAAAATCAAAGAGGAAATAGACAAGATGTTAGAGGAAGGCTTCATCTATGAAATAGAACAGATAGAATGGGCCTCACCTATTGTGACAGTGCCCAAAAGAATGGCAAATTCCATGTGTGTGTCAACTTTAAAAAGTTCAATGAAGCCATAATAAGGGATAGTTATCCATTGTTGATATTTGATCACATATTGGAATGGGTGGTATTGGGTATGTGAGTGAGTGAGGAAGCATGAATAAAAGTGCACACAAGAGCAAAGAAGGAGATTGAAGCACAAAGACATGCAATGGCTACAAGAGTTCTCTGTTGATAGATGATCAATAAATGAGAATGAGTGAAATGAGAGCTATAAGTGAATCCTTAAGTACAAAGTACCACCACAAATGAGTATATCATGTAGTTACATGGGGAAAATTCATCTAGCTAGCACTAGAATAAAAAGTGTCCATGTAATACATCAAAGCTACTCGATGGACATATAAGTTAACAAGCCCCCTTGGAACTAATGATGTGGACACATAAAGGGAGTGAAAAAACAGCGCTCACAAGGTAGTAAGCCTAAAGCTTTGCGAAACGCTTCAAATTTTTTTTGTGGAGAGTTTTGTTGAATATTTGTACCACATTACGTTGTGTAGGTACATATATGAAGTCAATATCTCCAACATTAATGTGCTCTCTAACATAATAATATTGAACCTCAGTGTGCTTTGTGCATGCATGAAACATCGGATTTCTTGCAACCATCAATGCACTCTGACCATAAGTGAGAATATGTGTAGGTACATCAATCTCCATGCATAGATGCATCAATAGGCACCTCAACCATATACACTCCACTATAATTATGAGCATTGCCTAGTACTCAGCTTTACAACTCGATGTGGTCACAATAGGTTGCTTCTTAGTCAATCAAGATATGCATGATCCTACAAGGAAAAAGCAATTACCACTAGTACCATGTATCATAATAACTAGCCCAATCACTATCTATAAAAGCATGCAAGCATGGTTGAGCATCTTTACCATAAAAGAGACCATAAAAGAGACCCAAAATCAAAGTGCCTTTGAGATACCTAAGCACATGTTTTACCACTTGCTAATGCTTAGTGTAAGGGCTATGCATAAATCAACTCAACTGGGAAATTGCATAATGTATGACCGGCTTTATGTTACATGCATATACCAAACATTCCCACAACTTTTTGACAAAGAGAAATATCAAATGCATCCTCGATTGAAAACTCAAATCTTGTTTCCACTAGTGTTGAGCTGGGTTTGCAATTTTCAAAACCAAAACATAAAAGTTAGTTTCTCAATATACTTTGATTGATGCACAACAATCCCCCCCTCAACATATAAAAACTCGATGCCAAAATAATACTCCAAAAGTCCAAGATATGTGACATCAAAGTATGCTACGAATCAATCATAACCATGCCAACTTTCTCATCACATGATGCAATCAAGATAATTTCATAAACATAAAAAACATGCACTATAAGGTCAGCCCCATCTTTTTTACATAAAGTGTGCTTCTAATTGGACTACATGTAAAACCAAGAGCAATCAAATGTTTATGTATCTTTTCATAGCATGCACATGGAGCTTGCTTAAGTCCATACAAAGCCTTACGCAAGTGAAAAACCATATGGTGTTGACCTTCGATGGAAAATCTACGAGGTTTCTTCACATAGACCTTTTGTTGCAAACTGTCATTCACGAAAGTTGTTTTTATATCCAATTGATTCACTTTCCAACCACAATGCATACCATTGGAATGTGTGCAAAAAAGTATTGTCTACCCCTTCCCAACCTTTTTTCACTAATTTTCTTACTTAACGAAGGCATAAGGAGTTGTAAGATATATGTAGGTGATTCTCAAAACCTAATTTTTTTTGTCATAACTTTGTGCAAAAACTCGCAATGCTTTCATACCACTTCTAATAGATGTGTCTCACTGAGAGCTTCGAAAGAACTTCTTATTGACCATATATTGGACCTTGATGGTGAGAGAAAATATTATTTTTGTGTCTGCTACTATAATAGGTATCATGAAGCATAACAGGGTGTAAAGGGTGAGATCAATGGTTCAAACACTTGTGCCACATGATGATTTGTCTAGGGAATTCATTAATCATTGCATATGAGCACATGTTTCTATGCATCCAACTACATCAGCTCTTGATTTGATAATTTAACATGGAAGTCAAGCAACCTCGTGGATGTGCTCATCGGACATGTGATTGCTAGCTAGCGTGATTTGTCACGAGTCGACATGATTACACACATTTTTTGGCATTGGTGCCAAGGATGTGGGCCTATGTTAGGGTGCCTATGTGATGGTTGTAGTATCATTGTGGAGTAGATGTGCATGAAAAAATGTGTTGAGTGAAGGGCAAGGTCATCATTTTGGCCCTTGCATCACATCCCACTGTCACTGAAAGTGGAGCAATTTAGTAGGGTTAGCTTAGTTAGAGCATTAGGCATATTCTTTAGGAAAGGAAAAAGGAACTTAAGGTTAGTGGAGTTCTTAGATCAAGTCAGCTCAATATTGGAAATTTTTTTCTCATTGAGTGATTGAACCAAGGGGACATAAGACCTAGATCACAAGGAAGAACTCATTTGTTACAGGTGAAGCCATAGGAGGAGTGCCCAGATTGGTCTTCGAGCTACCCCCTACAATTAATGATGTTAGTCTATGCAAAATGAAATTAGGCTAGGAGAAACGATATTATCTGAGTATCATGACAGGCATATAGGGTGTTTTAGGAACTATTGAGGTTCTACAAACTAATGGAGAGGAAGGGAAGAGTGTAGGGAGCTCACTAGAAAAGGCAAAATCTAAAAGAAAACATATTCCTAAGTCCAAATATCATAATATTTGGTCAAGTCTAGTTTTGTGATACCAGACTCTTGAGTATCATCGATATTTGTTGGATATCGCCAATATCACAAGTATCACGATATCTTGCATATTATTGATACCTATGATATCACGATATTGAAACCCTATTTGATACCTCCGATATCATGATATCTTTCATATCATCAATACCCTTGGTATCATGATCTCCCCAACAAGTACTAGGACAACAACCACCACATCCTCACAATGTGGTCTCCATAAAAATTCACTCAATTTGAAGATAAACCCAAGAGATTCATGGTACCTATAAGTCCTTCCAATAGTATGGAGTCCACTAGCCATAGCTATGATCAATCTTATTTTGGGTATTACCAGCATGATAAGACCCAAGTAGACCTAGAGAGTGTTGATGACATGAGTTCTTCTGGTTCATTTCCATTTGTATACGCATGAGTGCATCTCCATTTTGTATCATAGAAATGCTCCATTTCATATCATTTTATATTGTATCTCATTGTATTTGGGTACCTTTCCATTTGCTTCTACCATTGTATTCATTCTCCTTTAGGGGGCATTATCCCACACATGATGTACTTTTAAGAGCCTCCTCCAAATCTATATAAGGAGGGCCTCTTCCCCACTTCGTACGCGGTTAGAAGATTGTAAAGCCTTCTTCATGCTCTTGGAAATCTCATTTCTAATCCATGTGAGTTTACCCATTTCTTTGTCTAGTCACTTTGAGTCTCTCTCACTCTTTCATTTTGTGAATACATTATTCATATTTCTTTTCATTTTGCTTCCACACATGTACTCTCTACATGGTATTAGAGCCATTTGCAGTATCAGAGCACTAGGTGGAGGTCTTGGTGGTTTGTTTGGTGGTGATTTTGGAAGTCTTGGTGGTGATTTTGGAAGTCTTGGTGGTGGTGGTGGTGGTGCTTGAGTTTGGTGGTGTGGGTTTCTCCTCATTAAGAGAAACATTTTTTGCCATCATTTTATACTCTCTTTGGGTCATACTATGCCCATTTACCCACCCTTTCTTTCCTCTACTTTTCACCCTTTGACCACCATTTTCCCTCCTTCCCACCTTGTTTGTGGCAACTTTTACCGTCTTTATCATTTGGCATAGCCATTTTGTGAGTTGATAGAGTATCCCTCCTTTTATAGTGGCTATAATCACTAGTTGCTAACAACTAAACTACTTGGTGTTAGTCCCTTCTTTTAGTACTTTTTTTGTATTTTATCACATTATTATGGTGTCATTTGTTGTTGAATCCTCCTCCATCCTTTGCAAGAAAGAGTTATTCTACATTAAGGCTCTTCTTTTTTTCCCACAACACCTCCACTACTGCTCACGCATAGCAACCTCTTTGTGCAACATTGTTTACCATGCAAGCATTGGTTCAGAAAACCCATGTACTCCACCTTTTAGCAACATCTCGTGTAGTAGAAGGTAGCAACACATAGGGGAGTAGCTACTCTTAGGACTCATACTTTCCCAATCAAATTTGTAGTCAGTTTTATCAATGCAAGAGTGAGAGTAGTCCATAGTTCAAGTTGTCAAAGGAGGTGGCATGTGTACAAGATGCATAGAGCTTGCACACTTGTGGAAAGAAGTGCAAAAAGGCATTATGGACTTATATTAATAATAGGCACAACCATTCATTTCACTCTAGCGCAACAAAAAATCAAAGCATTAAGGCATTTTCTCACAGAAACAGAGAGCACATGAGAGAGAGATAGAGAGCAAGAGAGAGTCATGTGCTCCTTCCTCTATAGATGTTGATTGACACCTCTGGCCCAGGCCTAAATTTCACAGTAACTATAACTTTTCATATGACATGTAAAAAGTTGGGTGTCTATCATGTGACAGTCTTTGGATGAAAACCCCTTGTCAAATGACAGCTTAAATTGACACTCATGTACATGCTCAAAAATTCACATACATATATTTACATCATGACTAGAAAAACATCAATATATGTGCACATAATCAACATGTGTGAGAAGCCATAGATGCTCATAGTTACATACCTAAACAATATTGCATACATGTGCATTTATTCATCTCCACATACATGCACACACACATGCACCACTCCCCTCAAAGCTATAAAGCATCGTTCATACGAGAAGTGGAGAAGAGTTCCTATGTTGTATGTCTTCCATCTGATTGTTTGCAGTGTTACTCATAAGAAACTTTCATTCCAAATGAAAGAAGGTAGAGCTAAATGTGGAGTATCCAGTGCAATATCCAAAAAGAGTGAAATAACATACTTGACGAACAAGAAGGTAGTTTTTGTTGTGGATGAGAAGGTTAAAAAAGAAAATCAAAGAAAAATCCTAACAAGCCTAAAGTAGATCTCATAGTGCCTATTGCATTATGCTTGAGAAGCTTAGTAAGAGTTTCAATGCCAACAACCTTGGATATAGGTCTTCCTCTATAATTAAGGCAAGTGGCCACAAATGGAAAAACACATCTGATGTAGAAAAGGCAATTTACATTGCCGAGGTAGAGTTTGAGAAGACTTTAAATTTTTTTAATCCAAAACTATTGATAAGGAGAAGCTATTGATAAGGAGTCTGACAGGTCAAAATTTGAGGTGAATGACCAAGAACATGAATGTGCATGAGCATATATATATACAAATGTGCATTCCTACGTATGTGGACATATATTCACCTATAGGATGCACGCTTGCATGTCTTTTTAAATGCGCACATGTACAAGAAAATGTTATTTCAATAGCTCCATATACTTTTCACCACATCAATTCATACCTACATACTCGCTTGCATATCTTTTTAAATGCGCACATGTACAAGAAAATGTTATTTCAATAGGCCCATATACTTTTTACCACATCAATTCATACTACATACTGTCAATTTAACAAAATTATTAGCACAAATTCACCAAGTCCTCACATGTATATAAACACACATCCATGCTCGAACGTTCACACATATAAAATATGTAGATAATGAGTAGAAATGAATCAGCAACCATTCACATAACACATAAATTGTATATTAGCTGCTCCACATACCTATAGAGTTGATCACATACATTTGCTGAATTGTAGATCTACTGTGCACCTTTAATTGTCTCATATGCCTGCATATATGCACATGTATGTCACTTCATACACACATATACATACACACATATCATTAACAATCTCACGTTGACCAAGAAATGCTCTCCACATATGCACTCCTTGTGTGAAGGTTTGCATCAACTTTTCCACAAATATTTGGAATCACTTAATCTAGCATAATATTCATTAGGTCCAATTGTGGCTTCATTGCAGTTCAAAGTATTCAACATTTTCAATTAGAGGATCATCCCCTCTGCCATGAGAAGCTTGAGAAGGAAGAATCTTACTGGAGCATAAGTGCTCCATTATACATGTTGGTGGTGCTACCATGTGATCAAATTCCAGAAAACCTTTAACCAAGAGTTTCATAGCACCTATTTGATCCTCAAATAACAATAAAAGATTAACCACATCATATGTGTATCTCATAAAAAAAGGAAATCTAGTAAATGAAAACATTGAGACTAGAAACAAACAAGTTTATCCTCTTTGACTAGAAAGTGTAGAGTGAGCTTTTCGATGAGCATTTATCTAACCATTTACAAAGGAAGCACAATATCTTCATGATTGGGTTGTTACAAAATGGCTTTTAAGACACCTTCATTTTCATGAATTGGTTTTTAAGACACCTTTTGTATGGCTGAAAGCAACGCTTGTCTCCATTGTTTCCAGCAAAAAGAGAAGCCTTCACAAAAATATTTAAGGACCAAAAGTAAACTAGAGATTCTCGAATCACATACACTTTTGGAACATGTTCAGAGAAGAGCCTTCCCATTTCATGGTGCAAACTCCGATTCTACACATGCTTCAAGGATAGCTCTAAAGCGATCGAGAACCTAGCAGGAAAGACAAATTTTAAGGATGTGGCTCAAAAGTTTATGGCGGATAAAAGAAAAGACCTTTTGAAGAGCTTAATAAATGACACATTGCAATTTGCATGTTACCATTTTGCCAAAAGTACAGTTAAGCTACCTATAGAACATAGTTTTAGTATGAGAGAACATAAAAATATCCGAAGTAAACCAGTTAACACAACTGCCAATGATACATTCATTCATACATGGCATATATAAAAAGCAAATAGTTGCGCTAAGAATAGAATAAGGAACTTACAACAAGTGCGACAAAATGCCATTTGTTGACATTTTCCATTTCATGTGATCTCTATTGCTAACTTGAAACTATTTAAAATAATTTGTTATTCATCAGAAGCGTAACAAGTTAAAGGTTGAGCTTCCCTCTACAGTACCTTTGGCATGTACTCAAGACTCCATGGCTGACAGGATGACACATGCAAGCTCAAGCCGGTCGATGGCAAGCTGCAACGATCTCAATCGACTCTTTAGTCCTTCAATGGTCAGAACTCACTCGTTTTTTCAACGTCTCAAAGTAGCGCTGTTTAGCAGGATAAGTAGGTTGTGAATGCAATTGTGAAAGTTGAAAATCGAAAGTTTTAGGGTGAACACTATTCACATTTCACCCCATTCAGTGTTCAATTTCGAATGCCTAATGTCCTGGTGCCCAGAGTGGTTATGAAATAGATGAATGAGTGTCCACTATCAAGTGCAAGAGTGAGTTGAACGGAGTATATATATATATATATATATATATATATATATATATATATATATATATATGCATTTTATAAAGCGTAGCCTGTCAAATGACACGTAAATTTAAGTGTCGTTTGTCACATGACAGAAAAAACTACTTGGCATTTCACAGAAAACTTTTAAAATCACCTCTTTTTGACGGGCAAAATGGCCCTTGACACGCAATTTGCCCGTCAAATTTAGGCCCTAGCCTCATAGTACTCTTTCTGCAACACAAAGTGGCGTCTCGGTGAGAAGATCCTCCTCTACGCAACACTACAGAGATCTCTCGACACACAATGACTGCCACTCTCCTCAACGCAAGTCACACACCACCTGAGAGAGAGAGAGAGGGAGAGAGAAAGAGAGAGATTCACGGTACATCCAATGGCAAAGGAGGCACGATAAACATTTTTGCTGCAGCTTGCATTCGCTAGAAATCTGTGAAGGATTTTCAAGAGAGCACAAGCTTAGCCTAGTTGGAGAACATGAGATCGGCTATAATATTAGTGGCCTACGATCAGCGATATCACGACATCTGCGACAAAATAGATTACTCGTCCCGAATTGGCGACAAAACACAAATGTGATATTTCACCCAAAGAAGGAGAATAATCAGAACAATATGAGCTTTAATTTGGGTGCTGGTGTGACGAGGTTGGGAATCGTCCTTCCATGGAGGCGGAAAGAAAGTTGCAATGCAGCACATTGTTCATTTCACATTGTTCTAAATGTTTGGCTATGGCTGCCTAAGAAACAACGAAGTCAATGTGAGGAGTGGTCGAATGGAGAACGGAGGATGTGAAGGGAAAGCTAATGGACATCCACTTATGTGAAAGAAGAACATCTGGCCAAACTAGGGTTAAAGGGAGAGCGCTAGAGTGATGGCAAGATAAATGTAATACATCGAATGGGGGAGAGAGAGTGAGGGAACTCAATGTCTGATGCTTCCTGTATTTTGAAGCTCGTAATGTGGGCATATCAAATCCTCTATGGTTTGGCATCATACATGATGTCAAATTCACTCTTGATTTGCCTTATTTCTACTATTTCTTGGTCATGTGCACTTTAAGCAAGGATGCTTATAACTATCCAATCCACACAATAAGAAGGGATTCACATTATAGTGTCATACACAAAGGAGTCTTAAGGTAATTGCACATTTTGAAATAATCATTTCTCATATCTTTTACATTTCATTCTCTCTGAATCCCATTTTTTTATTCCCTCAAAGGTCATACACAAAACTTCTTTCCATTGAGGTGGAATTCTTGGAGCGTTCTCATAAGTTTTTTTGGGGGGGCATCTCCCTTGGCATTAAGCACCATTGTACTCCAATATTCAAGGAAAAGACCTTCACTATAACAATGTAGTGACACTATTCCACCCACATTTTACTTCATAATTCAAGATGTTACTTTGTACTCACCCAAGAATATCAACCCTCCTTTTAGGTGTACCTTTGGAACTCCCTATTGAGGCTTAACTCTTGTCTTCAAGGCTTTATGTTGTATTCTCCTGAGGGTCTTAACCCTCAATTTTTGGCTCCATTCAGCATTAAGTGCCCTCCTCTTGTAATATCAAGAATATAAGAAAGAGTCTAATGAGTGTGTGTGCTTTTGGAGGCTACTCTAAGCCACCAAAAGGGTGTTTCTCAATGCCCCCAAAGATTTCAACATGTCCAAAAGGGATACTTTAAGCCCCCCCATCTAAAATTTTGGTGTCAACTCCATTTTGCAAGCATGGTGATTCATTTTTGAAGTTGTATTTGCTTCAATGGTGAAATGTCTACCATTTGGAATATGACATCTTCAAATTTGTTGTACTTGCCATCATTCACCCCTATGTTCATGCCCAAGGATGAAAGGTTTAATGGTACGAACTACAATTTGTGGAAGGACATGATTAGGGATTACTTATACACAAACTTGCTATATGATGTCGTTGATGCTTTGTACCCCAAGCCCAATAAGGATAGTGACCTAGTTGCATGGAACATTTGGAATGTAAAAGATAAGAGAGCCCTAGGACAACCTATGGCTAACCTATGATGTGTTAACTAAAGGACATATTACTTCTTGCAAGACTTCCTACGAGGCTTGGCAAATACTTCAAGATCTCTATGAGGATAAGATTCCCTCTAGAAAACTATCCATTGAAATTTTAAGTGATAGAAGCATGCACTTTATTAACAAAGTGATCAATCACTCATGAATTAATTCTTGGCAATTCATAAAATATGCTCCCTATCACCCTTAGGTTAATGGGCAAGTTGAAAGCTCAAATAAGGTACTATGCACAATTTTAACAAAATTGGTTAACAATGGAAGATTTTATTGGGATAAACAATTGCATCATGTTGTTTGGTCCTTTAGCTATCTTATAAAACTGCTATAGGGACTACACCATTCAATTATGGTATATGGTAAAAATGTGATCCTACCATTTGATTTCTTGGTACAAACTTTTCATGTGGAAAAGAATTATCAGTGGATGGCCATGAATTATCCCAATAGTTAGAACATATTGAAAAAATTAAGAAACTAGAATCCTTTAGAAGCCATCAATGCTAGTAAACAAAGACAAAAAAACATTTTATGACACTCATATCAAAGACAAAGGGTTAAGAGAAGGGGACTTGGTGCTTTTATACACTCTTAAACAAAATACCAAGAAGCTTCAGATCGGAGGCTACAAACTTCTTCTCATAAATAAAATATCATCCAATGTCATAGTTAACTTGAAAACACTAGATAGAGATATTTTCCCAACTCACATTGCAGAGTCAAAATGTATACTGGACCACTTAACACTGAGTCACAACAAAGGAGAACAAAGACATGTTCTCTTTTCCTTTTTACCTAAAGACCATTATATCAAGCAATAAAGTGAGCATTTTACAATATCTAGAAAGCATCACTTGTTCTTGCTTGTAAATATTGTCACTAGAACCTTGATCTCATATCCCAAGTAGTCAAGATAGATATAAAAAATTTTTGTTGCCATGAAAACTAGTTGTTCAGCCGATCAAGAATCCCACATCATGATCTTTGACAATAGATTAGTGTTTAAGGTACAAGTAAGAGTTCGGGAAGCTCCTTCCTTACATCCATAACCTCAACAAGCACAGATTATAGCTGATTAAAAGTTACTCGAAAATTAGAGTACATGTGTTGCAAAAATCGGAACATTTTAACAAGGCAATTAAGATCATCCCCTTTGTATGGTTAAGATCCTCATTGAATGCATGGCCATATTCACAGAATATGAAATACATTTCACAAAAGCATTCCCAAGAGAAGATAATAATCAACAAAATTATACTAAGAAACATTCACACATGATCAGAGAAATGCTCAAGATAAATCAAGTTGAACACAAAGTGGAAGCAGAACTCGACATTATATTTATATTAAAATGATGTTTTACATTTCCTGTGTAAGTACAAGAGTAATATGAATCTACAATAGAAGCTGATCATAGCTTTCCTTAGGCTCAAGGATATTGGGATCCTCTGGAACATTAGAACACATATCCTGCCTCTCTTGCTCCAAGATTGGCTCTTCAAGGTCAGCCATGTCCCCCGGTTCATCTGCAAGTGGGGGAACAGGCTCTCTTGAAGCCGGTTGGAATCTCTCCGTGTCTTCAATGTGCTTCCTTCCAACCTCTTGGTCTTCATCTGGGCATTCATTCAGCCCATTGATTCTCATTCTAATAAAGCTCACTTGAGCATCATCCTTCTCCACAGCTATGCAGTGCCTGAACATCTTTAAGGAGCAAGCCAGAGTCGTTCCTGAAACAGCAGAAAACCACTTAGAGGTGTCAATCAACCATGACTAATGAAAATTGTGAAAATTGAAATTACCTGTGCCCGAAAAAAGGTCTAGGACCCAGTCATCATCATTGGAGAATAGCTGAAGCAATCTCATTATGAGTTTTTGTGGCTTCTGATAGGGGTTAACCAATGTCATGTCCCCAGCTACATGACGAAGTTTCTTGGTAACGGCTGGGAACATGAGCACATTTGAGATCCCATTCTCATTGCAATGCTCCCTGACTCTCCTTTTGCTTACTTCATCATAATAGCCAACTGTAATGCATTCAGTGGCGCTCACAAACCTATGCAAAGGAGTGTGATTTACATTTGTCTTCACCCTGCAAACAAGAACTATGAGTCACAGAGAGCATCATTAAAGCCACGGAGATAGAAAGAAGATTACTTACCACGTGAGGCACTCCACAGCATGACATCTTGCCTTCAGAGCAGTTGAAACAGAGAAGGACTGGTCTCTGCTATGGAAAATTACTATCCTCCAAAGAGGAGACATAGTCAACTCTGCAAAATCAGTGACCATCTTCCGAATCTGAGGGTGTTTGAAGGGTTCATCATCATTAACTGATCCCAACATCCTAAATCCATAGGGTATGTCCGCTATGAGAAGGGAGAAATGTTTTCTAGGCACAACAGAACAAATATTATTTACATCACTACAATATACATTGTAATATACAGGCCTAAGGGGGTCTAGGGGATTGGAGAAACATTTAAGATCAGGTTCATCATCAAAATCCATCTCCTTGGCTTTCAGCCTAGATTTCTCATGCCTTGCTCTTTGAATGTGAGCCAAGAATGCAGGGGGGCAATCATCTAGTAGCTCCGCAGACTTACTTTTCTTTGGTTTCTGCAGAAAAAAGTGGAAAGACAACTAAATGAGCTCTTCAATACAGCAAGCAGAACATAAGGAAGCGATGAATGGCATCGATTTCATGTGGGGGTAGATGCCAGGCATCGACTTTCTACTGAAAGTCGATGCCTGGCATCGACTTTGGGACATTAGTCGATGCTTGGCATCGACATATGCCACGAGGTCGATGTCAGGCATCGACTTATGCTGCAGGTCGATGCCGGGCATCGACTTATGCCCCCAAGTCGATGCCAGGCATCGACTTTTGGCTGCAGGTCGATGCCAGGCATCGACTTTTGGCTGCAGGTCGATGCCAGGCATCGACTTTAGCCGTAAGTCGATGCCAGGCATCGAATTCGTACTAAAAGCCTGGCATTAGATTGGTTTGGTGAATCAAGGCATCTAACCTAATGGCAAACCAAGCACAACCTCAGAAAGAGAACCTACCCAATCACGGAAAAGGATGAAATATTCTGATAAAGCTTTGTAGGATGATGTGGTTGGATAGTCTCTTTGGACCTCTGTCCAAGAAAAGCAACCCAGCCTCTTCATCATGACCTCCTGAATCTTCATGTAAACTTTATGACTACAGTCACAGAAATTAAAAAGAGACTAGGTTAGAACAGAAACATGGGAGGAGGGAAAAAGGATCTGAGAATAACATACATACTTATTGAGCTCAGTCACCATCTCCTCCAGGCTTAAGTCCTTGGAGATTACCCTTGACAAAGTTGATATGATCAATGTATCATCCTTGATTCCTTGAAGGGCCCTCCATGGTGTCAGCTTCATGTCCTCGGGAGCCTCTTCAATTGAGAGGTCAACTTTCCTTCCCTTTCCCTTCAGATCAACCTGTGGGTCTGGCCTCGACTTCCGTTGCTTCTGGCCCTTGACCTCCTTGTTCTCCCACATTGTGAAAATTTTATCCTGTAGATCCCAGATCTCACCTGATCTGAATGCCAGTTGAAACCATGGATCATATTTCCTCAAGGCATCAGACTTTCTATTCTCATCCAGTGCAATTCCAACCTCAATAAGGCATTGCTTTCGTAGATTGGGATGTATTCTTCCAGCTTCCTTAACAAGACAATCTTCATATTCATGGTGAAAGAACCGAATTCTCTCTATGGAGGACATTTTTTGCCTGTAGTCATTGTCATTGTTGTGATCCCAAGCAAGAAGCTTGGCTTCCTCAGTTGTAAGACCAGCATATATCTTACACTCTGCATACCTAAAGAAAAAAGTGGTAGGGTGCTCCTTCACTAGCTGTCTACGGGCCTCTGCAGAGTGTGAACCTCCAATCACATAATAAGTATACTCCTCAAATAAACCCTCATTGAACTCTTCCACAGAGCTGCACTCATTCGGATCCACCATGACAAGGAATGGCACAACAGTAGCATGAGGATTTATTCTCATTCTTAAGATTCTGCACATGCAAATTGTGTGGCTCCCTGATCTCAAGGGGCCTCCTCCCTGTGACTGGATCTATTGGTGACCTGTGGATGATATTGATTGGCAGGTGGAACAACTGCCCCTTCTTCACAATTTTTCTTTTAGCTATATCCTCCCTCATCTTGTTCTGCTCAGTACCAAGAACAGCCGAGGCAAGCTCTCCACCAGGTGCAACAATTATATCCTCAGAGCTAGAGCTTGAGTCAGAAGACTCCTCTTCTAAAATTCTCTTCTTTTTCTTTTGAAGCTTTTTCTGCACGCTCTGCTTACCCCTTGCCTTTACAGGGGTTGTCATCTTCTGTTGTGTTGGCATGATGTTTCCCTGGATCCATGGCATCAAGTCCTTGATAAGATTGAGTGAGTCCCTGCATATCTCAGCTAGACGATCTGGAACACAACACTTTGGGCACAAGAAATCCATCTTGCATATAACATTTCTCAAACCTTTCGATGTCTCTACCAAGAAAAGGAGGTTGTCAGAATCCTCATCTTCATAATCCAGTTTGTACACAAGGCCATACTGAAAACCTTGTGTTGTCGTGATCTTTCCTCTCCCATATGCCCCTACGAACACAAGAAGGACTGCATTCTTCTCTTCAACATACTGGAGGCACCACTCCAGATTTGTCATGTCCCGCAGTGGACGATCTGTCCTTAAAACCTCAGCGTCCCTCGACCTATCCTTCATAGTTGGATCATCCTCCGGAATTTTGATGCTACTCTGTCCACCTGAGGATATTCCAAGCGGGTTGCTGGCCTTCTCAGAGGATAAGGATACAACAAGTTTCTTTGGTTTCGCTTGGTGACCAATGCCTTTGTCACGTTGCTGATCACCAGAGCCCATGGTGACTTTCAATTTCTTGAAGGGCCTCTCACTCTTGGACTCCGCATCCCTGAAGGCGCTTGGAATAATCAGCTCATACGTAAATGTGGTTTTCAAAGGCCCAAGTTGATGCCAAGCATCGACTTTTAGGTTCAAGTCGATGCCAGGCATCGACTTTTAAGTGCAAGTCGATGCTAGGCATCGACTTTGTGTGCAAGTCGATGCCTGGCATCGACTTGCACTTAAAAGTCGATGCCTGGCATCGACTTGAACCTAAAAGTCGATGCCTAGCATCGACTTCCATCCAAAAGTCGATGCCTGGCATCGACTTTGCACCCAAAAGTCGATGCCTGGCATCGACTTTACGGCAAACTTCGATGCCAGGCAAGTCGATGCCTTGCATCGTCTTGAGGCTGCAAGTCGATGCCAGGCATCGACTTGTAGGTGCAAGTCGATGCCAGGCATCGACTTGCACACAAAGTCGATGCCTGGCATTGACTTTCAGGTGCAAGTCGATGCCAGGCATCGACCTGAGCCCTCAAGTCGATGCCTCGCATCGACTTGCACGTGCAAGTCGATGCCTGGCATCGACTTGCAGCCTCAAGTCGATGCCTGGCATCGACTTACACCTAAAAGTCGATGCCAGGCATCGAGCTGTACCCTCATTGGATCTGTATTTTTAGAGCTAAGGAAAATAAAAACCTAGAAAGCAGACTCTTTACACAAACATACAAAGGGAATCTTTTAGGAATCTTTTTTCATGGTATGATTTTGCCTATGTCTTGGTACTCTTGCCAACATTCTTCTTCTCCATCATAGTTGCCTTGCTTGTATGCTGAGCTCTGTGCTCCATAGCTGCTGTCTGTGCTCTGTTGCTCTCTGTTGCTCGTGGATTTTGAAAATGAGAATGATCTCCTCCTCTGCTATTTATAGGCAATTGGGTAACTTGAACCAGAGACTAACTGGATCTAACTGAATGAGTCCAGTTGCTAACTATATCTGTCAACCAATCTAACCAGGGAATACCACTCACACAAATAGGCTGTTTCAGAGCCACTTTAATGAAATATTCATAGAACATTGCAACTATTTATATACATTTGCATGGAAACTACACTTCAATGGCAAGAGTATGGTATGTACATGAGGATGTCTAATCTCATGTAGAAATTTTTTCTTAGAATCTCTTGCTTGGGAGAAAATCAAGTCTAAGTTGTGTTGAATATGGGAGATTAATGACATCTTTATAGTGTTATCCTCTTCACTTTAGTTCATATTCACATTTATCTTGTAACACATTGTTGAAATGGAAAATCAATGTATGAATAAACATTCAAGTAAAGAACCTTGCAACTATTTATGTACATTTGCATGGAAATTACACTTCAAGTCTAAGTTGTGTTGAATATGGGAGATTAATGACATCTTTATAGTGTTATCCTCCTCACTTTAATTCATATTCACATTTATCTTGTAACACATTGCTGAAATGGAAAATCAATGTATGAATGAACATTCCAAGTACCTCTTTTACACATAATTCTTTTTTAATATACTTTCATCTACCTCTTTGAGGTCTAGCCAAGACTACAATGAAACCTAATCCTTGAAATCTTATTTAGTACCAAAGGTAAAATTTCTTCTTGTATAGTCTTCAATGGCACTACTACAAACAATTTTTAATATATAATCCAGTTGGAACTCAACTTGGATATATTTTGATTCACTCACAATGCTAAGACTCAATGACTCATATCTAGTTAGAAATCAATTGTGTTTCTCATTTCAAAAGTGAATCAAATCTTTGGTTCCCTTATTATTGTATATTTGAGTAATTAAGTTATTTGATGTAATTTGATGTTTAATGTTATTTAATGTACTTTAATAAACTTTTGATTTCATATCTTCTTTATGTGACATTTGATGTGACATCTTCACTTGATCTCGGATTTCTACTTATTTAAAAAGGTCATTCATCTTTAGTCTTCTGTGAACTCAGTGAAGATGAGCTCAATCTTTTCAGTGGATGCTTGGGCATCAGCTTCTTCTGCTCATATTGATATAGTTTCGGATTCATTGTTCTCAGTTGATCCTTTCCACAGAAGTGATGATCCCTATGATTTAGGACGTGTTGATGGTTCCATGTTTTCTGTTGAGTCATTTAAGTTATCCAATTCACAGTGCAATGCTGCTCAACCAAATGCACCTCTTGATCTCCCATCTGATCCAACCATTGATCTCCCTTCTGACTCAAGTGCATGTGGAGCAGCGAAAAAGCAAAGCAAGCTCAATCTACAATTTAAAAGAAGGCCTCGTGAAGTAAGTAAAAAAAGATTTAAATTTCTTACTTCAGATAGACAGATTGCATTGGATATTGTGAAGCATTGTTGTGGTTTGAAATGTTTGTACAATTTAGGAATGAAGAAACTAAAGCACCTAAGAGAAAAATTCCTCCATTTAGATAGTGAAAGGCAGGATATATACCTTGTTTCTCGCATGCAAATGATTGAGGATAACATGTCAGTAACACGTGTTGGTTTTGAATATTTCTTTAGTCAAGGGATGCGATGTTGTAGGGCTGCATTTAAAATTGCAATGGGTGTGGGAAATTTTAGAATACATAGGGTTCAACAAGGGCTTTTGAATGGGGATCTCATTTTGGATACGTTCCATGTTGGGACCAAAGGATCTGTTGGACGTCATGCAATGAATTGGATGATGAACTATTTTAGCTTGCATTGTGAGGTTATGCCTACAACTGGAAGGTTGCACTTGTTAGATAACTTTACTCGTCGAGAGGTATTTCAAATATATAGAGAAGACATGGAAAATAGAAATGAGAAGTATGTGTTGTATCGTCACTTTACTCGATTATGGAAGGAAGAGTTTAACAATGTTTCTATTCCTCGTAAAGTTAGAATGGGTGAATGTTCAGTTTGCGCCACTTTGAAAAACATGGCAAAAGGGGCTACAACACCACAGGAAAAGAATAATTTTAAAAACCTTCTTAACAACCATCGTGAGAGTCAAGCTTTAGAGAGAAAGAAAGCAATTCATCATCGAAGTAAAGCACTCAGAAATCCGGAGCGTTATATGTGTTTGTTGATCGATGGTGGATAAAAAAAAAACTTGTTTGCCACATTTTTATCGCATCCCTAAGGACATTGGAGATGAAGTCCTTGTGCAAATGCATTTGGTTGGTGCTTTGGTATACAATGGAACTGTAATGTCCAAGGTTTTCTTCACATATCCGAATGTGCATAATGATCCAAACCTTACAGTTACTGTCATTCATCGTGTTTTGCAATCATGGAAGGGTCTTTTGCCACCAACTCTATATTTGCAACTAGATAATACTGCAAGAGAGAATAAAAATTCTACAGTCTTTGGATATTTAAGCATGCTTGTTGAAAAACAGGTATTCAGAAGGTTAAGGTAAATTTCCTTCTGGTTGGCCACACTCATGATCACATTGATCAAATGTTCAGTACTTTCTCTAAGAAGTTGGCACGTAACAATGCTTTTACTCTTCCGATTTTATCTGAGTTGATTTCAGAAGCATATACTCCAAAACCAGAAGTTCAACACCTCACACAGATTTATGACTTTAAGCACTTTTGCTCAATGGGCCTTGATAACAGTGCTAAGGTTTTGGCTCCATTGCACAATATTAGTTTCAACCATGTATTCTTGATGAGGAGGGTTGATGAAATAACCCTTTTATTTGCAAAGCAGTATTCATCTTCTCTTGGGTGGGAGCCTAAAGAGGGATGCAGATTCTTATTGCAGGTGCCTAATTTGTCTACTGTGACAGTGTATGGTGCAGAACAATCACCATATGAAGATAAAAGCAATACAGAAAGATGTGGAAATGTGGTTGATCAAAGTAAAAGCTGGATGCATGCACTCATTGAAAAGAAGAGACATATTGAGCATGCAAAAAAATATGCTGGAGATCAAGATGTATCTTGGTGGGAGGACTTTTTCAATCATCAAGAAGAGATTATACAGTATACAATTGCAGGTCACTGGCCAGTTGATGTTCCATTCACATGGGATTTTTGTACACAAAGATCCGTGAATGTGGCCCAAGCATGTAATGCAGATGCACTTCAAAGTTTTATACATCCACCAGAAAGAAATATTTATGTAGGCCCAAGGATGACAAAACAGGCAGAAGCAAGATGGCAAGGAAATTTAATAGAGATAAATGTTGGAACACTTATTGCAGTTCTTGCTGATGGTGATGAGGCTACCAGACCATTTTGGATTGCAAAGGTTTTAGAGATAACTAAAGATATTGATCAGAGAAGAATAGAGGCTTTGATGGTGCATTGGTATTACACTAAAAGTAGTAATGCATTCACAGGTAAATATAACCTAGAAATGGTGTGTGATACTAAACGAACAGGTTCAAAAAAGAAAAAGAATATTCGAAGCACATCCACTCTTAAAATGGATGATGTAGATATTCTTGTTTATGATTTTTCCTTGACAAAAACAGGTCACTTGAGGAAAGCAACCATCAACATGATAAAACAAAAGCTTCCAGATGTATGTGGTACAGGAAATCATAGGCAAACAAGAAGAGTTGTGCATGATCCTGCAGAATTTGGTATGTACGTGGATGAAGACAGAGCTCTTGTGGATATAGAAGAAGAAGAAGAGAGCTCTGAACAGTATGAGACTGAATCAAGTGCATCAGATGATGAGGGTGTAGACATAGATCGACAAAGTTGTGAGATGCATTGAAGCTCTCAGACATTTTTAGTGCTTTTGTAAATGCCTCGAAGTAGTTTGGTTAATGAAACCATGTTTTGTAGCAATTTTGACTAACAATCAGATATCCACCCATTAAAAATATGTCTAAAATGTTATTTTTGTATAAGAACTATTCAGTTCTACATTCTTTATATAGATTTTAGACATGTCAATGTCCTATCATTTAGATTTTGGACATGTCAATGTCTTATCATATACATTTTGGGACATGTCAATGCCTTATATAGTGAAATTTTGACTACATTTTGAGCTCTTTTTTTATGAGAAAATGACAAAAAATGTCAAAAATCACATGTTTTCACCTCATTTTTGTAATATATGTATACTGGTATAAAGGAATCTCAAACATAAGCTGCCATTTGCTTGATTTTTGACGAGAGTGTTCTCTTTTTACGACATAGTTCTCGTTTGTTACGACTCGCTGTTACTTATGGGATGCATTTTAATGAGACTCTTAAGAGCACAAATTTGTAAATAAGAGGAGGATTGTATGTGTGAAGAAGCTAGGAAAGTAGCACTAGAAAGAATATATAAGCGGAAAGAGTGGATACAACAACGTGACGAAAGACCAAGTAGTTATGAACACTCCATATACATGGAAATTTATCAAACCTCAATGGTACCCAAAATAAATTTTGTAGACCGGAGACCATAGATTAAGTTGGGAGTCGATGAGAAAGAATACTTGATGATAGATGCTCTAATCGATTCAGGTGCAACCCTAAGTAGTATCAAAGTCTCCTTGGTACAAGGTTGGAAATCATACTAACACGTGCTTATATGATAGGAAAAGGAGGCAACCACATTAAGTGTATCAGGGAAGTAACATTGTTGCTTCACGTAGGCCATGTGTCTATGTGACATACCTTGTTAACTCGTGAGGATAAAGGTCTTAATGAACAACTCATTTTAAGAAAAGATTGGCTTTATGAAAATGAGGTTTCTCTTTACATTGCATAGGGATTTGTATCTTTTAGGATAGAAGGACATGAGATACATAGTTTGCTAGAAGAGAGAAATATGGCCCACTACAAAGATGAAACCTCAAAATTGTAGATAGATGAGCATCGAGGGAGAGACCTTAGTTAAAATAACTTGTATGAAAATTTCCCTACCATTAATTATACCCACTCACATGAATCCTCTTTGACTAAATGCTCCACTATTAGCAAGTTTCATCCCTCAGTCGATTCAACTCAAGACACCAACAATTATATAGGAGAGCAAGGTGAGGCAAAGGAGTGAAAAGAGAAATCCTAAAGGAGGTAGTAACAAAAATCCAAGGGACATCATCACACGTCACACAAAACTTCAACAAAAACTAAGGTGGATTCCAAAAGTAGAAGCTCCAACTTATCTCAAGACCAAGACACAAGACCTATCACATACAGAGGAAGGACAGAAAACAAAAGATGCATTATATCAAAGAGCCCTAGCCATGAAACCACGACAAGTCTAGGTACCAAAAATACTAATAATTGAATCATGAAAATAAAATCAGAGTAATGGATCAGTTGAAATGAAAATAACAAAAAAGATGCACACAAAACGAATCACTAAGAAGCAAGATCCAACATCAACATGGGAACACAAGTACGATAGAACAACCAACACTTCATCAAAGGAGGAAAGACTAGTAAATCACCCAAAAAAAAAGAAAAGGAAGAAGTGCCAGCTAAGAAATGATGGAACCTAGTCCAATGATGGACAAGTGCTTGCATATCTTTGAAATGAAGAAAAAGAAAAACTTATTACACACATGAAAGTTGAATGCATTTAGAGTATGCACATAGGATCACACTCAGGGCCTTGTATTTGGGCACCATGTTTGTAATAATTCTATAGTAGTGCACATTCCCCTTGTGTGATATGATTGTACATTGTACATTTAGGATAGCAATAGACTAAATTTTGTTATCAAGTAACTAATACTTAATTCTCATTAAATTTAGTTATAACAATAAAGAAGAAGAAGAGAGGAGAGAGGGTGGAGAGTACACTAGTAACCAAGGGGTAGTAAAGCTACAACACTATCAACAACTATTGTGAAAAAATGTTTTCATAAATATATTTTTTCATTAAAATTAAGTTATAACAATAAAAAAGAGAGAGAGGAGAGAGGGTGGAGAGTACTTTGGTAACCAAGGGGTAGTAAATCTACAACTACTATCAATAACTATTGTGGAAAAATGTTTTCATAAATAGTATGTGCTTTGAAAAGACAAAAGAGTACTTAAAGATGGATCTTTGTTACTAATAAGACTAACGAGTCTTTTTGGGTTATACAGCAATAGATGGTTTCTAAAGTGGTAGAAACCAACTCTACAACTTGCAAGATGCACCATGAAAGCAAGAGGTCATTGTCTTAGAGATGGTCGACTAGTGCAAGATGATATATTTCAACTACAGATCACAATTATGGATAGAGATCACAACTTCATCACACTAAGTCAAGACTTCCATATGATCCACAACATGTCATTCATAAGAGATGTACGGAAAAGTGCAAGAATAGAGGCATATCTATCTCTACCTATATATGCCAGATTTTGAAAGATGTGGTCATGTGAAAAAAACACTGCATCCATCCCTCACTAAGTCGAGAGTTCCTAAGGCAATAATGAAGGATTTGAAGGGACACTCCAAGACAATCAAGTTCTCTCATTCACTTATTAAAGAGGTTTTTGGATAGAGTAAAGACATGGTAGTGGAGTCATGAGGACTATGATGTTATGAAAAAATCATTTTTGGTTATCAATCGGATGGATATTAAGGAAGCAATATGATTTATGCATCGACATTTTTGCTTTCCAAGCATGCATGCATATAAAGCCCACAAATAGTGGCAGTATGAATATTATCTCATGCAGTCAAACAAATAAGTAATCAAACCAACTTAACACCTTATGTAGAAGAGAGGATGTTCGAGTCAAAAGAACAATGGGGAACCAATAAAGTATTAAATGGAGGAACAACATGAACTATATTGATTTACCATGTGCTCAGTTCTAGACACAGACTACTAATAATGCCAACCATAGCAGAAATGGCACAATACATTAAGGGAGTTTCTGTACCAAATTCAAAGAAAAAGGCAACCACATCCACCATGGAGGGAAACGTAACTCCAAAGATGAGCGGAATAAAATGAGTGAGGGAATTAGAAGAAAAGATCCAAGCAACTACTTCAAAGCACACACATGAATTGCCAACTTCTACATTAGTTGAACCACCACGAATAACTCAAAAAGAATTGGAAGTGGCATTACATGATACACATATCTATAAGGAAGGACACATAAATCTTACCATACAAGGAAATCATTATTGACAATCAATTGAACTTGGAGTATGAAGACATGTGGGAAAAAAACTACAAAGATTAGTATGATATGCATAGTTAGGATTGAATGATAATTTAAGCTCGAATTAAGAAGTGATGGGGAGGAGGAAGAAAATTCACCCATGAACATTGAACTTCAAGAAGATTCAAATGATGATGGCACGTGGATAGAGTTGAATCAAGTACAAATTATGCCATAAAAAGCCAAAACGCACGCATCCCCCACCCAAAACAAATCAACAAGAATCGATGGAAGAGTCTCTGCCAAAACGCATGCATCCCCCACCCAAAACAAATCAACAAGAATTGATGGAAGAGTCTCTGACATGTTCCTTAGAACTATGTTTGGATTTCACTATTTGAGTCAACCAACCTTCACTAGAGAAAAAAGTGTATACAGAGACTCGACAACACACCAAAGGAAAGGTTCTCTCAAGTGAAGAAGTTATGATGCCATCACTCATGAATGCTAATGTTGAAGATATGGCTACAGAGGAAACAAGATAGTACCTAAAGCACAATCATAAATGAATTATGTACACCTACCACCACCCAAGTAAGTAAAAGTGTTCCACCTCTATCACCACTATGAATGTTGTTGAAATTTAGGCAACCATTCAAAGAGACAACTCACACACTGAAGGAAAACCAAGCTGGAAAAAATATGTGAACGACACTACCCATGTCTAATTGGTTGAATGTTAACTCAAACATGTTAAAGCCAACAATCCACTCTATGATGTAATACACAACAGATACACAAATGAGATGATGGAAATGGAACAAACAATGGAAACAATCAAAATAGAGAGGCATAAATATAACGACACGAATGGAGACTTGCCCAAGGAAATAATGCAACTAAAGGATCTGCAAAGGCAATTGGAGAAGGAAATGGAAGCAACATTGGTTTTGCAAGATGGTTTCAAGTCCTAAAACACCTTTTATGGGCATAAAATAAAGATTTCTAAGCAAAACATAAAAAGTTAGTCTCAAAACATGAAGAGCTAAAGAATAAATGCAATGTATTGGAAGCTGATAAGGTATGGATACTTGCAAGGTCAAATTAATAGGACAACAAGTAACAAGATATATGGAGGAAAAAGAAATAAAGAATTAATGACATCCCTCCTAATGAATAAACCACTAGTAGTACATGGAACTCAAGAAGAAGAAGTAGATAGAGTTAAAAAGAGCTTGAAAAATGTAAACATCATATAAATTAGGAAAGAGCATTAAGAGCTAGTGCTACATAGTCATTCAAAGTAATAGAAATAGAGATGATAAGAAAACTAATTGATGAGTCATATCGCACCTATAGAGAGCATTGTAATCAAGATAATGACCAAATGCTACTTCCATGTAAACACAAATAGAAAATAGAACAAGAGTTGCAAATAGCTTTAGCAAAAATAGAGGAACAAGGACAAATAATAAATGAATTAACCTCGCACCTACACAATATGAACCCAAACAAAGGGGTTCCATGTAAACGCAAATAAAAAATAGAAGAAGAGTTGCAAATAGCTTTAGCCAAAATAGAGGAACACGAACAAATAATAAATGAATTAAGCTCGCACCTACACAATATGCAGCCAAGGGGTCACCGTATTGGCCATTCCAACAGAGCATATTCCAGAGAATGAGGTATATAACTACTCTCCACTTTGTGATCCATCACATGTACAAAGGGTTGAAGAATTATTAGTTGTTGTGCCAACAATGCCATTGCATCCTTACTAGATTAAAAGGAACGGGTGACTTGGTGGCTAGACTTACACAAGAATTCAAAGAAGTAGTGGTTCGATGCATGAAAGATGCCAAAATCAAAAGCAACAATATAAAACCAATTTTGAAGACATTCAACATCATGAATAGATGTGATGATATATATAGAAATTGACTAGTAAGAGTACTGGTGAGGATTTGAATTTCACAATGCACAAATTTCAATATACAGAGCAATAATTTGACAAAATAGATCCAATATGGTGTAAGAAGTTTTTGGAAAAAAACCCTGCATTATGTCCACATTTGCAAGATGCCCCCTATTTGTTATACGTTAATCTATCTTTTTGACTGGATCCATGAAGACGATCTTGGCCGGATTTTTGGGAGGCACAACACAAATGAATAATATAGAAGTTGTGGCTAATTGTTTTTGTTACTCAACCCACCACATGGATATTTCCCCATCAAAGATTACATGGTCAAAGCAATGGGGTATTGGATCAACATGTCTACAAGTCGTGTACATCACTATCAAATTGATTAATAAGATCCTAAGCATGGTTTTGATGGTCCTCAAGGTATTCAAGAATGCCAAATATACATTTTTGAATTCCATCTAAATAAATTAAGGTGTAGAGCCTTTACTATTTCATCTCTCAGTAAGACCCTATTGGGAAAACATAGTGGCATACTTTTGTACATTAATTTTCTTACTCAACCCATACTTACAAACATTTGAAGAAGCCAACTTCAGAGGGTTCTTTTGAGCAAGATTTTGAAATCATTTTTGAATTTTACCTCAAATATCAATGCACACTTTCTGGCATACAAGCTACATGTTTTGCAAAAAACAAACAAGCACTAGATGATGGAATAAAACTAGAGCAATGATAAACTTTCTTGATCCGACATGCGACCTACATCAATCACAAAGAATAGAATATCTATAAAATGTACATTCTTTGTCAAAGCTACTCCATTGAGGACCACACAGTTCAGGGTCAGGGACGTGACAGAGTTTAGGGTCAGGGACGTGTAATAGGAACAACCCAAATCGCAATGAGGGAAGCAAAATGCAAAAAAAAAAAAAAAATAAAGAAGAAGACAAAAAAGAAACAAGCTACTATAAATAATTAAAGGATGAAGAAAGAGTCACTATCAAAAGAACGATCCTTAGACCCAAGCCCCATAGGGGCACAAGTGTTAGGCTTGTGGGTGTCATGCCAAGAAGCAACAAAGAACGTCTTTAAGTATCAAGGTTGGTAACTTTTAGAAGATCAGCATGTGTTTCATCAAGATTTTTTAAAACAACCTACTATTGACCATATTTGGACCTTTGAGCTAAGAGAAAAGATGGTTTTTGTGTTTGTTATTATAAGAGATATCATGAAGCATATCTAAGTGTGACAATCATGTCAAATCTCAGTTTGAAAATTTAACATGGAAGTCAAGCTCATGGTACCGTTTGAGTGTGCTCATGGTACATGTGATCACTAGCGAGTTTCATTTGTCATGGTCTACACGATTACACATAAATCATGCCATTACTTCCTGTATCAGTTATTGATGCAAGTGGCACTATAATTTTGTGGGTTTTCCTTCACAATGTATTTGAGTGGCATGACATGGTGGGGATGAGGCACCTATTTTCCTAGCACATTGTGTGTAGGATTTTTCCCATATTGATTTTGTCTAACCATAAGGGCATAGTGGTTTTGCTTATCATCATAGGATTTATCCCTATTCTGATCTTCCCTTTGCATGTATTGGTTATATTTTTAATTTCCTTGTTGATAGTGAGGTTGTGCCTATTGGTACTATGGGGGATTTTCATAAATATGAGGCCTCTAATTGTTCTATTGTTGATGTACAATTTTTTGTTACAATAGCAATTAGTGGTGGAATGGTTGCTCATTTTATGTTCTATGTCACAGCATTTAGAGTTACGACAATTCTACAAAGACCCATAACCTTGATTCTATTGAGAGCAAAAGTTAGTAGAGTGGTCATCACCACAATTTTGATAGTCTACTAGGTTGTGGCCACTCTTGATTCATCTCAACTACAGATAGGAGATTCAAATTCTTTGCTAGCTTTTCTGCTAAGAAATCTAAGGATGAGTTTGATTATATATAAGTAGTACTAATCTTCTTGGTTGCAAGATTCTATGTTTTAAGTATGATTTTCCCAATGGTCCAAGGAGTCCTAATGTTTCTTGGTCAAAAAAGAACTTAGAACTTCCTCTCAACAAAACAATGTCATCGGACCCTTAGCAGGTTACAGACATTGTTCAGTGAGCTTCAAGCATTTGTGATGGTCTCTCTATGGACTTTTTGAGTCAATACTACTAGATGTATCCTATGGCACTTGATGACCCTAATTACTCCAATTGATCTGGATTTCTTGTTTCTTGAGGGATATTCTTGATTGGTATAGATCTTATTTTTCTCTCCAATGCTAATGGGTCTACTATGATCTTGATTGCACTCTTATGAGATTGGATGGTGTCTCTAGCCTACGGTTAGGCTAGGGAAATTGTTGGTAGAGATTTGATCCTGTGGTACTTTTTTCACCTTCTTGTTCCCTCCTTGAGGGTCACTTAAATAATAAAAATCTCTTTTAACTTTAGTAGATCAAAGAGGGACGTCTCTACATAGGCGTATGATAGGGAAATTTTTTCTTATAAAATCACTTAAATGTTGGTTTTTATCTTATCTCTCAGCAAAGAGCTACTTAATCCACACCTTTGAGGCTATTAATTGATTTAGTCTCTCTTTAAATCTAGACAAAGACTACTAGAAATGCCAACCATAGCATAAATGGCAGAATACATTAAGGGAATTTCTATACAGAATTCAAAGAAAAAGGCAAGCACATCCACCATGGAGGGAAATGTAACTCCATAGATGAGGGGAATAAAACGAGTGAGGGAATTATAAGAAAAGATCCAATCAAGTTCAAAGCACACACATGAATTGCCAACTTCTACATTATCTCAACCACCACCAATAACTCAAGAAGAATTGGAAGAGGCATTACAAGATACACATATCTATGACAGGTAAATATTACCATACAAGGGAATCATTATCAACAAAAAATTGAAGTTGGAGTACGAAGACATTTGGGACAAAAAGTGCAAAGATTAGTACAATATGTAGACTTAGGACAGAATGATAATTCAATCTCGTATTAAGAAGTCATGGTGAGGAGGAAGAAAATTCACTCATGAACATTGCACTTCGAGAAGATCCAAACAATGTTGGCACGTGGAGCGAGTTCAATCAAGTACAAATTATGTCATAAAGACCAAAAGGCATGCCGAGTCCCCCACCCAAGACAAATAAAAAAGAAT
Source organism: Ceratopteris richardii (assembly GCA_020310875.1). Lineage (NCBI taxonomy): Eukaryota > Viridiplantae > Streptophyta > Polypodiopsida > Polypodiales > Pteridaceae > Ceratopteris > Ceratopteris richardii. The sequence goes on from CM035444.1 coordinate 53,252,377, forward strand.
CGATGGAAGAGTCCTTGACATGTTCATTGCAACCATGTTTGGATTCCACTATTCGAGTCAACCAACGTTCAATAGAAAAAAAAAGTTTCTGTAGACACTCAACAAAACACCAAACCAAAGGTTCTCTCAAAGGAAGAAGCTATGATGCAATCATTGATGAATGTTAATGTTGAAGATATGGTTACAAACGACAAAACAATAGTGCCTAAAGCACAATCCATAAAGGAATTATGTACACCTACCACCACCCAAGTAAGTACAAGAGTTCTACCTATATCACCACCATGAATTTTGTTGAAATTTAAGCAACCAAAGAGACAATTCACACAGTGAAAGGAAACCAAGCTGGAACAAATATGCCAATGACACTACCCATGTCTACATGGTTGAATGTTGACATAAACATATTAAACCCAACAATGCACTCTATGATGTAAGACACAACATATACACAAATGGAGATGATGGAAATGGAACAAACGTTGGAAACAATCAACATAGAGAAACATTAATATAAAGACACAAATGGAGACTTGCCCAAGAAAATAATGCAACTAAAGGATCTGCAAAGGAAACTGGAGAAGGAAATGGAAGAAACATTGGTTTTTCTAGATGGTTTCAAGCCCCAAAACGCCACTTATGGGCTAAAATAAAGATTTGTAATCAAAACATAAAAAGTTAGTCTCAAAACACGAAGAGCTAAAGAATAAATGCAATGCATTGGAAACTAATAAGGTATGGATACTTGCAAGGTTTAAATTAATAGGAAAAGTCACAAGATATATGGATGAAAAGGAATCATTGAGAAAAAGAAATAAAGAACTAATGACATCTCTCCTAATGAACGAACCTCTGGAAGTACATGGAACCCCAAAAGAAGAATAAGTAGATAGAGCTAAAGAAGAGCCTGAAGAATGTAAACATCATATACATTAGGAAAGAGTGTTAAGGGCGAGTGCTACATAGTCATTCAAAGTAATAGAAATAGAGCTGATACAAAAACTAATTGATGAGTCATATTGCACCTACGTAGAGCATTGTAATCAAGATAATGACCAAACACTACTTCCATGTAAATGAAAAATAACAAATCGAACAAGAGTAGCGAATAGCTTTAGCAAAAGTAGAGGAACAAGAACAAAGTGGAATGGTTGCTCATTTTATGCTCTATGTCACACCATTTAGAGTTACGACAATTCGGTTGAGACCCACAACCTTGATTCTATTAAGGACAAAAGTTTGTAGGGTAGTCACCATCATAATTGGGACAATGCCTACTAGGTTGTGGCCACTCTTGATTCTTCTCAGCTACAAATAGGAGATTCAAATTCTTTGCTAGCTCTTCTACTAAGACATCCAAGGATGAGTACAATTATATACAAGTAGTATGAGTCTTCTTGGGAATCTCTTTATGAGGTTCTCGATTATCTTCCAAGTCAATACACTCTTTTATATAGTCATCCATGATATACGATTGCCTTATGTAGACTAGCCTTCCCATCTCATTATTGTTTAATCCATTAGTGAATCCTGAAACCATATTTTTTGCAAAGGGTAACCCATGAGGACGACATCTAGAGATGTATTGCTTGACATTATGCGCCACAAATCGTACATTATCCAAACATGAATGTTTGAAGCTATGAATCAGTGAAGAGGTGGGATGTCTAACCCCTCTTTTGAGAACTCTGTGATAAACTCTTCACCTAGGTGATGTAGGTTTCCAAAGTTCTCAATCATGAGTTGTTAGAACCAAGCAAGAGAAATCATTTGAATGTGATTCCAAAGTCCTCATAATGAATGACAAAATCATCCACCTGATTGACATAGAGAATCTATTTGAATTCAACGACGTGGTCATGGGGAACCCCATGAAGCTCATAAGATTCTTTCATGCAATTGGAAACTTGGGTAGATCAGAGACTCCTACCTAGATCAAGCATTCTAATAATCAATTGTGTCTTATGAGCAGTATTACTATGCATATGTTGTCTCCTATCATCTTATTTATTAATTTGAGTAGCATTTTGATGTGCTTGGGTGATGTTGGAATTCTTGTATTAACTTGTGCACTGTCTCTAATTTCAAAACCTAGGATTGAGTGTGTCCATTCAAAGCATGCCATTCACAAACATTGGTTGGCCTCAATACAAGTACTTATCTTGAATATCTAGGTATAACACTTAGACTTCTCTTCTCATAAGATCTTTGTATATAGCCATATTGGGCACTTTGGATGATCTAAGTTTTTGAACCTTGACAAAGGATGCTCCCATTCCTTGTACAATTGGAAGGGTACAAAAGGACTCCTTGGTTTCCATACCATATTAAACTTTGATAGTTGATTTTGCCAATAATATTTTGGTCAAGAACAATGTCCTTGCCACATATATTTCTCCAATATCAACAACTCCCAAGGGTTAATGGTGAATAATTGTGAATCCACTAGGACTTACACCAAAGTTCATGTTTTGAATGCAAGAAACCTCATTTTCATACTTATTAAAGTTTTATAGGTTTTCATTGAACACATACAAGGGTCCCTTCTTATCAATATACATGTCACCTTCTTGTTTCATTGTCGATTTCAAGCATAAAATGCTCTTTCCATCAAAGTTTTTGATCTTTATAACCATATAATCCGAAGGATCTCAAAACATGTGCTCCATGTTGGTTGGCCTTGTCGTAGATGAGAAAAATTTCATATTCTCCTTCTATGTTGGACACGAAGGGTAGCTCCTTTAGGAGATTGTCCCTATTGGAAGAGAAAGACATGTTTTCAGTCCTTGCTTTCCATACCATATTAAACTTTGATAGTTGATTTTGCCAATAATATTTTGGTCAAGAACAATGTCCATGCCACATATATTTCTCCGATATCATCAACTCCCAAGGGTTAATGGTGAATACTTGTGAATTCACTAGGACTTACACCACAGTTTATGTTTTGATTGCAAGAAACCTCATTTTCATACTCATTAAGTTTCTCTAGGTCTTTATTGAACACATACAAGGGTCCCTTCTTATCAATATGCATGTCACATTCTTGTTTCATTTGTCGATTTCAAGCATCAAAGGTTTTGATCTTTATAACCATATATTCTGAAGCATCTCAAAACATGTGCTCCATGTTGGTTGGCCTTGTCATAGATGAGAACAATTTCATATTCTTCTTCTACAATGGACACAAGGAGTAGCTCCTTTAGTAGATTGTCCCTATTGCAAGAGAAACACATGTTTTCAGTCTCACTTCTAGACTTGCTCATAGTATCAAATAAAGTCCTTGGTTGTAAGTTAGATGAAGTAACACTCCCTTAAGTCAATGCCCTACTTTCATCTATACTCCTTGATGATGGATCAATGTTGTGACCTCATGCACTACCTATTCATCTTCACCCTATGATAGTTTGTGATCTCAAATTCATATATATGCCACTTTAGTGTGTGTCCTCATGCTCATGGATGCTCTCAAGCCATTAAGATTAAACACACAATAGTTCACAAATAGTTTCATGCACAAGCATTCTTTTCTCTACTCAAATTGAAATCAATTAAAAAAGATGGGTTTAGAGGGTACCAAACAAGCATTCTAAACTTTAAAAGGTTAATTATACTCCAAAGATAATGCATACACAAATCCAACACCCTTTGGACAAAAGGAAGCCCCTCTTTCTAAGCGAGCTATGTTCTTGTTAACCCAATGTCCCTCTCCCCTCTTCACTCTCTCAAGGTGGTTGTTATAGAGTGGAATAAGATGTCTAAATATCCTTGTGTCCCTTTAATAGCTTCATATAAAATCCCTATTTCCTTTCAAAATAAAAAAATTCCAATTCTCATGTCTTTAGTGATTAAAGATGTCCATTATGAGAGGTCAAGATGGAATATTTTCTACCTTTGTGGTAAGAAACTTTGATGGAGTGTGATACTTCCTAGAGGTGATACCTCTTATAGACAACTCCATTGAATATTGATAATTTTCACAAATCCAAGTTTATTGATTCCACTCTTTACCCCACAAATAAATTTGTAGTGAGTATATACTATAAAGGACTTCATCAACTTAGTACTACCCATTGTTAGTGTATCCACCCAAAATGACTAAGTATACATAGCTCATTCCCTTGGATGAGCAAGTGTTTGTTAGGAAAAAATATTAGGGGCTAATGCTCACACAATCACTAAGCTTTGCTATGTGTTCTCTCCTAGTGTCTCTTCCATTAGTGGTTTGCGTATGTGGATGTTCCTAAGACACAAGTCCTACGTGTAAATACTTTCACAATAACCAAGACTTTAGAGGTATTATCTCTTTAAAAGTCTCTTTCCCTAGGGGATGGAGTGAGTCTCACGAATTAGGTAAAATTAACCTCTTTTTATTGAATAAAGATGGTTCTTTATCATTTCTTTCAAACTAGCTTCAATCTCAAGTCTATAAGGAATCAAAATCTCCCTCCTGTTCTTTAATAAAATAGTTTTTTATCATTATTTTGAACTAGCTAGGATCTCTTCCAAAGTCTCTTGGCCTTGGAGGATGTGTCAAGCTCAAGAATTAGGTAAAATTCCACTCTTGTTCTTGAAGCAAAATGGTTTCATTTCATTACTTTGCAACTAGCTAGGATCCCCTCTACTTCTCTTGCTCCTTTTGAGTAGACTTAGGCACTTTGAACACACTAATTTTTTCTCCCCTTATGGACTACCTGTTAGTGGGATGGAAAACTTGGTGATGGGCAAGGTTATTCCAAGTGTGAAAAGTCTATTCTTCAATACTAGAGTCGTCTCAAAGATACTCTTCCTCGTTTAAAGCCACAAGAGGATATCTTTATGTAGCTCACTACCCAGGGATCTCTTACGCACTCAGTATTATCTTAAGAAGTTGAATATGTCATGGAAAAATTATACCTAATGATTGGTGGCTCTTCCAAAAGATGATGCTTCTAGATCACCAATCTTCTAGGGACATCATCCTAATAGAGAAGGCTCTTTATCTTTTGCTCTTTTTGTTCAATTTCAGAGGTAGCAACAACGAATTGATGCTTGAAGTGCACACAATACTTAGATAAGAGATAGATGGATAAAACCCTTTTAGAGATGTCTCTACCCTTTTCTTGGCTAGGGACCTTACTCTCTCCTTTACCTTGTGTACCTCCTTCACTCCCAAGATTCTATGTTCTAGGTATGATTTTCCCAATGGTCAAAGGATTCCTAATGTTTCTTGGTTCAAAAAGAACTTCTTCGAACTTCCTCATTTATGCACACCATTTAGAGTTACGACAATTCTGTTGAGACCCACAACCTTGATTCTATTAAGGAAATAGGCATTGATTTTGATGAGACCTTTGCACCTACATGCCGTATGA